>JADBJO010000398.1:465000-552500 GCA_016801955.1 Conus betulinus
GGGTGCGGGGGAGAGGGGAAAGTGGGGAGCAGGGAAGGGGAAGTAGGGGGGGGGGGAGGGGGGGGGGGTGGGGGGGGGGGGGGGGGGCGGCAGCCATATGACTGAAGCACAGAGGGACGCCTACTCCTCCTTAATTAGTCCTGTGATGTGCCGGACGTGATGGCCGTCTCACCTGGCCTGTGATCTAACAACTGTGCAGCCACGCACCTGCAGCAGAGCCTGCCCGCCACATTGGAGTCACGTGTGTAGACTGCTCCATGCCTTCATCACTCGAGCAAGAAGAACACAGGGAGTGAAGAGCCAGTCAGCAACATTTCGGCCCGACTTGGTGATGTTGAGCTAATGTTAATCAATTTGGTGGAACGATCATGTGTGTGTGTGTGTGTGTGTGTGTGTGTGTGTGCGAGTGTGTGTGTAGTGTGTTATTGTGTGTGTGTCGTGTGGTAATTTTCGCTGCCCTCCCCCCCCTCCTCCCCCCCCCCCCCCCCCCCCCCCCCCCCCTTTTTTTTTTTTTTTTTTTTTTCCTTAGTTTGACTTTTTTCTTTTTTAATTGATTGCTGGCGTCGTGGGTGTCCCCTTCCACATCCTACATTCCCGACACCTCTCTGCCTTGTTTGTTTTTTTTGTTTATTGATGTTTTAAGCGTAATCTGCGCCTTTTTCAAGGTACCCTTCAGTTAGTTTCCAATAAAAGAGGCACGCACTGCACTTTGTTAATGAACGGGAACAACAAGACGATATTTCTTTCTTTCTGGCCAAGGCTGGTAGCTGGTCAGTTGCTTTAACGTCGACAGGCGCCTGTCAGAAGTGACACCGGTGATCCGTGACATATGGCCGACGGGAATATCAATCCATTGAGAACAGGAGGAAGGAACTGTCTGTCTTGTACTACTCCTACAGCGCCAATACGAGAACACACCATGAAAGGCAGAATCGAGAACGCAATTGAAGCAGTCTGAAACGGGGTGGGTTTACATTCTCTCTCTCTCTCTCTCTCTCTCTCTCTCTCTCTCACAAGCTGCGTATGGGATTAATTCACTGAAAACTGTGCACATCCTCGTTATTAGTAGGAACGAACAAACGTTGTTCACCTAATGACTGTACGTCTGGTGCCATCAATACGAACTTGTGTGTTCACTTTTCCTAACTGCGGCAGATGGGAACTGCAGACGCGAAACATCCACAAGTTCCAAACGGATATCCTCATCTAGTTGCACGTATTACATAAGAAAACGACAGCAGCAGCAAAGAAGGGACACAGACCCAGCATGCTATTGCCACTGTTTGCACGAATATTATTCCAATATTGGACATTAATTTTAACAGTCACTTGCGAACAGTTTTTTCCTTGAATGTGTGCGTCACTGAAGCTTGTGTTCAAGTATTGCACTTAATTTTTGTGGTGGTTTTCTTTTTATTTGCAAACGGGATTTTCTGTGGGTACCTATCACGTCCTTGAAACTGTCCAAAAGTGGGACGTACATTGTAACGCTTATAAGCAGTTTTTTCTTGGAGCGTTTCATCGCTTTTACACCAGGAAGACTTCAAAGGGCAACCACTTCTAAGCAGTTTTTCAACCAGTAAGTGTACGCTCTAATGTTGTTGACCCGCCGCAGTTTGCCAGCCACGGCACTGCTCGAACAGGACTGAAGACGCCACCTTTCTCTGTACTGCTTCACCTGTGTGCAAGGCAAGACAGGGGCTGGTGTACAATGGAACTGAGGGATGCAAGGCTCTGGTAACATGGGGTTCTGGTAATATGGAGATGATATAAAGGGCTGTGGTAATATGAAGATGAGATAATGAACGGCCGTGGTAATCTGGGAATGAGGTAATAAAGGGCTGTGATAATATGGAGATGAAATAATGAAGGGCTGTGGTAATAGGGCCCGAGGTAATAGAAGGCTATGGTAACATGGGATTTAGGGAAGTGGTAATATGGGCATGAGGTAATAGACGGCTGGTAACATGGGCCTGAGGTAATAGAAGGCTGTGGTAATAATGGCCTGAGGTAATAGAAGGCTGTGGTAATATGGGGTTGAGGTCATAAAAGGCTGTGGTAACATGGGGTTGAGGTAATAGAAGGCTGTGGTAACATGGGCCTGAAGTAATAGAAGGCTGCGGAAAAAATGGGCCTGAGGTAATAAAAAGGCTGTGGTAATATGGGGTTGAGGTCATAAAAGGGTGTGTAACATGGGGTTGAGGTAATAAAGGGGTGTGGTAACATGGGGTTGAGGTAAAAAGGAGTGTGGTAATATGGGCCTGAGGTGATAAAGGGGTCTGGTAACATGGGCCCGAGATAATAGAAGGACGTGGTAACATGGAGTTGAGGTAATAAAAGGCTGTGGTAACATGGGATTGAGGGAAGTGGTAATATGGGCCTGAGGTAATAAAAGGCTGTGGTAACATGGGGTTGAGGTAATAAAGAGGTGTGATACTATGGGCCTGAGGTAATAAAGGGGTGTCAATATGGGGATGAGGTAATGAATGGCTGTGGTAATATTGACATGAGGTAATAAAAGGCTGTGCAATATGGGGTTGAGGTTATAAGGGGCTGTGGTAATATTGGCCTGAGGTAATAAAGGGATGTGGTAATATGGAGATGAGGTAATGAATGGCTATGGTAATATGGAGATGAGATCATGAATGGCTGTGGTAATATGGAGATGAGGTAATAAAGGGCTGTGGTAATATGGAGATGAGGTAATGAATGGCTGTGGTAATATAGAGATGAGGGTAATAAAGGGCTGTGGTAATATGGAGATGAGATCATGAATGGCTGTGGTAATATGGATCTGAGGTAATAAAAAGGCCGTGGTAATTTGGAGATGAGATAATAAAGGGGGTGTCATAATATGGAGATGAGATAATAAAGAGGTGTGGTAATATGGAGATATGGAAATAAAGGGCTGTGGTAATATGGAGATGAGATAATGAAGGGCCGTGGTAATATGGGGTTGAGGTATTTGTGACAATAAACAGTTTTGCAAAAATGGATGACAACAAATAGATCTGTAAAGGCAGAAGATCTAACCTATGTATTTGTAAAAACAAATATATGTAACAACAAAAGGATTTATAAAGATAGAAGTGTTAATGTATGGATTTATATGGATGCATATGACAACAACTGTATTTGTAAAACTAGTGGTAACCTATGGATATGTAAAAACGGACTTGTAAAGACAGGACTAGTAACCAGTGGATTTGTAAAGATGATAATATTGAACTATAAAGAGGTTGACATGTTCAGCAATGGTTGGTATATG
Source organism: Conus betulinus (assembly GCA_016801955.1). Lineage (NCBI taxonomy): Eukaryota > Metazoa > Mollusca > Gastropoda > Neogastropoda > Conidae > Conus > Conus betulinus. Next base: position 468,269 of record JADBJO010000398.1, read on the forward strand.
AACATGTCAGGAAAATGACTTGTTAAGTTATGGTTGCAGATATACGTGGTATAAGATTAAATCTTTGAGGTTTTTGATTGCTAGTAACTGCACGTGCATGCACGCGCACGCACGCACACACACACACACACATACACACACACACACACACACACACACACACACACACACACACACACACACACACACACACACACATGCACACACACACACAAAACTGAATCAAGTAAAGTAATGAAATAACAAGCCATGATCAATACAAATTCAGTCGAACAATATGGGCATACTCACTAGTCACTTTTTCTTCAGTACATACAAACACAATCAGTCATCCAAAAGCATGTTGTTTCACTGTAAACAGTATACACAACTCATTTAAAACAATATACATATTAAGCCAAAACGTCAATGAACTCGCAAAACAGTGTAAGGTATGCTTATCAAGAACACTGCACAACAGACCTGTGAATTTCCAACATGTCTTCTTATGACATCACAAACAAACAGACTTTGAAAATGTACAAAACAGCACTCTCCACATTGCTATCAGTTGCTTTCTGTGTTTATTTGTTTCATGGCTTGTTCTTAAGAACACTGCCATCTCTTTTATTCTTCTCTTTTCTAACATGCATATCCATTCAGTCAACAAACTTGTTTGAAAAATTATGAACAGTCAGAGCCCGTTTACAATGATGCAAAGCTGACAGAAACTTGCTTGCCCGAGACAAAAATGACTGCAGTTTATCTTAAGGTACAGCTGTTACCCACAAGCTAAAAAAAAAAAAAAATGAGGAATGAGGCATTAACTATTTCAATAGCTCTTGGAAGCCAGCTTTATGAAGGCGTGGCCAGTCTCCCATACTTCACTTCCTCCCTGTACCTGAAGATGAACAGGGCATCAATTATAGCTAAGCGAGTCAGGTTAATATGTTTTAACACAGACAGGAGTCTGCTAACCCTGCTCCATGGTTGGGGCTTAACCTTGGCTTTTGGGTGTTGGGTGTTCTTCTGACCCCTGCAGCACCCCATCCCCTTGTTCTGCCCATCACTGAATGTGAGTCATCACTGCATAACATGCCTCAACAGTCAAACTGGCCAATTTGGGGTCCTGTTTGGTCTTATCGGTGAGATGTCATACTCTTGTTCCAAGGTCAGGGGGTTTGTTTCCCACTCAGGACAGACAGTTGGACAAGACTTTCTCTTCAAAATTAACATCCATGCAGGATCCAGTCCCCTCCTAGTCCTTCAGATGAGACTGTTAACTGATATTCCAAGTGTGGACACATTCCGAAAAAAAAAATCCCACACACATGTTGAATCTTTACCCACTTGTAGAGCAAGCGTCAGCCATCCTGTGCTGGTGGGATGAATTACATGAAAATAAAATGTACCCAAACTGGAGTCATGTATAGACATCATCTTCCAAGAAACAATGTATCTATCTTAGTAGAAGCTTAAAAAAAAAAAAAAAAAGTCACATATGCTAAAATCTCACCAACAGTACGACAAGGAACAGAGAGAAGAGAGAGAAAGACAGGGGGCAGGAGGAGAGAGAGAGAGAGAGAGAGAGAGAGAGAGAGAGAGAGAGAGAGAGATGCCAATCTTAGATTATAATGTAAAAGAGGACTTCAGAAAATTCTATAGTAATATAAAAACTACACCCTTTGCTTTATTCATAACAAAGTTGTCAATTATGATGTTCATTGTCCTGTGATCGGCCATTTTGAGATATAAGGGTTCAAAACTTAAATGACTGTACTTTCAGAAACATTCCTAGCAGCCCTTAATTTCTTATTCTATAGGGTTTAGAGGTCAGAAATAGACTTGCAGATAATGGTAAATGATGAAGACAATTTGTTAAGACAATACTAAAATGACTGTGACATAATACTGATAAAAAAAAAAAGTCAGAGCCTTTTCTGAGCATGTCACATGAAGTCATCTGCGTGGCAAGAGCCTTTCATTGTGACAGGCCACAAATAAACACCACAGACACAAAATGTGAGCATGATCAGGGCTACTGTTCACGCAGTTTTTTCACTCCCCATCCAACCTCTCCCTCCTGTCTTCTCCCACTCTTTCTCTTCCCCTCCCACCACGATCAGACCAGCGAGGAGATCTAGCTTTAATGACACAGCTGTAAGCCTTAGCAGGGTCACTTGCAACGGTGCTTACATGTCCTGGTAAACGCATCGTGTCAGGAGCAAAACCTGCACTGCGCAATTCGCAGGTGGAATGAACACTGTTGCAGGGTCATGTCAAGGTAGCAATCTGTGCTGCACAGTCCATGTCACAATTCTCCCTTCTTGGTTACAGATCTCAAATACAAACCTGACCTTTGAATGGAAAAGGGGAGGGAGGATCGGGAGGGAGGTGGGGGGGAGGAGGGGGATGGAGGGGGGATGACTACAAGCAAGGCTGTTTATTTTTTTGTTGTGAAAAAAAATGAAATGAACCGAAAATTACAGTGCAGTGTACAAATAAATAAGCATATTTGAACAACAACAACAGCAACAAAAACAACTCTCCCTCCCTCCAATGCAAGCATAGACTCTCCCACACACACTAATACAGCTATGCCAGTCACTCTGTCACTAATACAAATCTTTGCGTCTGTCATGGCGTGGTCACAGCAGTCTCGCTTCAAAAGATAATTCTATTTAATCAGTTATAATTCAAAATAAATAACCATCCTCTCCACTGTCATTCCACACACATTTTCCATATATACACTGCCCTCATACAGGCATATGTAGATGTTCACATACACACAAGTATGCACCTGTGTATACATATGCAAGCGCAAGCACATTTCTTGAATGTTCGCATGCATGCACACATGTGCGTCTGCAAGTGCATGTGCATAACACACACACACACACACACACACACACACACACACACTCGCACGCATGCACTCATGCACATGCAAACACACACACACACACACACAGACATACACACACACACAAACATACACACACTCATGTGCACACACACACACATACACACACACACACAAACATACACACACTCATGTGCACACACACACACACGCACGCACACACACACACACACCCACACACACACACACACACACACACACACACACACACACACACAAGAAGCGAAATTAAACCACCTCACAAATCTCTTGAAACGCTCAACAAATACCATCTGGTGCCAATTCTCCCACTGGTGTTCTTTCCGTCTCAGTTTTTTCTTTGCATCTTCATCACATCTAAAAAAAAAATAACATTTTCTGCAGCTTTTGCTTCAAATGTGCACAGAACATTAAAAGTGATCTTCAAATGTGTAGCAGGCACGGCGCGTTTAACATCCAGGCAAACAGAGACAGGAACGACAACAAAAGCGACAATATCACACCTTGTACAGGATTCGATGAGCCAGTATTCATCATTACCTGCAAACCACCACAAGTGACACAGAACAGAAGCTTGGAACACAAAAACCAATCTATATTTCCAGGCCACTGTTCTTTTTCCCACTGAAATAAATGGTTTTTGGTCATTGTTCTTGACTGGACGGAATCAAACGAACAAAAAAAGAAATGATAGGAAAAACAAAACACTGTACAAACAAAATGTTTCAGGGAGCCAAACACAGCTCTTGTGCTCCACGGGTTCTGCAGATCGCTTTGAGGAGCACGTGCCAATCACTTCCACGTGGCTTGCGAAGGTTTGCGCAGATCTCTGGCACCCCGCACTGTGGCGTTGCTGGCGCCGGCCCTCGCCTTCACCTCCTGGTTCAGCAGTTCCGCCTGTGCCAACTCCTCATCGTACCTGAAACCACACACACTGTGCTGAACGAAGTCTTCACACCTGAAACTACACACACTGTTTTGAACCAAGTCCTCATTGTACCTGAAACCAAACACACTGTGTTAAAAACGATGTCCTCATCATACTTTGAAACCAAACACACTGTGTTGAAAACCATGTCCTCATCGTACCTGAAACCACACACACTGTGCTGAACAAAGTCTTCACACCAGAAACTACACACACTGTGTTTGAACCAAGTCCCTCATTGGTACCTGAAACCAAACACACTGTGTTAAAAACATGTCCTCATCATACTTGAAACCAAACACACTGTGTTGAAAACCAAGTCCTCATCGTACCTTAAACCACACACACTGTGTTGAACCAAAATGTCCTCCTTATACCTGCAACCACACACACTGTGCAGAACCAACTGTTCACTGCACCTGAAACCATACATTGTGTTGAACCAAGTCCTCAATGTTCCTAAAACCACAGACACTGTGTTGAACCAACTCCTACTTGTACTTGAAACCACCCACATGATGCTGAACCAACCCATCGTACTTGAAACCACATACACTGTGCGCCACCAACCGTTCATTGTACTAGAAGTCACACGTACTGGGCTGAAGACACTAACTGCTTAGGCAGATTTTCCCCCGCCTCAGACAACAAACACACAACAACTGACAGTGCCAGACAGCAAGTTTCACCCATGTACACTGGTAGACTTGAACCCTCTCCTACCACCTCCAGCTTACCCAGTACAGACATGTCCTTCACCGTGTTTCCCTGCCCAGCTCATTCTTCAGGGAGCAGAAGAGAGCGGACATCCCTGAGGCAGACTTCAAGACAACCACCTCTACCCTGTTACACTTGACTGAGAGTAAAGAACTGGGGGGGACCCCTGACCTGTCCAGCATCCATGATGGCAGCCCAATGTCCAGCTGACATGGAACTGTATCAAACTGAACAGATCTCACATACAGAGGTCATGGACTTTTGCCCCATCCAAGGACTTTCGCCCTGCTTTTTCATGATGACATAAGTTAAAAGTTTCATGTTAAGTGATTTCACAGGGTAGTAACCTCTCAAACATACACACAGTCTACTCAGTAACTCCTCCTAACACACACACACACCACACACACACACACACACACACACACACAAACACACTCACGCACACACACACACACATGCACACACACATACATGGTCTTTTTTATGATGGCTGACAGTTGAAGACAAGCAGAGATCAACGTACTTGCACTTCAATAACCCAAAATTTTATTTGGGGCTTGCATTCTCTGTGTTGGTTAGTGTGTGCGAATAGATTCTCCTGCAATCAACCCCTATGGGGAAGACAGAAAGAGAGAGAAACAGAGAGAGAGAGAGAGAGAGAAGAGAGAGAGAGAGAGAGAGAGAGTGAGAGAAGAGAATCTTGGCAGTCACCGTAATAAGCCAAAAATTTTCAGATGAAGAGAAGTTACTGTAGTAAAACTTTGTTCGTCTTTTTCAACTCATCCGATGCCACACTTATGAACACTGTAATTTTTGCTGGGCAGTTTCGATACAGAAGACGAAAACGCCATTTGTATACTTAAAAATGTAACACTCTACCATTTCACATGTGACAGAATATAATTACCTGTTAATGATTTCACACTCACTTATAACAAATGAGAAGGAGATAACAGAGGGGAGCTAGTCATATTAACAGCCGATACTTACAGAAGGTCAAAATTGCCATAGTTTTCTTTGGCTGGGATCTTGTTCCATCTCTCACACTGCAAACAGTTGAAACAGTCAACGGATTTAAGCAAGACACATAATATAGTTCACACAGACAGCCTTGTCTGAAGCACTTGTATCAGTATAAACTGATAAACTACGAAAAAAACTCTTGTGTGAGCTAAGGGAGATTTGAGGGGGAGGGGGGATGCTGCTTTTCTAATTACTTTTATTGTATGTGATAAGAATCGCTGCAAATGACTCTGTGTGTTTATCCGTCTTTCCTCGATGGTGCAAATTCTGAAAGAAAATGCAGACCTATGCAGACTTCCTTCAGAGCACGAAGAAAAATATGTACATAGTCTGTGTTAAAAATTTGGTGGGAAAATATCAAAAACTGTCCATTCAGCATTTAAAAGACAAATTCAAAGAAATTCATGGCTTAATTAACATAACACCATATTTGGGGGTAAAATTACACACACACACACACACACACACACACACACACACACACACACACATTGTGAGGGCATGACAGTCAAAGGGAGATGAACGTATGTGAGACAAAACATAGAAAACATTGTTTCCCTTTCTTACAATTTACTGATGTAATAAAGGATCCAAAAAGGTTTTCACATGAGAGAGAGAGAGAGAGACAGACAGAGACACACAGAGAGAGAGAGAGAGAGAGAGAGAGTAAAAGTCTGCCTTGTATGCCTTTTTTTATTTTAATACTATTCTTCATTGCACCTAAACGTATCCACAATAATATACTTTCCTTAAAAAAAAAAAAACAAAAAACAATACATCTCAGCATCAACCACCCTGAAAGAGATGCAAACACCTGAAAACTTCAAATTTGAGCAAGTGTGTCAGAAATGCACTCATTGCACCTGAGCCTGCCTCATCAGTTATCAACTGAACTGCATGTTGTGGGCCTCAAAAACCATGCCATTTGAAGAGGCAGTTCAACACGCTGTGCCTACCTTTGTTTCACGGATCCTACAGACCTGTACTTGCTCATGATATAGCACAGCTCTGTCTTCCTGTTTGAGAACTGCCGGGCGTCCCTCTCCATGTTTCATGGATCTCATAGGCCAACACTTTTTCATGAAATAGTGCAGCTCTGTATTTCTGTTTCAGACCTGTGGGTCTTTTTGTTTTGTTTCAACAGATCTGGGATTGAAGGAAGGAGCATGGACAACAAGATCAACATTCATCCTTTGTCAACTCACTTCTGTTGACTGCTCTCCATTGTCACAAAACGTCTCCTTTCTTCTTCCCTTTACCTCTTTCCCCTTACCCCCTCTGCCACCACCCCCTTCCCCTCCCCATATTCCCTTCTCTCCTCCACCTCTCTCAAGCAAACCCCCCCCCCCCCCACCCACGAAATCACAGCAAAGCTTCCCCTGTTGTCTTAAGTGACCTTGATTTTTCCTCTGAATGCATTAAGTTTCCAGTAAAGAGAAAGAATCTTTGAGCGATTCTGCTTGACAGGGAAAACAGAAAGGGAGAGCACTCACTCAGGCACCTCTCCAGAGGGATGACAATGTTGATGACGTCAGAGATCAGTTTGTACTTCATTATGCGATCGCTGGATGTGGTGGCCGTCAGCGAGGAGAAGCGTTGACCTGTAAACAAGACACTTTAGGACTAGACAAAAACAAAAAGCTAAGCAAGCAAAATAACAAACAAAATCTCAAATGAACAACAATCCCAATCAAAACTGAATAAAGAAAAATAACAGTTTTGCTTTGAATTGCTTTATGTGTGTGTTTAAGATAATGAACAATCAAACCAACACTGACCCCCCCCCCCCCCCCTAAAAAAAAAAAAAAAGTAATACATAAATAGAAATTCAATTCAAAAATGAAAAACAAGCAGCACATTAAGAGATCCAAAAATTAAAGGCAATGTAAACACAAAAGCTGAAACCAACCTTACTGGTAATATACATCATCAATGAAATAGTGTAGTGGAATCCACTAAGTCCTTTTTTTCTTAATCAAACTATAATTCACCAATTCCAATTTACTTTTATTCTTACATTCAAATTGATGTAAGCATTGTATGCCTTTACAGTAACCAGCCATACACTTAAGGCTGCTTCTGAAAAGAAATTAAGTGAATCACTTGAACCAGTCGATATCAAACTTTGGTGCATTTACATGAATGTTGAAAAAATGATGTAAAATTATAGTACTGAACGTTACTTTTAAACAGATCCAAACTGATGTTTGCAAATGATGGTTCCATATCACATTTTCATTCCTATATGAATGAATTCCAGCCTCAACATCTGTAAGTACTACTCTCTCTATATTTATTGAAGTATGAATTCTGCCCTTTTGTATTATTAATATAACTGATTGTATTCCATATCTGTCTTCCAACTCGGGAACACACACACACACACACACACACACACACACACAACACCGTTCCATTAAAGACTTCCAAGTCAAGTCATGTTCTCTTTAAAGACTTTTTTCTTCTCACGTTTTTTATTCCATTACCCACACCTGAATCACCAACAAAGAAAGAATCTCTCTTTTAAAGTCACAATTTTTCAAAGGACTTCTGGTGGTTGTCATTGAGAAATTCACTGTATATAACCACAAACAACAAACAACACTAACAGTACAGTTACCTCAATCAACCAGGGCTTCAAGTTGTCATCAATGATGATGTCATAACTGTAAACAAAACACTTGTGTTAGATTGTTGATCAAACTATTTTTCAACGTTTCACACCCTTCAATTCAGGGCAGAAGAGAGACAACTGACTACACATTCTTGATGATGCATCTGGATACACAGCAGAACTTTTCCGTTTCTTTGTGTTTTGTTTTTTTAATTAAATGCATAAATATGAAGAAAACATCAGTTTCCCCTAAAAAAGTTATCTTTGAACAATGAAAAAAAAAAAAAAAAGGAACGTGTTCATAAAGCTCACCATGACTCAAAAAGCTTCACATATAAAACAGTAATACCACTTGTTTTACGACTTTAACACAGAAGTACATTAGTTTCACTTGAACAATGTTTTGAATCTGGGTCAAAAATGAAGTCTCACCAGGACAGCTTCTCTTCACAACCTTTACCCTTTCTTCTATGGTCAAGAATGTTTATTTTTGTCAAAGACTTCACTGACATTTTGAACAGAACTGCTAGTCTCATGCCACTATGTCATCCAGTCATGAGCATTTAGCGATTTTTGAAAGGGAGATAACTATAATTACAACATGACAAAAATCGTCTGCTTTGCATACAGCAGTACACAATGATATGCTCAGCCACACAACAGATCAATTTTCTTCATTTCCATCAAACGTTCTGCCTCCATTCTTGTCATTCTTATTATTTTTTCGCCAAGGTCATCAAAGTAGGTAAACACTGAGGTTGTCAGGTATGTGAGAGGTTATCAACAGGGACGCATTCAAAAAATAAAAAACGATCAGTCATGGAAAAACTGGTCGAAATGAGGAAGGGCCACCAACTGGGAGTGGGGGAGGTGGGGGGGGGGGGGGGGGGGGGGGGGGGGGGATTACCTCAACGGATGCACCTCTGTAACAGAGTGAGCATGATGGAGACACGCAGAACGGTGAGGATGCTCAGTCACATTGGCTCTGTAACTATCATTAGTCTTGTCTCTTCGGGGATTAGTAAGTTATGGCAATGTTGCTTATAGCCCAGACGACCGAAAAAGGGCCATATCAGGGCTGTCACCGCACTGAAATCAACTCACAACACTGGGAGGGGAGGGGGGTGGGGGCTGTTAGCATAAGGTTTGTTGTGTATAGTGGGGTCAGAACAGGCACTACTGAACACCACTGACTTCACTCAGCAGTCGTGCAGAGTCTTCTCTGACAGGTTGCCTACAAACATCCCAATATTAATTCCTCCCTGTGGACTGCTGGTGTTGAAGTGAAAGAAATCAACTGGACAAGAACAAGAACAAGAACATATTTTACTGCCATATGAAAACCAGAGGTTTTGTGGGGCACAGATGATCAAGTGAAGACATGCAATTAAACTAATTCCAACATCATCACATCTTGCAATATAAGTAGCAGAAAGAAACTGCATAGTGTGTATCAGAGTCTGATTAAATTTTGTCTCCGGAGAGATGTGATTGTTTAAGAGCGTGATTCTGCTGGAAAAATAGGATTACCTACCCCCCCTCCCCTCCCCTCCCCTCCCAGCCATACTGCACCAACAACCCCACCAAAAACATCAAATAGGGGGGAGATAAACTGTGCTGTAGGTCAGGTCAGATGTTCCCCTTGCCTTGAATTCACATAGCAAGACAATCCAAGGAGTGGACAAACAGAACTAAAAACACAGATCTTTAACCAAATTTTTTTTTCCCTTTTAGAAAGCAAATAGCACAGTCTGATAATGAGAGTCGCTGAGAGTTGTCAAAAGACTCCAACAATGAAACAGTCTGCACAAAAACTAACCTCAGGTCTCCACATCAACAGATGAAACTAATGACCATGAAGAATATGGACTTACCCATAGCACTCGAAGCAATGTCGGTCATTTGAGATTACACCCTGTAAAGGCAAATTGAATACATAATGACGACTCATATCCAATACACAGTTCAGTGTGTGTGTGTGTGTGTGTGTGTGTGTGTGTGTGTGTGTGTGTGTGTGAAGTAAGTGTGACTGCAATTGTTTGCATGTCTGCATGTTGCATGCATGCATGTATGGGAATGTGTGTGTGCAAGTGTGTGCATGCACAAGTGTGTGAGTGTGTGCGTGCATACATGTATGTGTGCATGCATGCATGTGTATGTCTGTGCATGTGTGTGTGTGTGTGTGTGTGTGTGTGTGTGTGTGTGTGTGTGTGTGTGTGTGTGTGTGTGTGTGTGTGTGTGCGTGTGATAACCAGTATTCTTCTCTGGTAACAGCCAAAGGAAATATGTCAATCTTAAAGAAACACACACAGAACAAAACAATGCAAAAAAGCCACGCACACACACAAACAAAGTACTAACAGTGAATGAATTAATGGATAAATAAATAAACCACTTGTTTAAATGTTAGCTAGTCTTTAACTCCACATTTCACTTCTAGATGTCCATTCACTTTTTATTATTCGCATTAAAAGGACATACGCAATAAAAATGCAAAATTCTATATAAAAAAAATCTCAAAGTATAAAAAAACACTTCATTAAAAGAATTAGGAGTTCTTATATAGATATATGCCAAGGAGAGATCACAAACTGTGCTTACTCTGTCACATACTGAGACTGAACCCCCCACATCCCCTCCCCCCTGGGCCCACCTCTCTTGCCTTTTCAGTTATCTCCCTGTCAATATTCCTGTCAGCATCATACACTGGTGCCCAGACAATGCATAACAACAAACCAAACTTTACCGCCACAGCTTTCAGTGAGTGGACAGTCAGCCAGTTGATCTCGTCAAACAGCTTGTCTGATACCTGAACACAGCACACACATACAGACTACAGTGGAAAGGTTCACATCATTAAAAGGTCTGCCTGATATCTGGAGGCAGCACATACATAGACCACAAAAGAAAGGTTCACATCACTGAAAGGTCTGCCTGATATCTGGAGACAGCACACACACACACACACACACACACACACACACACACACACACACACACACCACAGAAGAAAGGTTCACATCATCAAACAGCCTGCTTGATAGCTGGGAGAAAACAAACACTAACACAAAGACCACAACAGAAAGGTTCACATCACCGAAACAGATACCTGACGAAGAGCACACTCACACAAACAGACCACAGTGGAAAGGTTCCCATTACTAAATGGCTTGCATGGGTTCCTGGAGAGACAGCATAGACACACACACAGACAACAGAGGAAAGTTTCACATCATCAAGTTGCTTGTTAATACTTAAAAAAAGCATACAAACACACACATCCTATGTTGAAAATGTTAACATTTGCAAACAGTTTTCACATACTTGGAGAGCATGTGTACACACACACACACACACACACACACACACACACACACACACACACACACACACACACACACACACACACACACACACACACACACACACACACACACACACACACACACACACAAAAGAAAAATGCAAGGGTGAGGACAGCGGTTGGCAGTTGGGGATAGGACGCCCTGCAGGTATTAATGCTTGCTAAAGTCTGCAGAAGACAGTGCAGCAAAAAGAGAGTGAGAGAGAGAGGGTGGTGGGTGGGGCAGAGGAAACAGATGGGTGGGAATGGGGGGGGGGAGGGTGTCTGTGAAGAGATGGAGAAGAGAGAGGGTGGGAGACAGAGGAAGAGGGTTTCGCCAACCTCCTTGCCACATGTTCCCTCCAGGTAGAGACGCAGATTCTCCACTGTCCATTTCCCTCCATGGATGGCATTGTAGTCCTCCTGTATCCCAGCCAGCCAAAACATGTCAGTGCATAAGTGCATGTGTGTGTGTGTGTGTGTGTGTGTGTGTGTGTGTTTGCGTGTTTGCGTATGTGTGTGCTTGTATGCATATGTGCGTGTATGTGTGTGTGTGTGTGTGTGTGTGTGTGTGTGTGTGTGTGTGTGTGTGTGTGTGTGTGCGCGTGTGCGTGTTTGCGTATGAGTGTGCTTGTATGCATATATGCGTGAGAGTGTGTGTGTGTGTGTGTGTGTGTGTGTGTGTGTGTGTGTGTGTGTGTGTGTGTGTGTGTGTGTGAATATACACATGTGTGTGTGTGTGTGTGTGTGTGTGTGTGTGTGTGTGTGTGTGTGTGTGTGTGTGTGTGTGTGTGTGTGTGTGTGTGTGTGTGTGCATGTGTGTGTGTGCACATGTGCATATGTATGTGTATGCATGTGTTTGTATGCGTGCATGTGTGAGTGTGTGGGCTTGTACAGAACATGTACCTGCATTGAAGCGTTCGTGTGCCAAGTGCTAATTTTGCATACGTCCGCTAACAAGGAACACCAGAAGATAATCTATAACAGTGCACGTTCATGCAAAAATTTGTCTAGTTTTCTTTCTGTTCTCTTTTGATTCTTCTGTCCTCTCTCCCTTTCTGCACCCAAAGCCCAGACTCTGACCCCATCCACTCTCTTCTCCAATTAAAGGTGGACATGTGATGCACATGTGAACATATCCCTCTCTCTTTTTTTTTGTTCCTCTCTCGTTCATTTTTCTTCTCATCTCCATTTTACTGCTTCCATTATTCGCACCATATTCCATATGGGCTAACTATAACCCTGTCTCTCTCTCTTCCCCCTGCCCACAACAATTCTTTTTCACTGCATTTTAGTTTAATGTTATATACATTTCTACCACCACACCTCCTTTTTCCATTTCATTTCAGTTAATGTTGTATACATTTGTACCACCACATTTCCTTGTCCATTTCATTTTAGTCAATGCTATATATATTTCTATCACCACACTCCTTTTCCACTTCATTTTAGTTAATGTTATATCTATATTTCTACCATGACAGTTCCTTTTTCATTTCATTTAGTTAATGCTATGTATATTCAACCCCAACTCTCCTTTTCCATTTCATTTTAGTTAATGTTACATATATTTCTACCACCACACTTCCTTCTCCATTTCATTTTAGTTAATATTACATATATTCCTACCATCACATTTCCTTTTCCATTTCATTTTAATTAATGTTATATACATATATTTCTACCACTACTCTTCCTTTTCCATTTTGATCTAGTTAATATTATGTATACTTCTACCACCACACTTCCTTTTCCACTTCATTTAATGCTATCTATTTTTCTAAGTGACACAGACTTAAACCTGCTGTCACTGACCCCCGTTTTCTGGATGGACACATTGGTCAGGTGCACAAACATGTTGTCCAGTTCACTGATGCTGGCATTGTACTTGACTGTGCAGAAACGGGTGAAACCCAGACGATACCTGTCACAAACAAGGTCCAGAGCTCAAACCCACCAGGCACCAGCAAGATAAGTGTCAAATCTATTCACCAAGAAGACAAATATCAAACCCAGCTGGAACCTGTCACCAAGAGGTAAGGTAAGGTAATGGTGTGTAGTGCCCAGCCAACCGAAAAGGGCCATATCATAACTGTCACCAATTTGAAGTCAGCTCACAAATCAATCAAAAAAAAAGAAAAAAAGAAGAGAAACTCATTCATGCAGCCCTTTGAAATACACCTTCTAAGAACACACCAAAGACTTCATTTAAAATCTTTCTTCCGTAAAATCTTTGATCAGATGAAAAAATGCTAATCTCTTTCAGAAATTCAGATCACGTCAGGTGGGACACCTCTGAACAAAGTTTTCATGGAGTCTGCTGTAAAATGTTTATGTCTCACATCATGCAAGTCCCAACACTATAACAAAATATGTTTATCTGTTCATGAACCTGTCACAAGAATTATCACACCAAACTGGTACTTATCACAAGAATTATCAAACCAAACTGGTACCTGTCACCAAAAAGACAAATATCATACCCAGCTGGTACCTGTCACCAAGAATTACCAAATCCAGCTGGTACCTGTCATAAGAATTATTAAACCAAACTGGTACCTGTCACCAAGAAAAAACCAAACCCAGCTGGTACCTATCATCACGAAGATGAATATAAAATCCAGCTGGTACCTGTCACCAAGAAGGTAAATATCAAACCCAGCTGGTACCTGTCACCAGAAGATAAATATCAAACCCAGCTGGTACCTGTCACAAGAAGATAAAAATCAAATCCAAATGGTACCTGTCACCAAGAAGATAAATATCAAACCCAACTGGTACCTGTCACCAAGAAGATAGATATCAAACCCAGCTGGTACCTGTCACCAAGAAGATAAATATCAAACGCAGCCAGTCAGCAACAAGATGTATACTTACCAATCTAATATATGTCATTAAGAAGATAAATGTCAAACCCAGCCAATTCCTGTCATAAAGAAGATAAATGACAAGCACAAATCAGGAACCTGAATTTCAGTACAGTCCTCCGCCATCAGTCACTCCATTTTGAGAAAGGATATCATCAGCTCCTTTCAGCTTGTTTAAGCACATAATCAGACATTATTATCTCTGCCATTTGAGTCTGAGTATGCTTCATTTGAAATAGATGAAGCTGAGTTGGCCAAATTTGGAATAGGATAAAAAAAAAAAAAGCTGCTGGGTTTAATTGATTCATTTTTTCTGACTAAAATTTTAACTCTATGTACTGTTCAGGTAATTTCTCAGGTGATCAGTCAGTTACGTTTAAAATAATGAGTTGATGCAGAGTACATTAAACAATAAAAAGCAGAATTCAAGAACAAAAATATAAAAGATTGCGTCATCAATTCCCACACTATACACACCTCAACTTAATTTGATCGAAATAAGTATCAATCTGTTCTCAAATAAACATTCACAAAGTAGTCAAATATGCAAAAAAAAAAAAAAGAAAGAAAAAAAAAGAGCAATTTAAAAAAAAAAAAAGATTTTCATGGGCAAAAAGTGGAATGCATCCAAAAAGCCGACAGTTGATGCCCCTACTGCTGGGAACATGAACATCCCTGGCATTGCATGGGATGATATTTGAGTATCCTACCTATAAATGTCAAACAATGTATGTTCACACCCCTTGTATGATTTTGGGTAAGCACACACAAGTTCCAGCATCGGAGAAACTGATGTACGTCTGTGATGGATAGGTGATGAATTTATGTACTACATAAAAGATCTACATATGGACAGCACAGCTGAGCCAAGACTTCTATCCTCACTATGGTGGTAATGCATTTATCACAGTTGTCTGTCTCTTCACAAGCAGAGGCTGAACACAATTTCTTCAGGTTTTTTGAAATGTACCACATGCAAACCAAGACACTTGCAGCACTTACATATAGCACTTGAGGGGCCGGAAGGACGTGACCAGAACGTAGAGACGCAGATCAAACTTCTTTCCACCAATCAACAGCGGATTGTCAATGTACTTGGAGATGACGTAGGTCTCTTTTGCCGTAGGAGCTACAAACCTGAAATTCCACATGATTTATATATATATTAATGTTAAAGATGAAGTAATACAGAAAGTTATCAAAACATTGATTCCATTACAAAGAAATAAATCAAGTTTCTGGCTACTATCACGTTTAAAGTACATGAAAAGTTCCATGGGTACACCTTTCCCATTGTTTTTTAAATTACAGTTTTATTTTCTTGCAGCTGCTATTTACATCACTTACATTATCATGACCCATCGTCGTCGTCATCATCATCATCATCATCACCATCAGCAGCACCAGCACCAGCAGCCGCAGCAACACTGTCACTGACATCTTTGTTCTTGACAGGTGACAGCTACATCAATTATCATAGCTACATATACAAAGAGTATGAATGATGTATCTTAACATGACAGGCATGATAATGTTACTGTCAAAAAAAAGGACAATAGTAGTGCATGTGAAGGACAATAGTAGTGCATGTGAAGGACAATAGTAGAGCATGTGAAGGACAATAGTAATGCACATGACTGTGGGAAGACATTGCTGTGCATCATGAGTGCTGCAGACTGTCAATCAGCGTTACTCACGAGTTCCCTTTTCCATCACGAGACCACTTTTTCAGCTGGCTCAGTTTGTTGACCAGGAAGATTCCAATTCCTCGGGCTGCACACCAAGAGATGGAAAGCTTTATGCTTGTTCTCTTTGTTTCTTTTGAATATTCATCTCTTGACTGTGTGTCAATTATGACCAGGGGAAGAAGGCATGAGGTGACTTTTGGGGAGGTACATGAAAGCATTGGGTAAAATTTCATTTTTTTTGTCTTCTTTACATTTCCTCCGTTCTTGTGTGGGTGCGTGCATGCATACATGCATGTGCGTGCATGTGCATGTGTGTGTTTAGTATTCTAACTTCCCATACACATTCACCTTTTCCACAGGGCTTCATAATCCAGGTTGTGTTGGGGTTTTTTACGGAATTCTTCCACAAACAGGTTGTAGTCTGCTGGCAGCATGAAGGTCAGAGGGATGAAGTCTGGAACACAGATGAACAAAGTATGCACACAAAATGTCGAACTGTTACTAGCAAACAATGAAGGGTTGTAATAGCCTGGGAGGGATTAAAGGCCCTGTAATGTATTCTAGAGATACAACACACATACTAGGTCCACAATTCCATGTGAAGATCCACTACCACATGCAGAAGATGCAGTAACCCACTTTAAGATCCCATAAAGAATGCTGAAAATCTCATAGATATGTTACCAACCCCAAAATACATGCAGAAGATCGTTTACACCCTTTTAAGAACCCATAACACACAAAGAAGGTGAAATATTCAAATTATAGACCCTATAAAGCGTGCAGATCAAATACATATGTTAAAGATCCTATCATCAAGGGAGGAGATCCACTTCATATACTTGAAGATCTAATAAAGCATACAGAAGACCTGATTCACATGTATAAACCTCATAATTCATACAGAAGACTGCAATACACACATTAAACATTTCAAAATGCATTCAAAAGAGCTGATCAAATTACAAGTCAAACATCCTATGATATATACAGGATATCCAATTCACACATCAAACATCCAATTACATAAACTGAAGACCAAACACACATGAAGCGGCAGTCACCATCAAAATTCTGGGGGGTTACAGCACCATAAACATGCCCCAAATGGCTGCTTAGGTGGCTGGAGATATACTATCTATTTGTATACATTCTCTTTCTCACTCCTCCTCTTTTTAATGGTGGCATGTATTGGATTTTTTTCTGCAAATGATTACACACATGCAGGCACGCACGCATGCATGCGTGCGCACATGCATACACAAACACATATACATTTGCTCCCACTACCACCACCACCAATGCCTTATCCTACCACCCCAACCTCAATCTTTTCTACACACACAATCACAGATATATACCCTCTCCTCTGTCTCCTCTCTCATGCCTGATTGCTCTTTCTGGCCTCCTCTTCCCTCTCCCTTCCTTTCACACACCCCCCCCCACACACACACCCACACACACACACACACACACACACACACACACACACACACACAACACACACACACACATACGCAGACACATGCATACACGCACATGTACCTTAACCAACAATAAAATAGAAGAAGACTCTCACACAGAGACACATATACACATCAAAGAACCAATTTCATCCAATAAATGTTCTGTGCTAACCAGGAATGCCTTTGACAGCAGAAAGTGATATATTACCCAAATGCACATAGCGGCCAATCTCGTCTTTCTCTGCAAGTGCCGAGCCCTCCTTGTCTAACTCCTTTCGGTATCGCTTAATGTTCTTTACCATCAGGTCCTTTCTTGTCAGCTCCACATGGTTGGGAAAATGGTTGATCACTCTGATAAAAAAAAGGACACTGGGACAATGTAGGAAACTGAAAACATATGCCCTTTTGTTTCATGACACAGCTCTCAATTTTTGGTAGGAAGAGGAGGACTGAGGCTGAAATGCAAAGGCTGTAGCAGTGGAAAAGAGTTCCAGCTGAATTTGGTGGAGAAAGTGTAAAAGTGAACACTGTAAGGCTAGTCTCTCCAACTCAGGTATCATATTGCCGAATTGGGGAGTTTAAACCTTTCAAAGTTCCTGTTCTGGCATCCATGTTATGTCATCAGGAAAAACCTGCTTGAAGATTAAAACCTACAGATCATTCGTAGCAATAATGCAAGGAGAGTCGGTCTACAGACTTTCAACAGCAGGAAGAAACCTCTATGTAGAGTTTGACAGGAAAAGATCTTGATAAGACTCCTGTATCATGACTCGGCAGAGCAGGGGTGCCTCTTACTGTCATGATTAATACCTAAGCAACCAGCAGCCGTGGCAAAGTACTTAGCATCGCAGACTCATGGCTGGGAGGTTGTGGTTTGATTCCCATTAGATTTTGAGCCATTAATTTGTGTGATTTTTCTGCCATGACCAGCTCCTACCCATACTTGAGTTTATGCTTCCTTGTGCTCAGCTATAGGGTGCATACCTTGGTTAGTGGATTGGGGATCCCTTAAGCCTTGCACTCAGGATACATCAGATAATATGAAAGAAGGTGTTGTCAACCAACACAGCCTAAGATGAAGGAAATCTTGGAGTCCATACTCGTTTCTTCTCTGTGTGTGTGTTAGACCCAGATTAACAGGGTAACCAGACAACCATGAGCTGCCCTGAACTCTGAATGTGTTGTCTGAGGCCAGCAAGCAGACATCCTGCAGAGTCACAAGCACAGGAGAACACCAGACACTATGCATCTCACCCAATATGGCCATGAGTTTGCTTGAGGCTCAGTTGGGAAGATTCGCACCAAGTCGAATTTCATCCGCGCTTAATGAATGTGTCTCTGAGAGTTTTGCTCAAATTTTCTAACCAACACTGCAGGTATCTGGTATCTCTTGGGCCAGGTTGACGCCAGGATATATATTTAAAAGTAAGCTTAGAGTGCAGCCCTGTCATGCAGTCTCAGACCAGAATGGAAACCCCCAGCATCACCTTCATCATCCTCATCATCACTAACCAGCAAAAAAAAAGAAAAAAAATCTCTCACATTCTGAGGCCTCTCATGCCCTGCTCTCCTGGTGACCTCAGTTTTCATTGCCTCTCCATGTCTATGGTATTGGTTTGAATCTGTCAGGGTCACCACTATCAGCAAATTCATGGGGACTGTTGCTGGACAGACGTGGTGGTGCCCTCTGGAGGGACACCTCACTCATGCTGGCTCTGCGACTAAGCAATTATTGTCATCAGTAAAGGGACTTAGTAGGTAGTGTCCTGTGTATGTTGGATCACAGCAGGCGCCAGTGAACACCACCAAAGTGACTCGGCAGCAGTGCAATGTCTCCTCTGGTGGGGTTGCCTCATGACGACTTGACATTGACTGCTCCCTGTGGATTGTTGGTGCCAGGTTGTGGCTGTGGAAGAGGGGAGTCAGAATAAGCAGCATGGGTGCATGTCACTGAGGTGGCACAGAAGATGGAACAGCAAAAAAAAACAAAAAAAAAACCACCTCATACCTAAACATTACTTTGTTGATCAATAAAACATCTCTTCCAACCTATACAATCATTGGAAAAAAAAAAACAATCATATGTGAGGAAAAAAGAGTAAGAAACAATTTGTTCCACTTTTCGGTGAGATTTGAGACGTGAAATGTCAATGTACATATTACTGCAATTTTGTCTTAATGTTAATTAAAACACAAAAAGTCTCACTATTCACCAAGTACTGTGTGCACGCACACATGTGTGACTGTCAGTGTGTGTGTGTGTGTGTGTGTGTGTGTGTGTGTGTGTGTGTGTGTGTGTGTGTGTGTGAGAGAGAGAGAGAGAGAGAGAGAGAGAGTGACAGAGAGAAAGAGCGAGAGAGAGAGACAGAGAACATGTGTGTGAGTGTGTGTGTGTGTGTGTGTGTGTGTGTGTGTGTGTGTGTGTGTGTGTGTGTGTGTGCCCATTTATCTGTTTTATCTGCTTTGTAAGTTTTAAAGATATTCTAAAATTTGACAGCTGTATCAGTTGAATCTGTGAATCTTTCTGTAATGCATATACACATACACAGACACACACACATAGACAAACACACACACACACACAGACAGACACATACACACATGCACATAAAACAAGCAAACAAAAGAAAAACCATAATACATACTGATCATCACCCATTCTGAATCCTGAATCAACACTGAAGATATTGCGGATATTGTGAACACCAGCCCTGAAACAAACATTTTTCTGCATTACTTCCTCAGTCTTCACACACACACACACACACACACACACACACACACACACACACACACACACACACACACACACTGACTGACTGAAACCAATTTATTGTCAGATTAACTCAAGGTTGTACTGACATTTAAGAAAACATTATGAACAGAATAACAACATTTTTCATTCAAAGCAAAGAAGCGTAATTAACAAACAAAAATATGCACGCACACATACACATACACACACACACACGCGCACACACACACACACATGTGCGCGTGTGCACCCACGCACATACACACACACATGTATACGCGCTCGCGCGCACACACACAGACATACGCACTTACATAAATACACAAAATTAATACACACATCTCAATATGAACACACCCATAACCCTCACATACACTCAAACTTACACACTCACACACAGACATACACACACACACACACACACGCACACACACATGTGCGCGCGCGCGCGCACACACACACACACACACATACACGCGTTCGTGCATGCACACACACTCATACTCAAACACTCTTACACACATGCATTCACTCTCACAAAACACACACTTACACGCACACATACGTGCGTGCACGTGCATACACACCCATGCTCTCACGCACACACACATGCACACACACACAGAAAAAAAATTAATAAAAAAGGAATTCTGCCCAATATATACAATCTTGTACCCCTTTGCACCTTTCCACCAACTCTCTGTCCCTCTTCAAACATCAAAGGGAGGTCACAAGAGTTGACATGAAAAAACACACACACACACACACACACACACACACACACACACACACACACACACACACACACACACACACACACACACACACACACACACACACACACACACACATGGTTGCTCTGGTTAAGTTTTTTATCTAATCCAATAACAAAGTGTGGGTGCATGAGCTGAAATGAGTACGCAACCACTGAGAATCTGGAAAGATATAGTTTTTGATCTGTTCCCTTTGTGTCTGTAAATTGAAAATGTATTTTCTTCGCCTATGTTTCAGTGCAAAATTAATACCCGTGAATTTCAACACTGCAGCACTGTGCACAAAAGTGTGCAACTGTGCCCATGTCCCACTTTTTAGAGCTTTTTTTTTCTGGTACATACTTTGATTGAAATTAAATACTCTGTAATGCATAAGCACAATATAGCATGCATATATCTCATTTCACTAAACAATCACATTGTTCATCAACCAAACCATCAAATGAATCCAAAGTTTTGCAAGAGTGCATTGATAAATCATTAAATAAAAAAAAACAACAACAACAAAAAAAACCACCATCTTTATTATTCTTACTACCTCAGTTAGTATTAACATCATTATCATCATCACTGCTATCACTATTACAATCACTATTATCATTGTTATTACCATTTTTTTTTATACTATTACTATCAATATAACAGTTTTTAAACTTCATAAATGTTATAACTATTATATTTACTACTACCATTGATGTTATCGTTATACTTTACAATATTTCTGATATTCCAATATACCACTTTTCTAGCCTCCTACTATGATTACTACTAAAACTATTAATATACTGTTATAACTATTAATATACCTGTTATAAAATATCAACATACCTATTTGATTCCATCCTCCCCATGATTTGTACCCTCCTTCTCTTTGTTCATCCTGTCCTCCCCCTCCTTTTTCTTCTTCCTTTTTTTCTTTTTTTTTTTTTTAATTAATACTAGTAATAGTACCTTTATCATCATTACTATTACTGATATCATCTTTTATTATGAACTTTTAAAATCATATTTTGGTACCATTACTTTTAACATTATTAGCATTACCACTACTATTGTCAGTAGTATTGTTATCATTATCATTAATACCAGTATCACTATTGATATTACCATCATTACTATTATCATAAATATCATCATCGCCACTAACACTGTTGCCACGAGTACATTGATAAGCCAAAGTTAGGTTAAAACTTTTCTCCCAGTACCAATCTCATGGGCGTTTAACTATATATTTTCCTGCTCTCAATTCTGGACCTTCCTCATGCCCCTTTTTTCCCTGAACGTTGGCACATAACAAAACTATTTTTTTTTTTTTTCTGAAACACTGAAATAAATAAACGAACAAGTATACAAGAATGAATGAACAAGAAATTCTGCTTACAAAATCCAAATTAAATATTGTCGCACTAACATTAGAAAATTTTCCTGTAGTAACAGAGTGGCACCATATTGGAACAAACTACCTGCACACATTAAAAAAAGCAAAAGATTTGAATACTTTTAAAAACCTTCTGGATACTAACACAAAGTTAAATATTTTGAAATTTGAATTTAATTGATAGAATAGAGTAAAATCAATCCTGAGCATATGCACACATTATGTAACCACTATTTATTTATATCAATATGATGACTGGGACACTAAAAGCTGTGAGGCTAAGTCCCAAGTGAACTGAACTGAATTGAATGAATCAAACCTCCGGCGATAAGAACGGTCTAACTCGATTCATCTCTCTAGTGTTTATATTTCTTTTGTGTGAATCTGATGTAAGATAACACAATATGGTGTCAAAAAGTGGGATCAACGCAGAGAAGATGTGGAATCAGTGAAGAGTTAGAAAGCTGTGATTGTGTGAAAAAAAAAAAAAAGAAGAAAAGATAGTTCTTGCTGGTTTATCAAGTTAGCATCTGACGTCATGGCTGAACGACCAACATCATCAACAAGCCAAATGAAACAGTTCACTGCAAATATACCAGCTCCAGCCAAACTGACTGTGGAAGTGGGTTGCCAAACAACTGGCGAAAATTCAAAAGGCAGTGGGATAATTATTCAGTGGCAAGTAGGCTGAATAAAGAAGAAACAGAATTCCAAACAGCAGTTTTCCTAGCAACTATTGGGGAAGATGCGATGGATGTTTTTGATGGATTTAGCTTTGATAGTGAAGCTGACAGTAAAAATTTTGCAAAATAATAGAAAAATTTCAAGATTTCTGTGTTGGAGAAACGCATGAAGCATTTGAAGCTTACATTAGTTACAAGTTTCATTCCAGACGACAAGAAGCCTCAGAATCAATAGAAGCTTATGTCTCTGCTCTTCGTCAGTTAGCTAAACATTGTAATTTTGGGCAACTTGAAGACAGAATGATTCGAGACCAAATTGTCATGGGTGTGAGAGACGATGTTCTAAGAGAGAAAATGCTTGAAGACAAGAAACTTGATCTAGCCAAATGTGTGTGCATAGGCAGAGCCTATGAGAGTTCCAGACAACAGGCACACTTGATGACAGGTCAAGAAAATGAAAATGTACAAATTAACCGAATTCTGAAAGGAAAAAGACAAATTGGTCGAAAAAACAAAAGTATGACAAATTTCGTACACAGGAGCATAAGAAATGTATGCGTTGTGGCAAGAGTCCTATGCATGGAAGAAATGACTGCCCAGCTAGAGATGCGGAATGCCGGAAAAATGTTTTTCGAAAGGTCATTATGCAGTCATGTGTCGGTCCAAGAAAGTACACAATATAGAAGAAAAGCAAGATGAAATACTACTTGGTTCAATTGTAGAATGTAAAGACAAAGATTGTGTCAACGCAATTAAAGAAGATTTTTGGTATGCTACACTACAGATGAATGGAACTTCAGTCAAATTTCAAGTGGATACCGGGGCTGATGTCTCTGTAGTTCCAAAACGGTACTTCCAGAAGAATTCTCCTCAGACTGAGAGAAAAATTCACAACCAGTCTCTATTACTATGCCAAGACGTCTTCCACTACCTATGAAGAAAAAGGTACAAGAAGAACTGATTCGACTGGAGGAACAAGACATCATCATAAGGCCTGTTACAACACCGACAGACTGGTGCGCTCCGATAGTTATAGTACTGAAAGCAAACGGGAAAGTCAGACTTTGTGTTGACCTCACCAAACTGAATGAAAATGTTCGTCGTGAGAATTTCCCTCTTCCTACAATGGATCAACTCCTTGCGGAGCTGTCAGGAGCAAAGGTATTCACTAAGCTTGATTGTAACAATGGATTCCATCAGATTCCACTGATGAGAGTCACAAGAGTTAACAACATTTATTACGCCATTTGGAAGATTTTGCTACAAAAGACTTCCCTTTGGAATCAACTCTGGGCCTGAAATTTTCCACAGGAAATGACTCATATTCTTGCTGGAATTCTGGGAGTTATTGCTGACATTGATGATGTTCTTGTCAGTGGTAAAAATCAAAAGGAACATGATGAGAGACTACAAGCTGTTTTGCAAAGAATGCAAGAAGCAATATCACCCTGAATGAGAAATGTGTTTTCTCAACTGACACAGTGAAATTTCTGGGTCACATAATCTCACCTGATGGCATCAGAGTGGATCCAAGCAAGGTGGAAGCGATTACCAATCTTCCAAGACCTCAAAATGTTCCGGAATTGCGAAGATTTCTAGGCATGGTAAACCATGTTAGGAAGTTTACCCCAAATCTTGCAAACACTTCTAAACCTCTCCGAGACCTGCTCAAGCATGAAATGAATGGACCTGGAGTCATCAGCAAGAAGCAGCATTTCAGAAACTCAAGACTCAATTGAGTACTGCTCCAGTTTTGGCACACTATAATCCAGAAAAGGAAACAAAAGTGTCTGTTGATGCATCGTCCTATGGCCTGGGAGGAGTTCTGCTTCAGAAGGAAGGACAGAACTGGCAACCTGTAATGTATGCGTCAAGATCACTGACTTTCACTGAGCAAAGATATGCTCAAGTTGAAAAAGAAGCCTTAGCAGCCACATGGGGCTGTGAGAAGTTTGCTGATTTCTTGATTGGACTGAAGAAGTTCATAATAGAGACAGATCACAAACCATTGCTGGCCTTACTCAAGAAAAAGCACTTGGATGAGCTGACACCAAGAATTCAACGTTTCAGGATGAGGTTGTTGCGTTTTTCCTATGACATAGAGTACACAGCAGGAAAGAACATCGTAACAGCTGATACACTGTCTCGGGCTCCTGGGAGTGTTCCTGCTCAACAGGATCACCAGATGGAGGTCGAGACCAACAGGTTTGTCAACTGTTTAGTCGAGAATCTTCCTGTCACTGATCAACTCCGAGAGAAAATCCGCATCAACCAGGTCAAAGACAAAGTCTGCAGTCAAGTCATGAATTTCTGCAAGACTGATCTGTGGCCTGAATCAGCAAGACGAGATGCTCAGTTGAAACAGTACTGGTACGTCCGTCATGATCTTTCAATCCAAGAGGGATTGTTGCTGTTTCAAAGCCGAATTGTCGTTCCATTTGAACTACAGGAAGAGATGTTGCAGCACATTCATGAGGGCCATCAAGGAATAGTGAAATGCAGGGCACTGGCAAGACAGAGTATCTGGTGGCCAGGCCTTTCAAAACAAATAGAACAGAAAATCACTGATTGCAGCATCCGTGAAAAGGAACGCAGTCATCATCCTGAACCTCTGAAACCACCCCAACTCCTGACTATCCCTGGCAACGGGTGGGAATGGATCTTTTTGAATTCAAAGGTCACAAATATCTACTCATTGTAGATTATTTCTCCAGATGGATTGAAATAGCCCACCTGTCACAAACAACATCTACATCTGTTATAGGTCATTGTAAAGCCATTTTTGGAAGACAGGGCATTCCTGAAATCGTTGTATCAGACAATGGATCTCAGTTTAACTCAAGAGATTTCAACAAATTTGCAGAAACATATGGCTTTACACATTTGACAAGTAGTCCTCTTCACCCTCAAGGAAATGGAGAGGCAGAGAGAGCTGTGCAAACGGTGAAAAACTTGTTGAAGAAGGCTGACGACCCTTACATTGCTCTTCTAAATTACAGAGCTGCACCTCTTCAACATGGACAGAGCCCGGCAGAGCTTTGATGGGCAGAAGACTAAGAACCAGAATTCCATCAATGCCATCAAACCAAGTTTCCAGCCAGCAAATCAACAGCAGTTCAAAAAAGTGGATGCTCGAATTAGGCAGCAACAGAAGAAGAACTTTGATCGCCGCCACAAAGCAAAATCGCTACCACCGCTGAAGAAAGGAGAGAAGGTGTGGGTGAAAACTCCGACAGATGAAAAAGCAGTCGTCCTGGACTTTCATTCACCAGCATCCTATACAGTTCAAACGCGTATGGGAAATAGAAGAAGAAATCGGTGCCACCTACGTCGACGAAGCAGCCAGTCATGCTCAGGATCAAGTGTGTCCCGAAATCAACGTCAGCACTCCCATTCCCAAGACTTCCAGGACCTACAGAACAGCAAGAACCTGAACCAGAGGTGTACTTCGATGTTATGCCAGATGATCCGCTGACAACCCAGACATCAACTGAAGAACAATCTCAGTCTGGCACACGCACAAAATCGGGAAGACTTGTGAGACCTCGAAAAATACTTGACCTTTAATTGTGAGAGAAAAAAAAAAAAAAAAGAAAAAAGTTTATTTTTGTTGTCGACGTGCAGAAACTGAAAGTGAAAGTTGAAACTGAACAACAAAGTGAACTATTGTTTTGTACAACTGTCAAACGTTAATTTGATGCATGTTGGATTGAATGAGTTTGATTCAAAAGTTTATTTGAATTTAAAAAATGGACGTTCAGATAGTTCAATATTCTGGAAAAAGGGGGATGTAGAATAATGGATTACATTATTGTCCAATCATAAAATAGAAGTGTATTAACCTCCTTCCGGAATTACTGTGGCCTTGTGGTGAATCGTCGGCTTGGTAACGGCGAGACAATAAGAACGGTCTAACTCGATTCATCTCTCTAGTGTTTATATTTCTTTTGTGTGAATCTGATGTAAGATAACACTGAAATAAATAAACGAACAAGTAAACAAGAATGAATGAACAAGAAATTCTGCTTACAAAATCCAAATTAAATATTATCGCACTAACATTAGAAAATTTTCCTGTAGTAACAGAGTGGCACCATATTGGAACCACTATGATCTGTTGCATTTACGTCACTACCTGCACACATTAAAAAAAGCAAAAGATTTGAATACTTTTAAAAACCTTCTGGATACTAACACAAAGTTAAATATTTTGAAATTTGAATTTAATTGATAGAATAGAGTAAAATCAATCCTGAGCATATGCACACATTATGTAACCACTATTTATTTATATCAATATGATGACTGGGACACACTAAAGCTGTGAGGCTAAGTCCCAAGTGAACTGAACTGAATTGAATGAATCAAACCTCCGGCGATAGGTCCTGGATGCTGAACTTTTGGATAATGAAGGACATTGCACTTCTAAAATTTCATTTTTTTAAAAGCAAGCAATGAAACAACCAAAAAAAAAAAAACAAAAAAAAAATTTTACCAGTAAAAATTCCAGTCATCGTCTGAAGAAACTTGCATCCATCCTCGAGTGTCGAAATTGTTGAGCAAAACAGACTTGTCAAAATCGGTGGCGTACTTCACACGAGCCATATTTGCTGTCAGTGTTTTTTTCAACAAGACTATACTCATCTGTATACCAGAACTTCTCGACTTCTTGCGAGAAAAGCAAAATCAGAATCAATGCAACTTTGTCTTCGTGAACATTACATTAATGGAGCGTCCATAGTTTCCACTCTGCCGCCATCTTTAAACGTGTTCTCGTAGCCTAAGAGCCGAGAATAATAGTTTCTGGTTGTTGGATAAAAATAATGTAAAACACATATTATTTTTACTTTAGTTCATCAGAATGTCTTTTTTTTTTTAACTATGTATAAGAAATAAAATCTTACACTTGTTTCAATTGCAGGATCGTAAATGTCATGACACACATGGATCTGTACTTGGATCTGTTGCATTTACGTCACAACTAGTTTGTTATCTGTGTTAATAGCTGTCTTATGATCTTCCAGATCGAGCACGTCCAAAGAAGAGTTGATGTTACAGACTTCTCAAGATATGACAGCAATATAAAAACCATGCAGCAAAAACTAAAGTTGTATGCTAAGTGTATGATTAGTGAGGGACGCTTATATCATCACAGCAATTGTTAAATTAGCAAAAAGAAGGACGCATTATGAGGCCGCGAGGCCTGACCTGACCTGACCAAGGAAAACAGACAAAACGCATAGAGACTGACTGATTGATTGATTGATTGATTGACTGACTGACTGACTGATAATCGTTATTATTCCTTTACTTCCAAGGGTAGCAGATAAGCCAGAAGATGCTTTTTATCATATGACCCTTGTCCCTTCAGGGACCAGGGATTATAACACATGAACACTTTTACACAATATAAGAGAGAGAGAGAGAGAGAGAGAGAGAGAGAGAGAGAGAGAGAGAGAGAGAGAGAGAGAGAGAGAGAGAGAGAGAGAGAGAGAGAGAGTTTAAGATTGGTCTGGAACTACTGCATGCGCACCAACTTATTCACAGTAAGAACTACTGCTAGGTGAGGGACTGCAGGCGGAAATCTAAATACATTTGAAATTTTATTGATAAAGCTCAGCCACGAAAACATTGACAAACGAATCACAAGAGAAAACAGGACGCGTTTCGACCTCTTAGGTCTTCTTCAGACAAGATAAACAACACTAACGACAATGAAAATGAATGAGCAATCACTTCTCTTCATCCAATTCGTTGCAAGATGGGCGTTGAATGAAATGGTTTTCTGGGGCACCTGGGGATTAAATTTGACAACCGGGGACAATTTTGGCATGTGCACAGGCAAATCGAATCCCTATTCCAGTCCAATAATTTTACTTCCGACAAGTGTAATGGTGGATGTTGACGATGTCAGCTGGAGTAACGTCTAATGGGAATTCACTTGGGGCAAATATTGAAGGTAGACTTCCAAGTAGTCCTCTTGGGGCCAGCCCTCGGCCTCCTCTGAGACAAGTGTATTCTCAAACTCTTCGAGAATCATGTCAGTATAATGGTATTCTCATGGTATTTGATTATTAAGTTTATGGTCCAGTTGACGCTGAACACACGCGAAACCGTCTGTGTCCGCTCTCGACCGGCCAGTTTGCTAGTTTGTCAAGAGCACGATTACTAACAACATGGATTTGCCCGTTTGCTTGCTTTTTAAAAACTTTTGCTTCATGACAGCTACATCTGTGCCAAATTTGTTTTCATCTAAGTAATGTGTTCAGTGGTTTCCGACGGTCACGGACGATTAGTACTTCAGTTTTCGTCAGTATTATTACTATTGCCAAATGTTATTATCGTGATATTGTTTGCGTAAAGTAAAGAATTTTAATGCAGCTTGCCAACGTCCAGCAAGCGTTTTTTTGTTTAGAGTGACGTAAACGGAATGACGGTGACTGTGGAAGGAAGGTGGAGAAAATCCTACTTAGAAGCCCCACCAGCATAATTTGTCTGACACATGGCTGTCCCATCCATGGAGAGAAAGATTTCTCTTTGTTAGCCTATTGATGAATCAGTAAGATTGACATAAAGGGATCTTCTGACATTGCCAGATTGGTGATAATTCATAAGTTGGCAAGTTCTTGAATCTTACACACCCATCTGTAAAAACTGAAATTACTGACAGTTTCTTTGTAGGAAATGTGAAGACTGACAAGGGATATATAATGCCATTAGCTTTCAATTAAAAGACTATCAAGGTAAACACATTATACTTGTCATCCCAGTGATGTTGAACTATCAGAGATGTTTGTAGGGATGTGTGTTAAGCTGCATGCTTTCTTCCTTTGCCAACATGTCCATGCAGGGCTGCCCTTCACAATAATGTTTAAAATAATGTTTAAAGGACTTTGCTGCTTGAGTGTTGTCAGTTTGTAAAGGGATTTTTATTACAACCTCAGTCAATATGAAAATGTTGAGGTATGAAAATCAAACACCTTGCCCATCCATCGTTGTGTGAGTTAAATTTATCCGCACAACATTTTTCTTATAAATGCACTTTCTCTCAAATCAAAATGGATAGGGTGCTGCATGCAAAAGCTAGCAACAATAACTGCAGTTATGTCTATTAGCAGATAGCCCTTGACATGGTTGATGTGCTGTCAGGGTCACACATGTGTGCATACTCATATCACATGCTATCAGAAACTGTCCAGCTCTGATGTTTGGTTTTGTCAAATGCCTGTCAATTTTCATAAACAAAATGAAATTGCTACAATTTCAAAGGTCAATCAAATGCATTATTTAATATTTTAAAGGGTTAACCTCAGACACTTCCTGTTCTTGAAAATGAAAAGAGTGAA
Organism: Conus betulinus; assembly: GCA_016801955.1. Lineage (NCBI taxonomy): Eukaryota > Metazoa > Mollusca > Gastropoda > Neogastropoda > Conidae > Conus > Conus betulinus. Next base: position 498,737 of record JADBJO010000398.1, read on the forward strand.
CTTAAGATCCAGAAGGGTGAATACACACAAAGTGTGCCGTATCAGGAACCCTGACACTGGGATTATTATAAGTGCATCAGTATTTAGACTTTATTATTTTTTTTCTGGTGGAACACTTCTGTAGGTATGTTAGAAAAGAGGCAACGTTTTGCTTGCCAAGCAGCCTTGGAATTATAAGACCTGTTAAGAACCTCACCGCCTATAATTGGAGCATTGGAGTTGTTTCATGAATGATTACAGCTATGGACTATTTGGTTTTCCATCCCCACCTTCAAAATTTCAGGAATCAGAGATGGAAAATGTTGTGCACTGTATATTGATATCATAAGGTGTAATGTTACTAACATTATTTTGTATCTGCCTTGTGCAGAAAAATCCATCATCTATTAAGTATTATTATCAAGTTTGGTGAAGATAAGTACTTTTTTGCATGAAATTATATGAATTTTTGTTCATGGCTTTTGGAGATGTGTTTCAGCCATTGCTGATCACTGGCTGCATCTTGACCCTGTCTGAAAGTAAACAATTATCTGGGAAAGCAACCGTTTTTTTTTTTTCATTATCAAGTCATGTTTGACTCTTTTGGAATAGATTACAATAAAAAAAAAAAAAATTTACCATATGATCACATTGAAATGCAACTGTTTAGCACAAAAATGATAAGTTTTTGGCCTGCGTAGATATCAGTGAGTCACCACGTCAGTCAGATGAAAACTGTGAAGTTGTACTTGTAACCAACAACGGACTGCACATGGCAGTGACAGATGGGACACACACACACACACACACACACACACACACACACACACACACACACACACACACACGCACAGCGAGTCACACACACACATGCATACACACACACACACACATTTTTTTTTTCTTTATTATTATTTTTTTCTTTATTATTTTTTTTTCTTTCTTTTTTTTTTTTTTTTTTTTCCCCTTTTTTTTCCCTTTTTTTTTCCCTTTTTTTTTTCCCTTTTTTTTTTTTTTTTTTGGTTTTTTGTTCGTTGTTTTTTTTACTTTTTTTTTGGTCTGATATCACGAATAGTGGATCGACGTTAAATTAAACACACACACACACGTCACACACACACACACACACACACACACACACACACACACACACACACACACACACACGCACTAAACGAACAACACACTTTGTGTGCTGGATAGTCAGTTGGTCTAAGGATTGCCGCAACATATACAGCAGTGTTGCTGAGCTATGAGTCGTATGACCTATGTCTGCGTGTTCATCATAGCATTTCAGTGGACACTGATGCATGCTATAGTCTTGTTTTTACAACCCACCAAATGATGACACAGTTGATATCATCTTGAAATGTGATACCTGCTGCATTGTCGTATCATGGAGGAGGTTCTGTCACAAGCAGGTCTGCAGAACTGTTGACAGGAGATAAGAAAAATCCTGCTCCATCGGGGCTTAAGTCTCTTCCCATGTTCTCAGATTGAGAAGTGTTCTAACCACATAACTGTTGCTCTTATCTTTTTTGAGGTATGTTGACCACATGCTAGTCAGAGACTTTTGCATTGGAGTGGGGAATGAGACCTGCAATATGTATGTGACTCTGTATGCTTGGATAAGGCAGACTTTTGGAGGTGCATTGGTTTTGTATTCATGCCCAGCATATAAAGTAAGACAGCTTGGACACTTAGATTTGTAAACTTCTAAATTATTTAAAGGCCCAATCTGGATCCAGTCCATTTGAGTTCATGTTCAGTAACATCATTGTTGGAGAGAAGAGTCTGGCAATGCACAAAACATGGCTATGCTATGGAAGTGAAGCAAAGGATAGATCTAAATTCAGTTAGTGAGTCATTGAAAGCAATGTTGGGGCAGATCTGAATTCACACCTGCTGAGTCTTTCGATGCAGTGTTGGGGCAGATCTATATCCACATACTGAGTCGTATGGTGCAGTCTTGGGATCAGTTGCTTAGATATTACTTTGGATCCAGAAAATTGTTGCACATGAAAGTGTAGAAGGGGAAGGATGGTAGGGAGCTGATGATCGCTGAGTGACAGCTCCAGCGTTAGGCTGAGTGCTGTCTCCTTTCTGTTTATGAAATTTGTTTCACTTCTTTTGATCCTTTCAGGTATACATTATGCCCCCGGCAGGGAGAGGAAAGTGTTTATGTGACTGCAAGCAGCTGATTCCAGCTTGAATAGTTCATGACTAGAACAGTGATTCGCTTCGAGTCCTTTCAGTATCCTCCCTTTCTTTTTAATCTCTTGGTACTTTAATTCTGAATAATAATACCCCCAACCTCTCTCTGCCTCTGTCTGCTTCCCTCTTCCCCTTTTGCCACTGCCCCCCTCTCTCCTCCTCCCTTCCTCACACTCCCACCAAGCATGAAATTAACATGGTTAAATAATATTATGAACACACACACATAGGCATACACCAGTTTGAATGCTGTTCTTGGAAAGTTCTGTGACCTGGTTCAGATTTAAAAAAAAATTCAATTGAAACAGAGCACCATCAGTCATAGCTATAAGATTTTGATTGACAAGAATTATCTGGTGGTGTAAAAAAAAAAAAAGCATTAAAGATCCTTTTAATAGTGTTAATTCAGATGAAGCTAGTGGGAAAATGGGTAAAAGGAAAGTGTTAAATGTTTTGCTTTTTTCAACTTTGTTAGTACTTCTTAGTTATTCCGACCAGTTATATTACCATGCTAGCATATATGCACTTCGACCTCGTCTTGACCCAGCAAGTTTGTCTGTCGTGTAGTGTTCGGATGTCCAGTTTTGCATAGATCTGTGGATGCAAATTACATCATGACGCAATACATCACGTGATTGCTGACCCAACGTTGCTGTTTGTAGGACACCAAGGATACTTGATACCAAATTTCTTTTTGTGCTTTGAGTTAGAATGTTGTAATATGCGCTTTGGCCTCTGGCAAGGTAAAGCGGTCTATAAATATCCTTTTACATTACATTTAGATTTCATCCAGGACTTGACTCACTGGAAAGTTATATCATGGGCTTATGGTGTTGACGAAAAAAAAAAAAACTCACCAGATCATTTGAAGTCTGCACACATAAAGTAGCACATCATATCATACAGAAAGGAAAATAGCTTCAAACTACTTTCCTTTAGTTTAACTAATGAATTAACAGTAAGTTGAGTATAGATGCCCAAGCTTTGACTGGAGTTTGACACCTAACCTGTCATCATGGGTAGACGGCCATGTATGCTCATATATATATGCTAACCAAAGGTCTGGTGCAGGGTGGAAAAAGTTAAAAGAAAATTGATTTAGTTAATGTTCTAATTTGTACAATGTATGTAACTAGTTATAACTTTCATTTTTATTTTGTATCTCTCTTTAAAATACTCTTATCAGTAACAGCCTTACGTGTGTGCATGTGTGTGTACATGTGTGTGTGCATGCATATCTTTGAATGTGTATACTGTAAGCTTGTGCAGAAGTGTTAGTGATGCAACAACACAACCATATCATCATTGATGTTCAGAGAGAATGTTGTCATGAAGTTCACTGATAATATCTCGCCTTCTCTCACCCTTTTCCCCACCTACCTCGTACCTCCCCAACCCAGCCCACCCCACTTCACCTTCTCCATTGAGCTAAGTCAAATCCGGGTAACCTGCAAATCATTTAGTGTTAACGCTGTGTACATTATAATCTGTGGACTGACCCCAAACTGTCTCACATTATTAATCTGTATGACCTACTCAGACTACTGGCTACAGACTAACCTAGAAATTAGTTTGGCCCTTCTCTTCATTTTTAATCTCTGCCCTATGTTATGGATCTTTGACACTGTTTCCCCTCGAAATAGTGAGATAAACAATGGCCATTGACCTGAGTAAAAGTAGAAATAGAATGCAACAACTAGTTGTTTTTGATGTTATTATATGTATATATATATTAAACTATGCAAAGTTTAGAAAGCCTATAAAACCTTTTATCTTGTGTGTGTGTGTGAGTGAGGGAGAGAGAGAGAGAGAGAGAAAGAGAGAGAGAGTTCAAAGTTGTGGGACTTATCTACATGTATATTACTTATTTTAGGCACTATTTCCTTCTTGACACAGGTGGATCCATGAATAAGGCTGCTTGTTTAGATCGATTTGATGAAAATTCTCCTGTAAGTGTATCTAACATTTTCCACATCATCTGTAGTTAACTCTCATTGAAGCTTGAGAAGGACAAAGGATCCATATAATATCAGTTGTCAAGGAGAAAGGATTTGAGTCAAGTTCATGATTTACTGCAGTTCAGAGTGGAAATCATTTTCTACAGAGTTGACCAATCCCCAATAATAAACTGTTAAGTTCAACAATACAATCTGAAAATTCATTTCATTGTCAAGAGAATGAGCATTGTTTGGAACTATAGTTGCTTTGTGTTAGCAGTTGTTCCTGTTAACTGCCACAGGATTTTATTAATTGTTGAACTGATCATGTGCAGAATCATGAGCATGCAGTTTGGTGTTATTTTGTTTTCAGACTGTAATCTTTTATAGTATTAGTACCGGTAGAAGTCATCTGGTTGGTTGATTAATATACAGTGCATTGTTGTTCCTATAATCTGTCCTATTCGTACCAGTAGTAGAACTGATTAGGGCTGGGTGGTTTTGCAGACAAAGCAATGTTGATCTAAGTGTACCTGGGTTCAGACCCTATAGCAAGACAGCTGTGTTGGAAGAGATGTAGGTTAGTCTCTTCAGAGTTGGTATCTGCGCTGACTCAACACCCTTCCCTCCATGTCCCCCTCCCTCTCTCTCCCCCCCCCACCCACTCCCCCCTAACCCCTTCCACCAAATCCTTTCGATGGAATACTTTAAATTGAAGCCCCAAGAGGTATTCTTAATTTTCTTGAATTCTTGTTCAAATTATAATTTTTATCTCATTTCAGCTATCATAGATGTGAAGAGCAACATAGAGGGTGGGACAGATGACAAATAGATACAAAACATACCCCCGCAACCTCCACCCCCTTCCATTCTTCCATGTCCATGCGCAACAGTGGTAAATTATATTTCCAACGCAATCATACCTGGAAAATAAATCAATAATATTACCTTGTTATTCATATGTTCTACACTAGTAGTTTTTTGATAAAATTTTTTTAGATAAATGTGGTGTATTCTCCTCTATGTAGACGACCAACAAACCCAGAGACAAGGAGCACACACAGCCAAGACTGGTTCACTCCCATATTCCCAGGACGGCACACTCAACGGGATGACTGCGAAAGATGCCGCCTCCGTTGACAGTCCAGACAAGGTCAGAGCAAGCAGTTCCGCTCCAGCAGACCATGGGAGTAGCGTCAGGTCGTTCATTATTCTGGGACTGATTTTCCTCGTGGCATTGGTGGCCTTAGCAGTGGTGTACAGATCGTTTCCAAAACTGGATGAGTGAGTATTCTGTGATGGAAGGTGTTCAGCTTCCAAGCCCTGTGATAATTTCGTTAGAAGGAATCAAGGATAGATGTGTGGATGAATGATCGTTAAATCGTGAAAGAAAACAATGTTGTGGAATGACAAAGAGTGTTGTCCATAGTGTTTGAGGTAACACGGTAAGTCTCACATAATGTGTGACATATTTTAGTCTTGAGGTTTCAGGGTTTTAGATTTTTTTATATATTTCCTCAGTTTTGATCCGGCCCTAATCATTTTGTTTTTGTTATGCAATGAATATTCATATGTTCAATTTTGACTGGACTTTAAAGTGTTTAATTGGAGTTTTACTCGATAAAATGTAGGTAGATGTATGTAACAAATGTAGATGACCTCCATATCCTTTTATTTTTATATCAAATACAATTTTACCAAACAGAAATTAGGCAGTGGGTTTCACAGTATCTGGGTCTTAGAGATCTCTTGATTTATGACATCATGTAGAAAAATTATGTCCATTGTGTTTTTGTGTTTTAGTTTTATATTGGTTTTATGTAGAAATGAAAAACCCAGCACTTAATATTACTCCAAATGTTGTGTTTTATTTGTGTAGGATTGCAATGATTTGTGTGTTGTCGGAAAAGAGAATGAGGCCATTTTTCCTGTATCATACAAGCATAAAACTGAAGGCAGACAAATTCTGGCATTTATGCCACTCTGTCATTTAAAAATTTCAGTATAATGTCACATAATCTGAGGTGTTTTCAAACCTTGGTAACAAACATTTCGAGTAATTTTCAACTGATGAAAGATTGACTGTTTAACAGTCTGATCTGTCTGAGAGAAGGTCAACACTGGGTCACAAAGTATGGAATTTCCAACCTATATCAACACATTATCGAAGGCAATATAGTCCTGTAATAAAGTTTTGAGTTGTATTCTTCAGATTCCATGAAGAGTAGAAACTAGAATAGACAGTCTCCAAACCTGTTCTGGGGAGATTGTTTAATTTGAAAATAAACAAAAAACTGTCAGGTCTGTCTCTGCATTCTTATGGCCTTTACTTATCTTTCTTAGTTTTGTGAAGGTGTTACAAGCAATTATCTGTATGTACATACTGTAACTGAGTATACTGCATTTGCACTTTTGTCAGTTTTACAAAATATGCCTTGATCAGAAGGAAATGTACGATCGTGAACGGATTTTTGTTTTTTTTTTCTGACTATGGCAACCTTGACATCTCACAACTGTGACTTATATACCATCTAAATTTGTGATTCTGTGACTTTTGAAGACTTGACAAACTTTAAACACTGCATATTATCACTTTCTTTATCAGTATCACACTGGTGGGGAAAAAAAAAAAATGCTTTCTTAGCTTCACTACATTTTCTATTCCCAGGAATTCAAAGAGGGAGGTTGTGATGAATTTAGACAGCTCACATGTTAGGGTCAGAAGAAGTAGAGATGGGTTTTAAAAAAAAACAAACTATTAGACATTGTTTAGTGTTTAGAATATCTCTGACTGGTGCTTTTATACAAAGTGTATTGTCTGTTTGATTTAATGTCAGTCTTTTTTGTGAGAGTGTGTGCTACATGATAGTGTGTGCGTCTGCTGTCTGAGTAGTGATTGCTGATCTCTAGCATTTTTTTTTTTTTTGGGAGGGTGGGGAAGATTTTCCATCATCATTAATTCATTATAATTAAGCGTTTGCTGTCTCTTGCATGGCAAGATCAGAAAAGAGACCTCAAAGTGTTACTGCAGCATGTTAATATTTGTGTGTTGTGGTCTACTAAATAGGAAACCACATAAACTGATGCTGTGAAACCTGTGATAAAACGGTGTAAGAAAAAAATCATGTCATATCATGACATAACAGTGATTCAAGAAATGATCGTTCCATAACAGCGTTGTTACAAGGAAAAGAATGTGGTCAAAAGTTGTTAATGAAATATATTTCGTTGCTCAAAAAGTGACAATTTGAGATTTGTGTCAGGCCATCTTTGAAAGATTTGGCTAATTTTTTTCTCTTTTTTGTATATCATGAAACTTATAACAGCTGCATCAGTGCAGTCAGGGTTGACAGAACATCCATCACTGAAATCCAAATGAATATTAGATAATGAAACAAAACAGTATTGGTGAACCAGTTGTTCTAAAAAGTTATATTTGAAATTTTCTGTACCTTGTTCTTATATTAGAGAGTTTAGCAGGTGTTAATCAGAGAGCACAATTCTGAGTATCCAAGGTTCAGCAAATGTACTTACATCTTTCTAACAAACAAGAGCTGATGATTAAAATGACAAGTGTGCATGTTGTGTAATCTAATCATGTTTGCTACAGCTTTCCATTTTTTTCAAATATCAGTTTTGAGTTCATTGCCTTTTCGACCTTAAATTCTTGTTTCTCAGAATTTCTGGCTTCAGTAAGTGATTTATATATTTAGCAGAGTTGTATGTCATTGTCAAATTAAATTTGATAGTGCTTGTGTTGCAGCGATGAATACCAATACATCAAGGTACCCCAGAGTTTGGAAGACGCCAAGAACCTGGCCCGAGTGCTGTCCAGATACAAGGACAAATATTTCTATCAAGTTTTATTTGCCTTTTTTGTCACATATATTTTGTATCCTTTATGTGCTTTGTTTAAATAAATGGTCATTGTGCATAACTTGTAATACTGAATTGGTGATTATATAGTACAGTGTATTAAACTAAAATTTAATGTTACGTGGGACTGCTAGAAAAACTTGAATGGTTTGTCCTGTAAGGACATTTAATAACAAACTGTAAGATGGAAAAAGTAATCTGAGATGTGCTATGATCACATTATGCTTGAAAAGGATTATTTATGTTATAATTTTATTTAAAGTGACAGTAATCAGCATTAGAGTTTTATGATACGCTGTCATTCAGATGAAGTAAATTGAATGTCACCAAATTGTGTGATGAATTTGAAGCACAGTTATGTTTTGTAAACATGAAAATTGATGAGGACTTTGTTTGCTTTACATACATATCTATACCTTTTTATGTCAGTATAGTTGGAAATGATAGTTAAAAAATTTGATGTTATTTTGAGAATTATAACAGTATTTCCGCCCCACTGTTTTTTTGTAGTACAAGGCATAAAGAAAGAAATAGGAACTTGACCTTTTGTCTATCTTTTCTGTGTATCTGAACATCTTGGTCAGTCCTTGACTTCTAGTTCAGCTTGCAAACGTTTGCTATACCAGGGTCGATATTTCTCAGCATAATCTCAGGCTTCCTGTATCCCTTTGCTTTAGCACTGCCTCTTGTATGTCTGGTAAGTACACTGGTCGTGAAGCCATCAGATGACCTCTCTCTTTCTGTGCTGTCCACTAGTCTGTAAACAGCTTGAATGGAATTGAATTGTGATCACAAACTCTGTCCTTGATGCCGACTTTATGTCGTGTAGGAATGTGTTGTTCTGGTCTGTTTTCTGGCGGTGGGTGTCAGGGAAGGGACTAGAGGAGTGTTTGGTGTGGTGTTTAAGTCATGTGGCATCATGTTTAAGAATTTTATGGTAACGCTTGAGTGTAATGGTTGCCCCATAAGGTTAATTTTCAGTTGTAACATTTGCCCCAACCCAGACTACTACATTAACTAAAGTTTGTCTTGAACCAGAATTTTGCAGTAATTCTCGATTTGTAATGTTTGCCCCTGAATAAATTTGCAGTTACTCTTAACCAAATTTTTGCACAAACTCTGGACTTAAGTTCTAATACTGCAGTATTGTTGTGTTATAAATCTTTTTCTTGATAGAATCCTTATTTCCCTTGCAAATAGTGTACAGTTTGCATGGCAAAAGAAAGGTGGAAATATAATTATCCATTGAAAGCTGTCAGTCAAGTGATGTGTGATTTGCCGTGATGATGATTTGAAAGAGATTAGCAAGTGGATGTAATAAGAGCTTAAATCAGATTATTTACATATTTTCAACGTGATGTAGGGTTCAGATGGAGTTACTTGATTGTCAGCCCTAGCCCCCTATGAAGCTACAAAGATGGAAGAGATAGGCAGAAAAATGTCAAATAATGCTCAGTCTAGAGCAAGACAATGAAGGCTGTTCAGAAAGTTAGGCCTTCAGTGCAGAAAGGTGGTGAAATGAGGATTCTGTCCAGATGGGTTATAGGGTCTGCATGCTTGTTGAAGTGTAGAAAATCTTGGTGAAACTGAGGTACCCAAAAGTAGGTCAGTGTGTTTAAAGACTTTCAAGGCCTCAAGGTAAAAGTTTGTGAATAATTTGATGTGCAAAAAGAGAGAGAGGGGAAAAAAAAAGAAAAAAAAAGTGGTGGTTGTTAGAAGTTATTCAGTTTCTAGCATGGGTTCTAGAACAAACTTCAGAAACTCTTCAGTTATTTCAAAATACTCATGAAATCCAACTCTTCCAAGAACAGCATTATGATGATTGAATTCTGCTTGATTGGTTAAAGGGGGATAACCCCTGCTCTGAAATAGAGGTAAGGGATATACACAAGTGCTTGGCTTTAGTGTACCTTCAAATGTTAAGCATACTTTGAACTTGGAAATTTAATCAGATTGGGTCTGAACTCATTTAGTCCTGTCTGCCAACTGAACAACGCCACGGACCTGTACCCAAGCAATGCTCCGAGTGACAGATCTGATGTACTTAAAGCATTATTACTCGAAATCATAATCTAAGTTATAGTTTTCAAATGTGACAAAGTGAGAAGTAAAAGCTTATGTTAAAGGTTTGAAGTCTATGGACCAAAATTGAGCCAGCCTTTTACATTCTGTTGTTTAAATGGTTTGAAAATCTTGGGTTACAGGCATTCAGGGTTTTGGGTGTATTTGTTTTTTGGTTATTTTATTTCATATGGTTTATAACCCAGCCAACTGCAGGGGGGCCATTTCAGGACTGCAGTTTTACTGTAAAACTGGCAGTGTTATAGATGAGTGGCAGACAGACTGGATGGAATGTATGGTGACTAAGAGAGATGGTTGTCATAAAGTGGATGCTTGTGTCTGAATTGTTCTGTATTTTTTTGCCTATGTTGTTAGTGGTTGTCATAAAATGGATGCCTGTGTCTGAATTGTACGGTATTTTTTGCCTATGTTGTTAGTGTTTTTTCATTATGTTGGTCTGTTCCTTCAAAAATGGATATCTGTGCAGTACCCAGTCACCCATCTTGAATTATGAGTATGATGGGGTGTGTGTGTGTGTGTGTGCATGTCTGTCTGTGTATGATTACATTTTTGTGTGCAGTAGTCATGTTGCTATTTATTAGTTGAATTTATTCATTACTGATGCAAGGATCTTTGCCAGTATGTGCATGCACATATCATATGCATGTGTGTGCAGTGTTCAGGAATTGGAGCATCTCTGTGTTACCTGTTGTCTTTCATGATCACTCATCGGCTGGCGAAGAAGTACATTCCTGAGCGTATTGCAGTTTGGCAGCAACAGGTATGTGTGCTACTAATAGTAATACAGTAATGGTAATGAAGAAGAGGAGGACATGAATCCCTGTGTGCTGAAGCCATACTTGTCACAACTTGACATTGCTTCCTTCTAGAAAACAATAGGGTAAAAGTTTTGGAAGGGGGTACAGGGAGGGACTGCAGCCTCTTTTAGCCCTTTAAGATTATGATATTTGCCGCAAAAATGTGTGTTCGCATGCACACACACACACACACACACACACACACACACACACACACACACACACACACACACACTCTCACACTCGCATTCACTCTCACTCACTCACCCACCCACTTTGGTGAAAAAATTATACAGAAAAAGCTGTTGGTTGAATTTAAAGAAATCTTTGACAGTAGATGTTTTTGTTGATTTGCTTTGTTATCAGAATGGTTTTGAAAAGATCAGATTGATTGGATATGGTCACTATTAGTTTCATCGATGTAAGTAAAAGTCATTTCCTCTTCATTGTTGAAGATATTGTGTCTTGTTTGACGCACTTCATTTTTTTTTTTTTTGGACAAAGTTGAATTTTATGCTCTTATAATGGTTATTCTAATTGCATCAGAGTCTTGTACCAGCAGCCAACAGTCCACATGCAACTTGTCGGAGTCATGTCACACTGACACACCCAACCAGAGCAGACCCTGCTGTAAGACAAGGCATATGTTTTTGTTGATGCTGCAGGTGGACCATCATCGGGACCATTTGCTCAACTACATACTGTTCCTGCGCATCACGCCATTCCTGCCCAATTGGTTCATCAACATTGTCTCCCCAGTCATCAACGTCCCCCTCTGGCCCTTCTTCCTGGGCACTGTGCTTGGTGAGTGAACAGTAGCAGCCAGGACCGGTGGTAGTCAGGCAGGGGGAACGCTATATGCACTTTCTTTGGTGGACTGCCTTTCAGTATGACAGAATACATTTTTGTTGTAGAATCCTTTTTTATTTTAGGTAACGACAGGGATTGACAACTTTGGGTACAGATATATACGTGGGAATAGTTGCGTTCTTTATAGTTTGTAACAGGTGAAAGAAGGCAGAACTGCCTGTTTTCAGAATTATGATGAGGAGTGGAGTGCAAAACACCTGGTTTGTTTGGATTTAATGAGAGTAGGGACAGATATTTTCTCTCCCATTATTTTTATGTTTTTTTTTGCTAATGTTAGTGATTGATTGTGGTATTTGTCCTGTCCGTGGCTGTCGGGTTCTCTTGACATGAGGTGCTTGTGGTGACAGTGTGTTTTGTCACAGTCGTCCCCCAGTCCCCCATTTCACCTATTTCACTTGCAGTCTCCATACACTGATGCAGGTTGTGATTTTGGGTTGTCAAGAAAGATAATGTAGATATCTCAGTTAACATTGTAGTGTGTTGCATTGTACTGGATTTATATGGAATGTGGTCTTCTCTTCTGCAGGAAGAAATGTATGCATAGTTCTGAATGGTGTGGTTTACAGTTCATGCACCATTTGCTTGTGGTGAATTCACGACCTCTTTTTCCCAACTTCCTCCCCTACTCACCTCATTCCTTCTCCACAGCCGGCCTCTCCCCACTCATGCTTGCTTTGCTGCTTCAGGTGTGCCAATACTTAAATTCCTTGACACTCCCAGTCTTCTGTTGTTGTTTTTGTTGCTTTTACTTTTTTTTCCTTCAACAGGCAGTTGACATGCATATGTGTGTGTGTGTGCGTGTGCATGCGTGCAAATGCAGGTGTGGGTCCTCCTTCCTTTGTCATGATCCAAGGTGGGACAACACTGTACAAGCTGACATCCTATGGGGAGCCCTTTACATGGACCTACCTGATTCTGCTGGCCGTCTTCGCCGTCCTCTCCCTCCTGCCAGTCCTCTTCAAGAAACAGCTGCGCGCCAGAAGTTGGAATAACATGAGGCGGGGAGGGCGTGTCGAAGCGGGCTGGATGATTGAGAGGATGGGTCTCAGCGTGAGTGGCAGGAGCCATGATCATGTGGTGTGAACAGTGGGTGTTCTCTGGGAAGAAATGTTTGTGTCAGGATCAGCTGGAGAATTGTGAAAGTTGTGCGTCTGCATGTGCGTCTTGCGAGGGAAATAAGTGTTGATGTGAGAAGAAAAAACCATTGCATATATTCACGCTGTCATTTGAGTGCGTTTTTTATGTGTCTTCTACGAATGTGTATGTGTTCATGTGCGTTTTCTGTCATCATGGATGATGCTGAAAGGTTTTTCCAAATTGGAAATGGAAAGATCAAGTATGTGTTTCTTTTATTGTTCTTGGGCATCTAACTCAAAAACAAAAAAGAAAAAGTACAAACATGGGAATTTCTTTCCATTCTTTTCAAGTTGATAATAAGAAATTTGTGTAAGAAAGTTTACACAGAGGAGACTTCAAGTTGATGATTAGAAATTTGTGTAAGAAAGTTTACCAAGAGGAAACAAACTTGAGTGTTTACACAAAGGTTTTCTGATTCGAAGGGGGAAAAAGTGTTACATATGAGTGTGCAAGAATCTTGATTTCTTACACATCTTTGATTAGTAGGAATTTCTTTGCTCATATTTGTGCAGTTCATTTTGAGCGAGATAACCTTGATTTTTGGTGAAAATGAGGGTTCATTTGGATTGAAAAGCTTTTTTTTTCTTCTTTTAAAATCCAGAAATATAACAGCTGGTATTTTCATGATTGCACATGTGGTTGTGTGCATTTGTGGAGTTGTTGAAATTTCTTTTAATTCTGTAAAATGTATAGGAATGGATATTATGCTGTTCAGTAATTGCAAAGTACTTTTTTTCATCTTTCCTTTTCTGTTCAGTACTGCAGCATACTTTCTTTTTTTTGTCTGTCTTTTGTATATGTTTTTAAACATTTTTCCCCCTTTGTTATGTTTCTAGTTTTTTTTTTTTTTATCTATAATTCTTTTAAATGTCATAGCAACATTTTGTACTGAGAAGGTGATTCAGGTAGAACTTGTTTTATTCTGCCTGGATTGTTGATTCTTTCTGTGTTTTTTCGTTTTGGCATTGGGTCTGAGACAAAAAAAAGGGGAAGAAGGAGAGGAGGATGCTTGTAAAGTCAGAGGAAAAGTGTAGAAGGTGCAGGGATTTGTTAGATTAATTATAGATGCATGAAAGTTACATCTCCTTAGCTTTCCTTTTATTTTTCCATGAGTGAATAATATAAAAAAAAAAACAAAATAATAAAGAAAGAAAATGTGTTGTTTTCTTGGTTTCTTTGCCCCCCCCCCCCCCCCCCCCCCCCCCCTTTTTTTTTTTTTTTTAAAATCTCTCTACATTCCAGTATAAGCAGTTACACTGTACGTTATTGTCTATGGTCTGGGGAAATAGTACTTTTTTTGTTTGTTTTTGGTATAGCACGCAATTAAACAGACTTTATGAAATATCAAACATAATCTGATTTGTCTTTATTTCATAATCAGTCAAGAACTGTTCAGAGTGTGAGTTTATATGAAATACATTTATTTATTACCAGAACATCACAAAAAAAACCTTATTGTTTAATCTTGTTATCTTTTGATCAGAACCAAAGGAAGTGTGCTAAATGTTTTGATATTGTATAACCTTGGTTTATTGATGTCCAGGTGCTTGGAAAGTGTAAATCTAGAATATGCAGAACAACCAGAAGGAAAAGGTAGATCAGATTAGGCAATTTCCCATATTTACAGATTTTTCTCTTTTTTTTTTTCCCTGCAAAAAGACGGGAATGATGATATGAAAGCTGAAAAGGAATATGTTGAAAACTGAAAGATAATACTGAAAAGAAAAATGTTTAAGAAGATGACAAGACTGAGCCATGAAACACCTATCAAATCAGTATTGTTCAGTTAAGGTTGGGTTTTTTTTTTTTTTGTGCCAAGAACGGCAGCTAGTTATGATGAGGCACCTCCTCAGAATCAGAGGATAGATATACTGAAAGTTCTAACTGAGGGGGAGAGAGAAAGAGAGTGTGTGTGTGTGTGCTGGGGGAGGGTTGGGGAAACAGAGAGACGACTTACTTAAATGGGTTTGAATTGAGGGAGGAAAGAAGTCGGGGCTAGAAGGAAAGAAATGGAGAAGAGAAAGACATGTTCAGGAAGATTCAGTGTGGAACTTTCCAAGTGGATCAAACCAAGGGAAATTGAAGGAAGTCAAGGAGAGAATGTATTTCATGGGATATATAGAGAGTTCTGTTTGATCCCCCCACAACACCTTTTGGTTTGATTTTGTTTCATGCTGCCGCTGCTTTCAACTGTTGGTATGCCTGATGGTAGACATGTGCCAGAGATTTAAATGGAAAAAGAATTTGGAGACCGCTTTCATGAGAGCAGAGCATGAGTGGTCATCGCATAAGCTGAGACAAGGTTTCTTGAGGTGTGACGGTCATTGAGGATGGTGGACACCATGATTCTGTGGAGGTTGCCCTTGTTCGTATGTAGTGATGGGATTAATTTCTTTCATTTTCTTCCATTATGTATGCTGACCTATGAGGTACAGGCACCAGAAGTGGTGATGAAATTTGAACATTTTCAGTGACATTGCTCCTTCTCGTTCTAGATTACCTATTTGAGACCACAGCATATGTTTCTACTGGGTAGGAAATTTGAGAGAGAGTGTCTAAATTCCTCCCCCCCCCCCCCCCCCCTTCCTTTTCCATCCCAGAACCAAGCCACAATGGCATATTCAAGATCAGCAAAGTTGTTATTTTTAATCAGCTTGACAGATGATGACAGAAAACATCATCATTGTGAAAACATTCTTCTCTTTGTCAAACTCTCAGACAGAGACATTTGTGGCTTATATGAAGTTTGCTGTCTGCTGCAGACTCTTCAGGGATTCAGTGCTGTGTCTGTGAGCCAAGTTGCCCCCCTTTCACTCTGGAAGTGTGGGCAGGTCTGCTGGATGTGTTCTAACTTCGTAGCTGCTTTCCACAGGGGTACATGATGGTGTCACCAATGCAATATTTTATAAACATGTGATGCTTGAGCTTACAGTAGCCACCTCTCAAATGCATCATCGTGACTTGCTCTTTCCTAGAGAGCTAATGAAAGGCATCACTGCAGTTGCTTGCTCTCAGCATGTTTTCCAGTAATTTTTAAAAAATCATTTCTTCATATAAAACTTGCTCATTGTTCTGCTCTAGTTTCCCTCCCTCTGCCAGTCTGTCTACTTCTTCATTCCCAGGATTGTTGCAGTGAGAGGGTATCCACTGGATTGTGGTGTCCTTGGGTACTTGTAGAGCATGTGATGGCAATGGCTAGGTGATTCAGCCATGAAAACATGATAGTAACTAGTAGCATAAACAACATTCTGCATTCCAAGTTGATGATGTCAGAAAAAAATATATATCAGCAAAATATTGTCTGTTCCTGAAATTGATGACTACATTTAGCTGGAGAAGAAGAGGAGTGATTGAAATATTTAAATGCGTACTTTATGCCTATATGAAATCAGAGGGATTCTGAGGGATGCATGCATTGGGTTCATTTTTTTTTCTTTTTTTTCAAAGATATATTTCAATTTGACAAGTGAGGATGAGACATTTTCCCATGATGTCGTTCATTAGTTCAGAGGTTTTCCATCTTGTTGATGTGTCCATGATCTGAATTTGGGTTTGTGAGTTCTTATGTTTCTGGAGGGAAATGGGGATAAAATGTGCATTATTGACTTGTATAAGTATGAAATTAATGATTTGTTTTGTTTTTTTTTTGGTTACAGATGCTTATTTTGGTTTCATTGGTGACACTTGCAGGCATTTTATCTTCTGTTTGTTTCTTTTTCTTTTTAACACATGTGCATTTATATTACTTAATGGAATTTTCTCTTTATTTCTCTCTGTCTTGCTTTTTTTAATTCTCTGCTTTCTCTGTTTCAGTGTGTGTCTGTTTGCCTTTCTGTTGTTCAAGTGGTAATGCCAGGGGGTTCTCTCAGTGTGCGTTGTTTCCACCTTGTTGGAATTTCTCTTCTAGTAATTTTCTCTTCCATTTTTTTTTTTTTTTTTTTTTTCTTTTTTCTTTTTTTGCTGTCCATCTTCTGTGCCACCTCAGTGGCAGTGCACCCATGCTGCTCATTCTGGCATCCTGTCCACAGCCACAGCCCAGTCAGTCCTGCCACAGCCCTGCCACCGGCAATCCACAGGGAGCAGTCGGTGTCAAGTTGTCGAGGCAAACCAATGGAAGAGACACTGCACTGCTGCTAAGTCACCTCGGTGGTGTTAAGTGGCACCTGTTCTGATCCAACATATGCAGGACACCACCTACTAAGCCCCCTACTAATTACAATAATTGCTAAGTCGCGGTGCTGGTGTGAGCGAGCTCTCCCATCGGAGGGTGTCACCACATCCATACAGCGATAGCCCCCATGGAACTCGCAATACCAGTGACCATGACAGAATCAAACCCACAGACATGGAAAGGAAATCAAAACTGAGGTCACCATGAGAGCAGGCCACAGAATTTGAGACTTTTTTATTATGCTGATCGATGAGAATGAGACTGATGAAAATGATGCTACGGATTTCCATTCCGGTCTGAGACTGCATGACAGGGCTGTACTCTACGCTTGCTTTTATGATATATCCCAGTGTCACCAGGCCCGAGAGATACAGACATCTGCAATGTTGGTCAGGAAATTTGAGCAGCACTCAGAGAGAGGCATCCATTAAGTAGATGAAACTCGACTGTGTAGTCCCAGATTTCCCAACTGAGCCCATAGCAAACTCAGCTCTGGACAGGAGCCGGTCTGGGCAGAAAAATCACACATGACTCATGGGAATTGAACCCATGACCTCCCAGCCAGGAGTCGGTGACGTTAACCACTTCGCCACGGCAGCTGGTTAATTCCCTCTTCCTTGTTGCTCTTTTGGATTGTACCTTACCTGTTTTGATATTTCTGTCATTTGCTCATTTGACCTTGTGTGACCCATTCACCTGTCTTTGGTGTTGAAAACCAGGATGCTTTCTTTGTCTTGTTACAGTTTATAACATGCCAGCTTTTTTGTTATGATTGGCGACTACATAGACACCATCCAGAGTTGACATTAGATGTCGATTTTGTGGTGTCTGTTTGTCCATATGGCGTGTTATGATTGTCTTGTGTTTGATTTATGTTTGATATATATATTTTTTATTACCTTTTTAATCTGGAGCTGAAAAATGAAGCAGAATGGCTGGTGCCTCAAGAACCTTTCAGTCTTAACAGCCTGAAGCAAGTCAGTAGATTAGTTATCAAATTCAATTTTTTTTTTTTTTTACATGTTCAGTTTTAATGTTTGTAGTGTGTGTATTGGTGGTAGGTGGTGGTTGTTCCTTTGTTCAGGCAGGGTCCTTTACTTTCCCCATGTGGTTACAGGCTGAAGACATCTTGTGTGGTCAGCTGGCAATGATGACAAACAAACTCAAACCTCTGTCACTGGTCTTTCTGCCTTTGCATTTGCCTCTCTGCCTTTCCCTGTCGTCATGTATTGCCCTCTATTGGGTGCTGGCAGATTGGATGTGTAGTGCAGTCAGTCTCTGATTTGCCTGAAGTCGGTATTCAGCTGTGAACACTGTTTGATGACTCTGCTTACAGGCATTTGACCAGTGGATGGCTTGAGCTGTCTTCTGTCAGGAATAAACACGCATTGCCAGACATTGGTCAGGTGCATTATTCCTTCAGTGTTGAAGACTCACACAGACAGAATGCATGGAAGTGCTTATTTCACAGACTTGACAGCAGAACAGCTTCAACGGGATGACTCTTTTCTTAGTTTCTCCACATTATATGGAATAAGTATGATCTGTGACATTGGATAAAAAAAACTATTAAGTTTGGAAAGTTTTTTTTCGAGATAAAAAACTTGATTGTGATGAGGAGTAGGTTAAAAAAAAAAAAACTTGATTGTGATGAAGAATAAGTAATTTGTTTCAAACAGAGAACCTCCCTCTCTTCCCTTTCCACTTTAGTACTTTCCCTTCCTGCACCCCCCCCCCCCCCCCCCCCAAACCCCCCCCCCCCCCCCCCCCCCCCCCACCCCCCCACACCCCCCCCTCCCCCCCCCACCCCCCCCCCCAACACCACACCCTTGCCCCCCCCACCCCCCCCCCCCCCGCCCCCCCAACCCCCCCCCCCCCCCCCCCCCCCCACCCCCACCCACTCCCCCCCCCCCAATCACCCCCCCCCCCCCCCCCCCCCCCCCCCCCCCCCCCCCCCCCCCCCCCACCCCCCACCACCCCCCCGAAAACCCACCAAAACAAAAACATCGACTCCATCAAAACAATTAAAGGACCAACAAAAAACTGAACCAACAAACGCAACAAAACCACACCCACAACAACAAAACCAACCAAAATAAACACATACCCCCCCCCCCCCCAAAAACCACAAAAAATGTGTTTAACACCCCCCCAAAAAAACCACCAATAAACCCCCCCCCAGAAAAAACCAACACCCATTGCCTTGCAATGGCTCCCCCCCCCCCCCCCCCCCCCCCCCCCCCGCCCCCTCCCCCCCCCCCCCCCCCCCCCCCCCCCCCCCCCCCATGCAGTGGGGCCCCCCCCCCCCCCCCCCCCCCCCCCCCCCCCCCCCCCCCCCCCCCCCCCCCCCCCCCCCCCCCCACCCCCCCCCCCCCCCCCCCCCCCCCCCCCCCCCCCCCCGTGACCTTGGATAAAAAAAACCCCCCCCCCCCCACCAGATAACAAAACCCCCCCCTCCCCCCCCAGTAGTTAAAAAAAAAAAAAATTTGCCCCCCCCCCCACCCACCCACATCCTGTCCCACTTCAACATCCCTTTTGTCATCATTTTGCCTCCATTGTTTTTTCATCAGGCAGTCAGTATATTTCATCTCTGAATGTGTTCTGACTAAGGAATATTACATCTGTCTCTGTTTGGGAGTAGGAAATCAGGTATTCATGTGTAAGTGTGTGTGTAATGTGTTAACATGCAATACCATTGCGCACAAGTAAATTGATGATTTACCGTCACTCTTTTTTTTTATTTTCAAATATTCCCCCATGTTCCTCTTGTGTCTTGATATGACTATTCCTATTTTCTGTTTTCTTCACTTAAAAAAAGAAAAGAAAACCCAACCAGTACATTGTCGTAATGGAAAGCATGTGATTTTTGTAGTGTTTCTTAGTGCATTTATCTGCGGTGTGGTGTTGTGTGTTATGTTGTATGGTGACGATGCTGTGTGTGTGCGTGAGGTGCTGCCTAGTGATGTGGTGGTGTAGTTGGAACCTGACGTATATCAGATAGTGGTGCCCCTTCCTTCACACTCCCCACCCCACCCTATTTACAGGTTTTCTCCTGCATGAATTCTTGGGAGAAAAAAATTTACTGCATATTTGTGTTGTTCACATGCACGCACTCACATTCACACACACACACACACACACACACACACACACACACACACACACACACACACACACACAGAGATTAAATGAACAAGTGAATTTGCTCATATATTTAAACATGTTACTCAGTTCTCTCAGCCATACATATGAGTCAGTTTGCTCATGTAATGATAAACCATGCAGTACATCTCAGTCGTGTACACACACACATGCCCATACTCGCAGCTCAACATCATGTGCACACACACACACACATTCTATAGGTACTCGAACACACACATGCATGTACACAATACACAGATGATCTCACACACACACACACACACACACACACACACACACACACACACACACACACACTCACACACACGCCCCACAGAGAAATGCACACACATAGTTGTGGAGTAATGGAGGGTTAGCTGTGATCAGCTTGCATTCATTTTCGGTCAAGGGAATCATCATTTATGTAAAGTTTTTTCATGGTTATATTGTATTTCCTTCCTGCTGATGATGTCATGATTCCATTGCACTTCTCTTTTTTTTTTTTTATGTACATGTCGGAAAAGACCTTTGATATTTTGTTGACTTGACAAGCAACGGTGATATAGCAAGCAAGGTCCATCACGAGAGTCGGATGTTTCTGACATCATTCCCAAGTACCCAACAGGGTCTTTCTTCTTCTCTTCATCCTCTTGTCCCCAAGACTGTCTCAGTGTATGAGCAGTAGTTGACGTGCCCACTTTTTGTGCAAATTTTGGGAGTTAGAGCACAGTCAAAGCTGTGGAGTCGGAGGGCTCAAAATTGGGAAGTTAGAGCACGGACAGGATGGGAAAGTTAGAGTACAAAATGGGGGTGAGGGGGAGTT
This sequence comes from Conus betulinus, assembly GCA_016801955.1. Lineage (NCBI taxonomy): Eukaryota > Metazoa > Mollusca > Gastropoda > Neogastropoda > Conidae > Conus > Conus betulinus. The sequence goes on from JADBJO010000398.1 coordinate 519,767, forward strand.
GCGGCTCTGGCAAAATGGAAGTGGGTGGAGTTGCAGTACAGACAAAACTGGGGAGGTAAGAGCACAGGCAAAATGGGGAGTTTAGAATGCAGGCAAAATGGGGTAGAATGGGGGTGTTTTGAGAATAGATTGAAAGATGATTATGAAAAAATAGTCGCTGAAATATCTGGAGACCAGTGTGGTATGTTTTTGTAAGATTCTTTTTGTAATCCGTAGATGAATTTCTGCTGGATTCTGTTTGTAACAGGTAGTTACTGCAAGTCAAAGAAGACGAGAAAAAGGAAAAGGACATGGAAGAAGCAAAAGGACATGGAAGGGCCATTTCATAAATATCAATCGGACTCTTGACAGTTCTCACAAGTCTGAATCAAAGCTTTGTCATATGTTATCACATCTGGTGAGAAATCCGGGTGAGTTTCGAATTTATGTTTAATTACACATACTATACTGTGACTCAGTAATGCAATGAGCAACAGCAGTATGCTAAACCGCTGTCGCTTATTGCATTAGTGAGCCACGGTAAGTATGTAAGATTAAATGTAATTTAGAAGGAAAATTTCCTTTTTTAACCAACGGATGTATTTCAGATTTTAGAGAGAAGCTTCCATCAGTATTAGAAGATCAAATCAACAGGAAACACTGCCATGGTCATCACCTCTCAGCTGACCCAGAGCATGGACTGTCGACATCAGTGTGGCTGAGCCCTCAGCCCTGGGCCTTGTTCTTAAGCTGTCCACAAGTGTAGTATCCCATCTGTTTGATGTCGGCTTCAAGGACCCAGCTTCAGGTGTTTGTGGATATACCTTGCTTCTGCTTGTCTTGGGGTTCCACTTCCAGGTTTGTCTGGTGATGTCGTCACGGGCTTCCCAAGAACATGTCGGGGTCCAACCCCAGCTTCTCTTTCAATCTTTTCATGGTGTTGGCATTTATTATGAGTATTGCTTTTGTTTGTTTTTTTTTTTTTTTTTTTGTAATGAAGAAATGTGAATCTTCTGAATGAAAATCTCAGCAAAGAAGTTTTCAGAATATGCTAGGTTTTGTAAAGATGCTGTAGCCTTCATTGGGAAACAATCCTGCAGCAGGTTTAAGTTGCACTGGTCTGGAGACTGAAGATTTATGGAAGCAGACTCTCCGTAACTGAAGGTTGCACATCTCCGAAGGAACCTTGAAATAGTTGCTGAGGCATTTCCAGTCATCGCATGCTGTGGATTGTATCAACTCCATGTCACTTGCCATCATATCATCACAACCTGTTCATTCATGTGAATTATTTTTTTTTCCCCTTCGTTATGTCCTGTATGTTGCACCAAGAGATCTCCGAGATATAATCTCATGTGGAAAGCGACTGCACAGTCTGTTGATACTGAATGATGATCCATCTGACTGTTCTTGGCTCTCTCCAACACAGACAGGTGGGCCTGAAAAAACACACCTCTGCCCCACAGGGTCCATGGAAATTGGTGCGGTCTCTCAGTAAGCTTGTGTGCCAACCTGTAGTACTTGTATCTGGTTTGATCCACACACAGAAGACAAAACATGACATGGATCCAGTTGACCTTTTTCGTATGCTGTTAAAGTGTGATACAGATTGAAGATGAATATATGTATCACTCATCCAGTGATCCCTGCTAGTATCCTCTTCATGTAAACATGAGCAGAAGGTGAAATGTGTGTCACTAATTCAGTAATCCTGAGTGCACTCTGTTCATGCTAACACAGGCAGAAGACACAATATATATTTCACACCCCCTGTAATCCTTGCCTGTATCCTGTACATGTAATTACAGACAGAAGATGGAATGTGTGTATCACAGATCCAGTAATCCTTTCCTGTATGCTGTTCATGTCAGCACAAACAGATGACTGAATACATATCCAGTAATTCATGCGCATATCCTATCCATCTATATAAACGCAGGCAAAAGATGAAAGATAAAATAAAAATTTACTTTGTACAGTTCTAGGGTTTTTCATAATCTAGTTGTGAAAATCAGAGCCATTGCATCCTTCCAAGCTGGCTTGAAAGATGTCTGGTGAAGAAGAACAGCAAGCCTGGTTGGTAGCTTATTCCGCTGGCGCATTGTCTTGGATGGGAAAAAAAGAAAAAAGTGTCACAGATCCGTCAAATCCTTGTTATTAATCTGTAGGATGTGAAAGTGCAAAAGTATACAAAGAGTACCCCATGCTGTTATTAAAATAGTATTGCTAACTAACATGGTAAGAGTATTATTGACATCATCATGTGTGCAAAGGGTTTTCGTATGAAAATCAATGAAAATGGGAAGTAACCCAGAATATTGGGGAAAATGCATATGCATGCTTTGTGTGTTTATGTAGGAAAGCTAAATAAAGAGACTGGTTGTCACCCTGTCCTTGTCACCATGAATTGTGAACCAATACAAAACTACCAAATCAGTGTAACAACAGATCTGAGGCCATGATGCACCTCTCCTCCTACCCACACTCAGATGTATTATGCGAGAAACTGTAGATGATCAGTTGCTTTGTTTCAGTTGGATGCTTTTGTGTCGGGGTCGGCTGATGTGCATCACTCTTGCTTCAGTGTGTTGAGTTCGTTTGTACAGAAACAGCACTTTTTGGGTGGGGGTGGGGGGTTCACTTCTGATGTTGGTTTTGTAAGGGGGAACAAAAAAAAACTTTGTCTTGCCATGTGTGTTGTAGATCAGGTTTTAAGAGATTTTTTTTTTACTTATTGATAGTTGAGACAGGGTGTGTTTTCCTTTTTTTTTTGTTTTATTCATATCGATATGGAATCTGATTAGCCCTGGTTTCTTGGTACTTGTATACAGTTAACTTGTAATGTTAGACTTCATCAGGATGAGATTTTCTGTTTTTAGTGTTGAGGATGGTCTTGGTAGCACTGACACTGAGGTGGGGATGGTTGAGAGGGATGGGGTAAGGGGGAGCAGGAGGGTAGCCAAGGAAGAAGTTAACATGAGTCAATCGGGGATGAAGTTAGTTGTCAGTCCACTGCTTTGATGGGACAAAAAGCAAAAACAAAAAAGGGACAAAAGCTAAAAACAAACTGTTAGCTCATGTAAATGAGAACTGGGCATCTTCCCTGCTCTGTTTCCCAGGGAGGGGTTAGGGAGACCTGTGAGATGTGTCTGGATTTTTTATGTGATGTCCAACTTGCCACAGAATTTTGATGAGGAAAAAAAAAAAAGAGAGAGAGATTGTATCTTATATATGCCCAGGAGAAATTCTCTCTTGCATTTATAGCAATTCTCAGATGTATGTCTAGTCTACTGACTGTGTCTATGTTCCAGAATGTTCGATTTTTTTTCAAGTTTCCCCATTACTGTACTTGAGGATATCAGCATCCTGTCCTGTTTTCTACTATTAAGAGCCCCATACATTTTCAGTGTATTCATCTTCATGATTTATGCATTTAGAAGTAGTGTTGCATATGCTTCTCTTATTGATATATTTAGCTCATATTCAGGCTGTGTCTCCCATTTTGACAGTGATATCCAAACTATCCAGTCACTTTCTGTGACGAATCTGATGACTGTGCATTAACCTGCTAGAGTGTGTGAGCTGACCGATTCCACCCCACCCCACCCCCACTCCCCTCAATTGAGAGAACACCAACCATCAAAGCAAACCAAAATAAAAACATTTTTGATTGCTGATCGGGAAGTTCTACGACATTCTGCCAGTTAGGTAGCCCATCTGATGCTCACTCATCCTCAAGTGCAGCAGTGAGGCCAAGAGACCGTGCATCTTAACATGAATAACTTACCAGAGGTTGCTTTTGATAACACATCTGTGACAATGGCATATGCAGGTTGTACACAACCTGTACTTAAAACAGAAGAAATAGTGACCATCAATGCTTTTTTTTAATACTGGATGTTGATGTTGACCACTCCACACTTCCGATGATGTGAGTCTCATACTATCCATAAAATTTCATATCTCTGTACTACTGTTTGATAACCATCTTACGCACAGTCGATAAAGGAATGATTGCCATCATCACTTTTTTAAGATTTGGGGGTTCTGTAGAGTCCATGTCATTCGAAATGTATTACTTAGTTTTTGTGGGGTTTTTTTTCACATGGGAAGCATGGCAAAGATTAACACTTTACATGTTCTCTTGGTCTTCTGTACTTATATAGAGGGAAGGGATAAGTGGAGTGGTCCAGTTATTTAGTCTTTCAGTTGGATGGAGGTGTTTTCATATTTTCCTTCTCTTTCATCATTCCTTGTTCTGTATGCAGAATCTCATAAACAGAAAATGTGGTGTGCTGTTTTGCATTGCGTTGCATCTGTGTGTGTGTTGCTGAATGCGTTGACCATTATGTATGTTGCATCTTGTTTTAGTCATGATCATGGTGCCAAGACCAGACACAGCACATTTAAGTTCTGCTGTGAACATTGGTGGGATATGTCAGCAGTCTTTCAGACTTAACTTGTTTTGCTTTAATTAATGCCTTGGATACCTTTTGGCTGTTGTATGTAGGTGTTCTTAAAATATATCCATAGCCTGCTGTGTGACTTTTGTGTTTATTCATTAACACACTGACAATATTCACTTCAATGATGTGCATGACTACTCGTTATAGTCAGCCACTACTGATCTCCATCAATGCTGGATTGATTAAAAACAAATCAGCCACTACATGTGTAGATGGTTGATCTTTTCACCGATCCTTCTCTCCGTTTCTCACACTCGGTGTGTTCTGTTTTTGCTGAGTAACACTGGCAATAAGAATATCTTTGTGCAGTTTTGTTTCCATTATTTTGGGTTTTTATTGGTGAAGCACTGCATGAATGTCCATGTTCATTGTGCATATAATGGCAGATTAGCATGTACTGACATTTCCATTCAGACTTGTTTTATGTGGTAAAAAGATTGGCGTTTTGGCGATTTAACTGTTAGACAACCATTAGTTTACATTCCTTGGTCAATTCAACCAAAACTTTTGTGGATCTGGTAAATAAACTGCTATTAAGAAAAAAAAAAAAAAGGCTTTTGTGGAATACTTTCTCAATGAACGAAGTGTCAACTAGTGAAGGATTTCCTTGTCAAGGATTTGTTAGGCCCATTGTTCCCTGTTGGCCATCAGACCTTGCACCTTCGCATGCAGGCTGGCAATGTCTTTTCAGCCTGTTGCAGTATCACTTGGCAACCGTCTTTCTCCAGACAATTGGTCCACTGTCTGTTGAACACCCCCAGCCTGCTGTGGGTGTGAAAGCCTGTTTGGGAGAGACCGGTCCTGCTGCCATTGATCATCCGTCACAGCCCAAGGAAAGACTGCTTAGTTGGATGTCTCTTCTTCACTCACCATTTTGATTTTTTTTTTGCCATGTTTGGTTTCTCCGTCTGTATCCTGTTGAATGGCATTATTCCCATGCAGCTCTTTGTGGATCCTTCATTCACAACTACATTGGGTCTTCTAATACATCCATCATTATAGAGCATGCCAGAGTATGATGGGGAAGGTTTGTATTCCCAGCTCTGGTCAGAGTGGATATTTGATTCTGCATTGACATGGTAACGGAGGACAAATCTAACGACAGGCAAGAAAGCAACTGGCAGGTGTTTGTTTCAAGTCCAAAAGTGCTTCACTTTGTATGGTGTGTGGGTTAGAAAGACACATTTCGGTGTGTTTTTTTGATCTTGGATACCATTGCCACCAAAAATTCAGGAAAGGTACGAGATAAAAGCAGATGCTGTGTATAGCACTAGGGAGCATGATGTGAGCATCTTCATTTTGAAATCTGGGTTGAATGGCCCTATGCGTCATATGTGAATGATTTTGGCTAGATAAGAAAAAGACATGTAGCATCTCAAGGTTACTTTTCTTAGTTCTAGACCCCTTTTGCACATCAAACAGGTGAACAAAGTCGACGATGGGTGAGACATCAAATGGCAGATGTTTTATGTCCGAAACTATGTTTCAGACTGTTTTTTAGGAAAGACAGACATGTTTCTGTTTGTGTGATATCGACTACTTTTCAATGATGGTTAAGATAGGGTGCAAAAACAGTCAAAACAGTATACGAGTCATAGCATTATGTACAGCATACCGGGAGAGATCAAGGCATAAATGTTTCATAATGTAGAACTAACTATTCGTAAGAGTAAACCAAGTCACCTTCACCAAACATGGGTCATGGTCACTTCAGTTCTTGCTCCTAGTTCACTTGTATTGCAGGAGCTAGGACCTGGAATTAAAGTTGTTTATCTCACTTAAAGCCGACAACTCTCATGCAACTTGCCATCTCCACTTCTTCCAAACTGTTGATGCATGGAGAGGAGGCCTGTATTAATGTGCACCAGTTTTAAAATCAGTTTTCTTGCCTTATCCGACTCTACAGTATGCTGTTAACAGTGAGTTATCCGACTCTACAGTATGCTGTTAACAGTGAGTTATCCGACTCTACAGTATGCTGTTAACCAGCGAGTTATCCGACTCTACAGTATGCTGTTAACCAGTGAGTTATCCGACTCTACAGTATGCTGTTAACCAGCGAGTTATCCGACTCTACAGTATGCTGTTAACCAGTGAGTTATCCGACTCTACAGTATGCTGTTAACCAGTGAGTTACCCGACTCTACAGTATGCTGTTAACTAGCGAGTTTCTGACTCTACAGTATGCTGTTAACCTGTGAGTTATCCGACTCTACAGTATGCTGTTAACCAGTGAGTTACCCGACTCTACAGTATGCTGTTAACCTGTCGGTTACCTGACTCTACAGTATACGGTTAACTAGCGAGTTCTGACTCTACAGTATGCTGTTAACCAGTGAGTTATCCGACTCCACAGTATGCTGTTAACCAGTGAGTTATCCGACTCCACAGTATGCTGTTAACCTGTCGGTTACCTGACTCTACAGTATGTTGTTAACCAGTGAGTTATCTGGCTCTACAGTATGCTGTTAACCTGTCAGTCATCTGATTCTACAGGATGCTGTTAACCTGTCAGTTATCTGATTCTACGTATGCTGTTCTAACTTGACAGTATGCTGTTAACCAGTCAGTTATCTGACTCTGCAGTATGCTGTTAACCAGTCAGTTATCTGACTCTGCAGTATGCTGTTAACCAGTCAGTTATGTGACTCCGCAGTATGCTGTTAACCTGTCAGTTATCTGACTCTGCAGTATGCTGTTAACCAGTTAGTTAGAAACCTGTGGTGTTTATAGGTATGCCTGACTCTACAGTATACGCTTCACCTTGATCAAGTTGTATTGGGTCAGAGTCCTTACCATACTGCTCTATGGCTGTGAAATATGGACGGTTTACCAGCGTCACGCCAGGAATCTGCCATTTCCACACCACCTGCCTCAGAAGACTCATGGGCGTTAAGACAAGACAAGATCTGGACTCTAAAAAAGTCCTCACTTGTGCTGGCCTGCCCAGCATCTTCACCATCCTGATGCAGTCACAGCTTCGCTGGGCAGGTCACGTAGTTCGCATGCCAGACCATCGGCTGCCAAAGAAACTATAAGAAGGCAAATGCTCTCATGGAGGCCAAGAAAAAGCGTTTCAAAGACAGCCTCAAATCTTCCCTCAAGGCCTTCAACATCAGCCATACAACAATGGGAGCAGACTGCCTAGGACAGAAACGGGTGATGATCAGTTGCCTGCATAGGTGCAGAAACCTGTGATGCAACAGAATTTGCTGCAGCTGAGCAGCGCAGGATGATCAGGAAGACCAGTCAACTGATCTCCAGCTGCTGCCATCATCCCCTGTCCATACTGTGATAGGTCTTTCAGGGCGCCAATCGGCCTGACCAGCCATCTTTGCACTCACCCCCAATCCCAGAATGACGAGACGGTCTTTGTCATCTCGACAGACAAATAACAACACATGCTCTTCACCAGTGAGTTATCCGACTCTACAGTATGCTGTTAACCAGTCAGTTATCTGACTCCACAGTATGCGGTTAACCAGCGAGTTATCTGACTCTACAGTATGCTGTTAATCAGCGAGTTATCTGACTCTGCAGTGTGCTGTTAACCAGCGAGTTATCTAACTCTATAGTATGGTGTTAACCAGCGAGTTATCTGACACTATAGTATGGTCATAACCAGTGAGTTATCTGACTCTGCAGTATGCTCTTCACCGGTTAGGCTACAGTTGACTCAAAAGATGACGAAACAGAACTGACCAACCATTTTACCACCCAGTATTGTGAGAGTTAGCCCTCTTGGACGCAAACTGTCTTTGCCATTTCATCCTCCACATCCTGATGACCAGAACCCCCAGGTATTTATTTTAGGTATGCCTCCCCCCCCTCAAACACACATCCTGATGACCAGAAACCCCTGGTGTTCATTTAGGTATGCCTCCCCCCACCACATCCTGATGACCAGAAATGTATACCTTGCCACAGCATGCTGCCTGTCACTCAATCCTGTTTGGGATTTCCAACCCCCACCATGTATGAAAGTTTCCTGCTTAGATCAAGGTTAAAACTAATGAAAGAATGGTGCCGAGTTGGCTCTATGCAGGCATGGGGTTGTGTGTGCTAAACTTATTTCGGACAAATATTGGTGTAACTTTTAAAAGTTGAAAGAAGTCGGTGCCATTGTCCAAGCATATTTGTAACAACAGATTCCTAATCCTATTCTCGACAGTATCCATGTTTTCACAATCCTTACTATGTTTCATGATCTAGTTGCAAAGTGAACGACTGCTGGTGGAAATCTAAACAAAATCTGAAATAAATGTCAGCGAACCGCCCAGAGAAATGTGAACTGAACTCAGAAGCAGTCTGAAGCGATCAAAGCTAAGTGCATTTTCGTTATTTTGTCCGTCTTTGTTTCACCTGAGGAAGACCTAAGAGGTCGAAACGCGTTGTGTGTTGTCTTGTGACTGGTTTGTCCACGTTTCTCTGGGCGGTTCGCTGACATTTATTTTATGTTTTAAGATATGTTTCATGAGTTACTTTCCCTTAACTAGTCTTCCAGCCTTTGTATGATTTGCATGGTGCTGTCTTTGTTCCAGATTTAACATTGAAAATATAAAAGGGTGAAGGCAGCCTCAGATCCACTGAGGTGGGTGTGTTGCGAGTTGCCATGCCAGCTCATTTAAGTCTTTTGCTAACAGCTTCCGTTTTCCTGTTGTGTTGGTATTGACATTATCAAAACAATACGAGTGTAGTTACTGTCAAAGTACAAAATCATGTATGTCCCTTTCCAACATGTCAGCCGACTGGTTGTGATGGCAACATTAATTCTGATCACATTAAAGCTTGATCTGTTCGAGATCATATACGCCAAGTTTTGGGCCAGTCGGGAGAACAAAGAAAAACCACAGCTTGTTTTTCAAGCAGTTTTTTTCTATGCAGCCCCAGGCCAAGGAAAGCAGTTGACATGAAGCAGCGGCGTCCTGAACATTTTTAGGAAGAGTTTCTCTGTAACATTTGAGTAGAACAGCACCAGGTAGGAAGGAGGTGGGGCACTTAGTGATGCAGCTGCATGCTATAATTCGAGAGGAGGCTGCTGTTAATGTCCTCTGGTTAGAAATTCATCACTTGGAGAGATTACAAACCTATTTCTTTTCATGTTACCCGATTCACAGACCAATGAAAACAAGATTTGTATAAGCAGTGCCTGTTGTTTGTAATTGTGTGTTTAAAAAAATTTTTTTTTTTTTTTTTTACTGGAACAGCAGGAATTGGTTGTGATACAAAAAGAGTCCTAACATTTGCCAGCATTGTTTCACCTGTCACATTGTAAAAGCCCTATGCCTGAACATCACTGGTGCCTTCACATGAATGTAATGTTCAGAATCTGTTCGTTCACACATCCACACAGAGCAAACTAGATTGATAAACTGTCAACATCACAGTTTAATATTGGCAAAAAAAATGTATATATATCTTGAACTACTAAGATCACTCATGCATAATTCTATCATCTTAAAAAAAAAATCAGTTTCCATGAACTGAACAATAAAAAAAAAAAAAAGACAAGAAAGAAAGCACACTACTAACATCCATACAGTAAAGCCAGGCATCAAGTGTCTATGTGGACTACAGTTCTCAAAGGATGAGGACTTGGGCTGTGTATAAAAGTAGAATAATTCATGGACAGCCTTTATATGAATACAACCATAAATATAGTTTTGCATATTGTATATCATTTATGATAAAATCACATACAAATAAAACCTGAAGGCAACCATCTCCAACAATGTTTCCTTGCTCCACTATCTAAACACTGCTTGGTGGGAGAGGGGGAAAAAAGTTTTATGGGTCTAAATATCTCAAAGTTTCCAGCATCCCAATAATTGTATCTGTACGATTAGCCCAATGATTTTCTTCCATTAGAAAAAAAAAAATCCATTTAACAAGAACACTAGTTTTCTAGAAACTGAGGTGGCTAATTAAAATACAATGAGTCATTTTGTGATTAAAATGGTAAAGAACAAAAGTGCAACAAAAAGTCTATATTTTAAGTTACCGTTTTTTTGTGAAAAATGTTCATAATGAAGTAATGCCAAGTCAGAGACAGTCGATGTAAGTTAGCCAATCAGGGCAGGATAAGCTGCTGCCAAAAAGGCACAGAGAAGAGGCTGTTTACGAAGCCTTCCACACTGGCATCACATTTTATAGTTCCGGTGATGAACATGACGGCTGCCCGAAGTGATTCCTGACTACAGCTCAATAAACGCACCATGAAATAACTGAAGAGTCTACCCATTCAAATACACACTGGTATCATAACGACAAGCAAACTGCTGCAGTCGGTGTCAAGACGCAGTTTAGCTGATTAATGGGGCCAACAGTCTGAAATAATTACTAGAAGGTTTGGGCAAACCATCAAGGAATGCACAAGACGAAGAGTAGTTCGATACCTGCAACAACCGCCACACACTCAAAGAAAAAAAAAAAGGGGATGGGGGAGAGAATGATGACGATCTCACTGAATGAACAAAATGTTTTTTGCCCTTATTTTCAAGTAAAAATATCCTATTAATTTAAGATAACAACAAACTTCTGAACTAGAGTACAACTATGATCCTAATCTTTCCCTCCCTTGCCAACGCATGCTGAACCAGACAAGATAAGCAAGTGCACCAAAGAGTTTTGGCCAGCCAATCATACGACAGATGCAGATCACACTCTCATATTGCAGCACAATGTAAAATCCCCAAGGCAATGAACGCTGATGTTTTGTTCATATTATGGCAGAAATGTTGATATTAACATTTAACACACTAAAAGCAAATATGTATGTACAATCCATGCAGTTTTGTATAGAACACTTAATTTAAGCATAAATATCAAAAGTAAAGTCTTCTTCCATTCTCTTAAGACTTGTTTAAAAAAGGAAAATAAAAATAATCATCTTTATAATCTAAACTCATTTCATCAAACTAATTCATACCCGACATAATTCAGCAAAATGAAAATTCAGTCAAAATATAATTACAAATCTGACCTAATGATGGACCAATTGCATGTGATGAGGAGATTGCAAACCAAGCACTATTCCAAAGACAACTGATCATGAAAGACTAGTAAATAAACATCCCTCCTGCTTCACACACCACCCTATCCTCTATGCCCCTCTCTCTCCCCCCCAAAATAAAATGCTCACAAGGCCAATAACAAGGCAGGCACCAAACACTGGCAATGTGACCTGTTGCACATTCAGCTGTTGTCAAACAAATCAAGATTGAAATATGTATATTTAACCCCTCTATGGGCATGAAGGATGTAACTTAAAAGCAGTGAAAATCGCACAAACACATGGTACACGTAGCAGGAAGCACAGTTCAGTTAGTCGTTACTACAATAGCTGGATGGTCAAATGAACAAAACAACAGTGTACCCTGAGTGTAAGTGTGTGTGTATGACAAACCAAAGACTTGAGATTGCAGTGGACAGTCTCTCCAATAAGAAACAGTCACTGTCTATTTAACTGTGCGACATTCAACCCCACTCTGCTGTATTACTTTCTGATCATATGAGATTCATGCTTCTATCTTCGCTCTACTGTTTTCACTTCAGTGGGCGTTTCTAGGAACTGCACAATGACATGACTTGTTTGTCATCATCACCTCTTGTGGGTTATTTCATGTGCTTCAGGCTGAAATCCCAAAGTCGGCTTCTGTCCCATAAAAAAGGCTAGTACCCAGAAATGGGGAGTTTTTTTTTTATCATACTCCCTGTTTGGCTAGTATACTTACCGTGTCAGACCATAGCATTCTACGGCAGTTAGCTCTGCCAGGATATAATAATAATCATCCACCCATAAATTCTCTAGTGTTGTCACTCCTTGTCGGCGATTCCATGTGCCCCAAATGCCTGCTGAAATCAGCTTTGCATCGATTCCATCAAAAAGAATAATGCTCAGAAAAAATACTGGCCATGCATGGTGAATCTCAGCCTTGGTGGGAGTGAGCCCCCTTGATTATGTGCCGCCGACTACATTCTGGAGAGTTTTGTATCAGTCAAACTCTTTCCCATGTTTGTAAAGCTCTAAGCTCGCAAGGCAGACAATACCTAAGCGCCATTCTGCTTCGCAATCTATCTGATCTGAGAGTAATAATGGTAAGAGGCAGACTTTTGTCCGCGATGCTATGGACATTTTTTTTCATCTGTTCCAATGACCTGGTCTAATCATTTGGAAACACTGGTCTCAACCACCTGAGCTCTGTGTGTTGATGCTCTGAAAACCAAACACTGCCAATCATTATCAAGTCTCATATCTGTCTCTCTGTCTCCCTCCATCTCCCTCACATGAAAACAGTATACGCATACCTCTTCGACTCCTACCAACTTAACCCCTTAGCATGTCTAGCAGGAAAAGACAGTAGCCGTTGCAGCGCCTTTCCATGGTGTATGACATCTAGAATACCGAAATAAAATGTGCAGCCCTGAAGAGAAATGATTGCATACTTGTTGTACTCTGCATTTTTTCCTTCAAATCATGGCCAGTGGAGACAGGGAAGAATTAAGCTTCTGGCATCAGTTGCATGCACAAACAACTGATGTTTCTGATTTGCTGTGAAACACTCAGTGTTGTAGCAAAGTTGTGCAACAAACAAAAATGAAATCAGGCTTAAATCTAGTATCCAATCTATCACTGTGTGTACTGTGTACATATCAGCAAAATTCCAATGTATACACTTCAGGCTGGCAAATTAATGTTGTGACAATTTAGGTCCATGGGAAAAAGTTCAAAAGGATCGGAAAAAGTAGGAAAGATCAGGAAAAATTTCAAAAAAAAGTAAAAGAGTGGGGAAGATGACAAAAAAACAGGAAAGGTAGGGAAAGATAAAAAAAAAACAAAATGGGTAAAGGTAAGGAAAAGTAAAGATTGAGAAAGACAAGAAAAAGTCAGAACAGGTAAAGGTAAGAGCAAACGGAAGGGGAAAGAAAGGTCACTTCCGCAAAACCCCAAAAGTACAAAAAGGCTGATACAGTAGAAAAAAGACTGATGGACATAGGAGAAGGTAAGTAAAACTAGCGGAAGATGACTTTACTTTTCTGTGATGCACTTCAAAATACAAATCAAATGGCTACAGTTTTTCAAAACCCACTGAGTGGAATCGATCTAAATATTGAAAGTATTCAAAAGTGAAAAAAAAAGAAGAAAAAAAAAAAAAAACACTCAAAAGAACATAGATGCAAGCAATTGTTTTTTTTCTTTAAAAATGAAAAAAGAAAAATGTGAACACAAAGATAAAACGCACACTCCTTTGCGAGGTCCTCACGCACTAGTTAGTCGACTTTAGGCAGGGATTAAAACAGCGACTACACAATGATCTTGGTGACGTATAGTGTGAGGTAGCCATTGGCACAAACATTCTGGGAAAAGAAGAAAACCAGATGATTGTGCTGTGCAAACACACAAGAAAAAGAGACTGCCCCATCCGCTTGTCTCTCTCCTCCATCCTCCCCACATACACACAAGTTCACCTCCTTTCCATCACCCTCAGCCTAGGTGTAATGGGCAAAGCAGTTTTCAGATCCAAGAATTGTAAATGCAGTGTGAAATCCTCCAAACACTCCCGTGCTGCTCCACCACGATGGGACAGGACCCAAGACCAGGCCGACAGTGTCTGTGTGTGTGTGTGTGTGTGAGCAAATATGAAGCTTCAGTCTTTACACATGCACTGTATCTAAACAAAACACATACAGAGAGAACCAAACTGACAAAAGTAGCTAAAAGTCCCGAGTCAAAACAACACACTGAGAAATGACCAAAGTGAAAAAAAAAAAAAAAGAACAAAAGGTGAGAGAGAATGACTGTAGCGAGTCCCATGTCAAGCAACACACAATGGTCTGAGTGTTTAGCACCACAGTTGAATGTCCACACCTTTACACATGCATTCGTTATGTACAATGCAGGAACCCCTTCAACCCCCCCCCCCCCCCCCCACCCTCCACACCACCCCTACTCCTCTCTCTCTCTTCCTCTTCCTATACTCTGCACAGCTGCTGACCACTGTTTAAGCTGGCATGTATGTCATGGCAGTGTTCCGGCTAACAACTGCCTTCAAGGAGGATGACCTGACCATCAAGAACCCCCTTCACCAAGTACACACTCACTGTAAGTCAAGCCATAAATCAGGCAATCGGTAAAAATGGAATCAAATCAAAGACCAACAAACGAAAAAAAAAAAAAAAAAAAAAAAAAAAAAAAAAGGAAAGAAACTGTGGACTCTTTTCCGTCTTTACTACCGAATATCTAATCCTGAAGTTAAATATGTCTATCAAAAAAAAAAAAAAAAAAAAAGAATGGCAGGTAAAACAAACAGATGAACGCCGGCTGTGACACTTGTCTGTCCATGTACACTCGAAGTCGGTGCGCTTAAAACAGTGTACAATAAACCAAAGAACGTATTCCTACCCACACAAAGCCAACTGTTCACAGTGGTGCTTCAAATGCAAGGGTCATGACACTGGCTGCATGCTGCAGTACTTCACAGATGGGCCATCCAGGTGTCAGGTTGGCCTCCTTCAGGTAACACTGAACTTCTACATTCCTTCAAACACGTGCTATCCACAGCATCGGTTTCTATTATTCAGAAGATAACTTATTTGTATACTACTTCATGGACGGGCAATCAATTCAAATGTTGTTATTACTTCACAACTTCATGGACGTGCGATCCAATTCAAATATTTGTTATTACTTCATAGAGAACTGATCTAACACACCTGTGATATTCTGACAACACTTAATTTGTTCATTTACTTCCCAGACGTGCTGACCTATTTCATATGTTTGTTGTTGTTCAGACGATTCTTTCTACATTACTTCACAGACATACGATGCGTTTTGTTGGTTTGTTATCATACAGACTAGACTAAAACCAATTTCACAGCAGTTTTCCCATTTTTTTTTCCTTCGGCGTTCTTACATTTTTCTCAACATCAGGGCAACAGACTCAGACAGGACAGGAGTCCAGCACAAGTTACAAAGAAAGAACTCTTGTCACGCAAGGGATGAAACAGCAAACAACACTTCAACCAATCAGAGATGTACAAATATAACTTACCCAGTAGATTCTGAATATTTTCAACTCCTGGTAACTTGCCTCAGTTTGTACACAGACTGTTGCTGACAAGACGGGATCAGCCGGGAGAATCCTTCACCATAGCTAGAGCTGTGACTCCCCCCCCCCCCACCCAAAAACAGACCGCAAATCTTACAATACTTCATCCTGGGTGGTGACCCATCCCCAGTGCCTGACAAAACACAGCAGCAGTGGCTTGAAGCTGTAAAAAAATGGTGCCAGTGTGTGTGTGTGTGTGTGTGTGTGTGTGTGTGTGTGTGTGTGTGTGTGTGTGTGTGTGTGTGTGTGTGTGTGTGTGTGTGTGTGTGTGTGTGTGTGTGTGTGTGTGTGTGTGTGTGTGTGTGTGTGTGTGTGTGTGTGTGTGTATGTGTGTGTGTGTGGTACCAGTGTGGTGTGGTGTGGTACCAGTGTGTGTGTGTGTGTGTGTGTGTGTGTGTGTGTGTGTGCGTTGTGTGTGTGTGTGTTACCAGTGTATGTGTATGTGTGTGTGTGTGTGTGTGTGTGTGTGTGTGTGTGTGTGTGTTACCAGTGCGGTGTGTGTCTGTATGTGTGTGCACGCATGTGCTTGTGCACTCATATACTTTCATCTAAGAAGCTTGCAGGACAAGACATTACATTTTATATAACAAAAATGTTCCGTCACAAAACAACTTGATTTGAAGCCACAAAACGGTTGTGCAGATTTGCTCTTTAAAGCGGAAAAATCAAAGACCTTTTCAATGACATGTTCAAATGAAAACAAAAAAAAAAAAAAAAAAAAAAATGCGCTGCTTTTTACATCCATATATCTTGACAAGGCAAGTCAGAAATCAAATCCCCCCTTTTAACAACAAAACTGCGTTTTCTGAAAAATCCAAACATTTTCATCAAAATTTGTGCTTTTATGCCTGTTATAAATACGAGGAGAAAGAAACAAACAACGCAGTATACATACTTCCTGTGACACAGAACTTGAACCTGTTATAAATATGAGGAGAAAGAAACAAACAACGCAATATATGTACTGGCTGTGACATAAACCTGAATGTCTCTGACAGTGATAATTTACAGGAGGAGAAACAGGAACATGAATACCACTGACTCATCTCTCCACCCCCACCTCTTCGTTTCTGAAAGCAGGGACGACAGACATCCTACAGAGAAGCATACAGACACACCAATACTAGAGCACAGACAGTACACAATGCTACTCTTCTTTGGCAGTCCTCCACTTGAAACCAAGAGGAATTAAAATGTTGATTACACTTTTAAGTATTGATATATATTTTCAGCTTTTCTTTTCGTTATTTGTGTATCCATCCATCCACCCACCCGACATTTAACGAACAAAGACGATAAACAGGGGCTGACACGATGCGCTCCAAACACCTCTGACAACGCAGTGGCATTGGAGACCATGACACAGCACGGCCCTGTGGATCCCCGTGAGCATCTATGTGTACCAGGGACGCTTCCTCATCCAGCGGATGGTATAGCCCGAGTCCACGCGGATCTTGATGGAGGCGGCCTCAGCGCTGCGCACGGTCTCCTTGACCGCCTGCATCAGGTTCTGTGCGTTGCCGACCAGCATCTCCGTGGCCTCCTGGTCCTCCTCCGAACCTGTGATTTCCCACAATGCACTGTGACTGAACGTGTCATGTTGTCCGCATCTCCTGTTAAACCCTGAATACATCCTGTCATTGATGACCATGCGTCACACTATCACACAAACATCACATTGCCCACATGAGACGCGTCACCATCACTGAACACATCACGTCATCCACATCTGCATCACACCGTCACTAAACATGTCATGTCATCCACATCTGTATCACATTGTCACTAAACATAATTATCACGCAATCCGCATGTGCATCACACCAGTGCAGTCACTAAACACATCATGTTGTCCACATTTGCATCACACCATCGCTAAACACATCATGTCATCCACATCTGCATCACATCACCACTAAACACATCACATCATCAACATCTGCATCACACCGCCACTAAAACACATCACATCACATCAGCATCACACCATCACTAAAGACATCATGTCATCCACATCTGCATCACACCACCAAACACATCACATCATCCACATCTGCATCACACCACCACTAAACACATCACATCAGCATCACACCATCACTAAAGGCATCATGTCATCCACATCTGCATCACACCGTCACTAAACACATCACATCACACCATCCACATCTGCATCACACCGCCACTAAACACATCACATCTACATCACGCCATCACTAAAGACATCATGTCATCCACATCTGCACCACACCGTCACTAAACACATCATGTCATCCACATCTGCATCACATCATCACTAAACACATCACGTCATCCACATCACACCATCACTAAACACATTATGTCATCCAAATCTGCATCACACTGTCACTAAAAACACACATAATGTCATCCACATCTGCATCACACCGTCACTAAACACTTAATGTCATCCACATCTGCATCACACTGTCACTAAACACAACACGACATAATGTCATCCACATCTGCATCACACCGTCACTAAACACTTAATGTCATCCACATCTGCATCACACTGTCACTAAACACAACATAATGTCATCCACATCTGCATCACACCACCCGTCACTAAACACTTAATGTCATCCACATCTGCATCACACTGTCACTAAACACAACATAATGTCATCCACATCTGCATCACACCGTCACTAAAACACTTAATGTCATCCACATCTGCATCACACACTGTCACTAAACACACATAATGTCATCCACATCTGCATCATGCATCACACCGTCACTAAACACTTAATGTCATCCACATCTGCATCACACTGTCACTAAACACATCATGTTATCCACATCCCCCTGCGTCACACAGTAGCTAAACACATCACGTGATCCACATCTACACCACACCGTCACTAAACATATAATGTCAATCATATCTGCATCACACACCAACACATGATGTCATCCACATCCCTGCATCACACCGTCACTAAACACATTACGTCACTCACATCTACATCACACCGACACATTATGTCATCCACATCCCTGCATCACACCGTCACTAAACACATTACGTCACTCACATCTACATCACACCGACACATTATGTCATCCACATCCCTGCATCACACCGTCACTAACACACATTACGTCACTCACATCTACATCACACCACACCGACACATTATGTCATCCACATCCCTGCATCACACCGGCACTAAACACATCACGTCACTCACATCTATATCATACCACTGCTACACACATCGCATCATTCACAGCCCATACCACATCATCACGCAATACATCCAGTCACACATCACACACCGTCACTAAATACATCATCACATCATCCACATCCCACATCATACTGTCACTAAACACATCATGTCATCCATACCCCACATCATACTTCACTAAACACATCACATTATCCACGTCCCACATCATCATACTGTCATTAAACACCTCATGTCATACACACCCCACATCATACCATCACTAAACACATCATGTCATCCATACCCCACATCATACTGTCACTAAACACCTCATGTCATACACACACCTGCATCATACTGTCACTAAACACCTCATGTCATACACATCCACATCATACTATCACTGAACACATCATGTCATACACACCCCACATCATATACTGTCACTAAACACATCATGTCACACACCCCCCACATTATACTGTCACTAAACACATCATGCCATGCACATCCCACATCATACCATCCCTAAACACATTATGTCATCCACATCCTGCATGGTGTCGTCACTAAACACATCAAATTGTCCCCACATCCCACATCATACTGTCATTAAACACATCATGTCATACACACCCCCACATCATACTGTCACTAAACACCTCATGTCATACACACACCACATCATACTGTCACTAAACACCTCATGTCATACACACCCCACATCATACTGTCACTAAACACATCATATCAACATCCCACATCATACTGTCACTAAACACTCTCATGCCATACACACCCCACATCATACTGTCACTAAACACCTCATGTCATACACACACCCCACATCATACTGCCACTAAACACATCATGTCATACAGTTCCCCATATCATACTGTCACTAAACACATCATATCATACACATCCCACATCATGCTGTCACTAAACACCTCATGTCATCATACACACCCCATATCATACTGTCTAACTAAACACATCTTATCACACACACCCCACATCATACTGTCGCTAAACACATCATGCCATGCACATCCCACATCATACTGTCACTAAACACATCATGCCATCCACATCCCACATCATACCATCACTAAACACATTATGTCATCCACATCCCGCATGGTGTTGTCACTAAACACATCACATTATCCACACCCCCATCATACTGTCACTAAACACATCATGCCATACACAGCCCACATCATTCTGTCACTAAACACCTCATGTCATACACCCCCCACATCATACTGTCACTAAACGCATCATGTCGTACACATCCCACATCATACTGTCACTAAACACATCATGCCATACATATCCCACTAAACACATTCCACATCATACCATCACTAAACTCATTATGTCACCCACACCCCTACATCATCACACATTATCCACACCCCCACATCATACTGTCACTAAACGCCTCATGTCACCCACATCCTACCATCACTAAACACATTATGTCACCCACATCCCCACATCATACCATCACTAAACACACATATGTCATCACCCACATCATACCATTACTAAACACATTATGTCATCCACATCCCGCACTGCGTCATCACTAAACACTTCACACCATGCACACCCCGCATCATACTGTCACTAAACACATCACCTCCTCCTTACCCCTCATCAAAACATCACTACACACTGTCCATACTTCACATCACAGTCACTACACAGACACCGTTATCCAAATCCTACCTAATGTGTCATCATTTAACATATCATGTAGTCTACACCCCACATCGCACTGTTACAAAAAATATCAAGCGATCCACATCCCTTCTTCATTGACCAATCCTGATAGCTATACCCTGCATCACACTGTCGCTAAATGCATCGCATCATCCTCATACCACATCACACTGTTCTAAATGTCTACTAAATGTCTACACCCTCTCCCCCCAACAAACAGTCTGCATACGCATCACATCATCCATATCTTTCATAACTAAACACATGTCATCCAACCTTATCATGCTATTATTAAACATATTGTGTCCTTAACACTGAGCTGTCATTAAACACATCAAGTATTCATCTATCTGCAGCAAAAAAAAGTGCCCAACTTAGCAAGTATTTTCTCAAAGTTTATGATTAAAAAATTAAAAATGCAAAAATACACTCATAACTGTCTAAAATTATATGCAGCAACTACACTTGCACACGCATGCACACTCACATGCACAATTTTTGCCTAGCAACATCATTCTATTTTTTTTTTCTTTTTTTTTTTTTTGTCTTTGAAAAACTTTGTAGAAATCAACATCAAACAATGTGTTACAAATCGCACAAAAATTTTCACACACACACACACACACACACACACACACACGTGCGCACGTGCACACGCATGCATGCTTGCACGCACACAAATGAAATTCACCATGATATTCTTGCTTTAAAAATTAAGTTCTTCACTGCTGTATAAGTCGCAGTTACAAGCAATAATGTTTATTGTTCATTGACTACATCCTTAACAACTGCTCAATGCAATCCTGCAACATGCAGAACTGTAATGTTTACTATCTGTCACATTCTAAGTATCAGGCATCTACACACACACACACACACACTAAATTACTGAATAAGTCTGTCAATACTACTCTAAATACACAAATTATGTATCAAGTGTTCATACATACACACTGTGTGTGTGTGTGTGTGTGTGTGTGTGTGTGTGTGTGTGTGTGTGTGTGTGTGTGTATGTGTGTGTGTGTGTGTGTGTGTGTGTGTGTGTGTGTGTGTGTGTGTGTGTGTGTGTGTGTGCGCGCATACACACATGTATGCGCATGTGTGACAGTGTTTGTGTGAGAGTCAGAGTGAGAGAATGCACATAAGCATGTGAAGCATGCACACATACATGCGCATGAAATCTGTTAAAAATCTTATTTAAAATTCAAATAACTATGAGCTGGCATTTGTGAACCGATCTCTGATCGTTTAAACTAAAAAAACAGGTAAGAAAAGAGAAAAATGACAAAATGGAAAAAAGAGAGAAAGACAGGCTGACACCAACAGTCGGTACAAACTGTTGAAAGAATAAGGAATAAACCAGGGATGATGGAGGGAGGAGAAAACAAGAAACGATGACACTGGAACACATTGTCTTAACTTGTGAATCAACAACAATACAGATTCAAGAACAGCAATTTTCCTGCTAGGTGTAATTTTTTGTTCACATTACCTACCAGTCCAAACAATAAGTGCCTTAATTCTTCTAGTGTAGCTGCCAGTCTTCTACAATCAAAATACGGCTGCCATGGATCAATGCTGAGGCTAATTGGGCATGTCATTAACAGCAGTTTTTATTCCCTCAAGGCCATGCACCTTTTCCTGAATGCAGTTTCTGGCATCCATTGAATATCACTTAGGCTTTAACTGGCAAGATCTCAACAACCCTTTCTGAAAATGACACCCAAATCCTACATCTCTGAATGACATTCTAACATTTCAGAATTTTTCAAACCAAATTCTGAATTTTCTGAATTATTTGAAAAGTAGAGAAACACCTTAAAAAAAAAAACCTGGAAATTTTAGAATGAACATGTTCATATTTCTGAGAATGCAAAAAGAAAAAAAAATTGGTTAATTTGCTCACTCCCAGCAAAGTAACTCCCTTGACTGACTATTTCATTTTCAAGAATGGAATTACAAATTAGTTCTTATCCCTTTTCCCAGATGAAAATATCTTCTGCTCAAAGACTGGCAATGGAAATTTTTCAGGGTTTTTTCATGCCTGGCTACATTATGGGAATGTTTGGAATGGCAAGTATGCGAATAATGCTGTTTAGCAAAGGAGGGGATAGACTGAACACAGCGACAAAAAACGAACAACAAGCAGACAAGTCAATGTACACAAACCAGGACACGTTAAGCATGTCAGCTTAAGAGTGTGTGTGGAAATGTCAGAATACTTTTAAATTAAAAAAAAAAAGGACAGAGAACGGTGAAAGGGGGGGAGGAGGTGGTGGTGGCAATAGGGGTGGGTGGTTCACTTCAAGGACGTAATAGAAGGGGGAAGGGGGAATCAAAATAAATTCAGTGGTGAGATTAGTTCTTCCTCTGGTTACGTGAAAAGATGAAACGTAGTTTTAACATGCACTTGTTTGAATTCTTAAACATCACTGATGGGTTACACATACAAAGCAACAGAGATCAACAAAACAGCAACAGAACAGGTGTCACATGTGCTCCAAATATCCTCATCAAGGCTCCACGATGGCTATCAACATGTCGGTAATGTGTGTGAGTGTGTCTGCATGAGCATGCAGGTCTATGCAGACTTATGAATGCCTGTGTGTATGCGCACACGTGTGTGAGCACGTGTATGTGCGTTCACTTCCAATCACTAAAATTACAATAAATACAGATTCACATGAAGTTCCTGCATTCTCATGTCAGTAATGTTCACGTACATCCCGGACATGTACATTTTAAACATGAGGTCAAATAATGCATGTCATCCTGTCGAACTTCCAATACGAGCACATACACCATCTCTGTCTGTTTAACACCGAGAAAACCTGGAGAAGCAGTCAAAACCATTCCACACAGATTTCTCTCCAAAACACTGTTTCAACCCATCAATGAGAAATGCTGGAAACAGCAGGGGGTGACAGGGAGGGCAGCAGAGAGAGGAACATATAAACACCAACAACTGGCATCCACTTACTTGACTCTGGAATCAAGGAATAGCCATTGGCAGCAACAGAAGAAGAAAAAAATGCAAATGAGCAATTATGACATTGAAAGCAGACGTGACAAAGGTACACCGGAAGACAATGCTACATTGTACTTTTCAGAACAACAACAACAACAGCTGTGTTTAATCTATGTGCAATGTTAACCCCTTCAGAGCTGCTGATCAATAAGGGGCTCTAGCCGCTATTCTTTTGTGATGGGCAGGGGAGACAAACCACATGACCAGGTACTACATGGGATGATGTTAGCTTATCTCAATTGAAGCATTAACTTCTGCCATTCAGCAGTTATGAATTACAAACTGAACTTGGCAGATCAGAAGGTGGACACAGGACACAGAATTTGTAAATCAGTCATATGGTAAACATCACTGGTGAATTTCATATCAGTATCTGTAACGCCAGTAAATATCAATAATGACTTTCATTTCATTATATAACATCCTAAAAATAGGGCACTTCAAAATACATACACTGATACCCATGATACTCATAGTCTGTTTGTAATGTTCATTTCATTTGATTTATTTCAGACTGGAAAAAAAAAGCCAATTTAGAGATGGAACAGCACCAGATTTGCGATCCTGGAGTTGCAAGTTTGAATCTCGACTAAGCTGTTTCAGCACAGTGGGGATTTTTCTGTCTGCCCAAACTGGTTCTGACTCCATTCCCCAGAAAGTCTTTCGAATGAGACTATAAACCAAGGTTCCATGTGTGAACACACACACATAACATCTTGCACAAACATAACATCCCATTATAAACTCCAGTTTGGCCGCTGATATGGATGATATGCTATATACGTAGAATGCATCATCCATGAAATGTTAGAGACATAAATGACTGATATTTGACTGAGCGACACAAGAAATGAGTATCAACTCAAGCAGGCAGTTCTTCAAGCAGTTCTACCAAGGTAGGCAGGTTGATGCGTAAATGACAGAGTGGATTTTTAAGCAGTAAAACTTGGTCCCAGAGGATAGGCTCTATTCAAGTTCTGTCAATCAAATTCTTAAAAGATTAGGCAGGGTGTAGGAACTGTTCTGTTTTCAGAGTCTGTATAGAGTGCTAATTTAATTCTGAATGTGTCCATTGTGTAATGGAGCAAATAATCCTACTGAAACTGACTTTTAATTTGTCCATTTTCTGGTCAATGTCGCTATTAACTTTTATGATGTAGCCAGTCCATTCTGTTTCTATTTTAATCTCAAAAACTCATAAAAGGCAAAACTTTATGAATCCTGAACCAATTTTTTTTTTAAGTACCCACAAAGCATTGTTAACTTCACTTCCAGTCTCTATACCCTCTGATCTGCTATCGGTAAGGTTCAGTAATTAAAAAGTTATATCATCATTCCTCAAAATGACTTAACACTGCAATGAATTGGTAAGAAAAAAAAAATTGGTTGAATGATGGGAATGTGTTACAAAACATCATAAAAGGACGTTTTAAAAAAAAAAATTGCCATTTTTCTTAAAACATAAGAGGGATGAACAGAGAAAGAGGAAAAAAGACAGTAAAGATGAAAGGTACATATGTTATAATGGGGAAAGAAAGAAAGAGAGAAGTTATGAGAGAGAGAGAGAGAGAGAGAGAGAGAGAGAGAGAGAGAGAGAGAGAGAGAGAGAGAGAGAGACAGAGACAGACAGACAGACAGACAGAGACAGACACAGACACACACACACACACACACACACAGAGACTGAGAGGTAAAAAAAAAACATAACTTATCCTTTTGGAAGGAAGCATTTCATATGGCGAACACTTAATACTTCCTCCCAATGCCTAATCTTCTTCCTCCCTCCCCCCTACAACATAAACAATGAAGAAAAGAAATGAATAGACAGAAAGAATGACAGAAAAAAAGAAGAAAAGAAAGAGGAAACAAGTGCCAGCAATGTGTTCAGTTATCCATACTTTCATTTGGCTGAGTACATACATCATATTTCCCAATGACCTCCCCCCCCCCCCATCCCCTAACCTCGCATTCCAGCATGCACACACCCACACACTTTACATGCAATCAAACACACAGCATTCCATTCCTTGACTGACTGACTCATTTTCACACACACACACACACACACACACACACTGAGACTTCAGTGCTTTAACATTCCTTAGTAACGTTATTCGAAAGGGCCAGGGGAAACATCATGCTTTCAATCTTGTTCCACATTACTGGCAAGCTGAAGTAGTGGTGCTGAGAGAATCCATGTATGAAAAATGATTAGATCCGTTTGCTACATCATGCACAACCACAGCCATGTACTCTCTCAAAATCAGACTTCTGTTCTTCTATCCTTCTCATACCACGCTTCGTCTTTCTTTTTTTCTCTCTGGGTATCGAAATCTTCTTTGTTTTCAGTCTTCCCGACCTACCTGGCGTTACTGATCACGTATTAATCCCCTATCATCAGCCCACCTCCCTCCCCCACTTTGATTTTCATTCTCTTAGCCAATACTTTACTCAGCTCAGGTGAAAACAAGATTCTATTTTACACACTTGTCATCTCAATCTGTCCCTCATTTTCTATGTGCATACATGCACATGCACATACATGTTTTCTCAACACACACACACACACACACACACACACACACACACACAAGTTGTTTGTTTCATCTGCTTTCATCTGTCAAAGCTTGATTTACAGATGAGACCACACACACCCACACAGGATCAAATCTAAAAGAAAAAATACTATCAGATGATAGTGACAGGTTCCAGCCCACAGGCAGGGAGCCACTGAATGACCCCATCAGGATCCTTTCATATGACCCTAACAGGATCCTTTCAAATGACCCAATAGGATCCTTCCGCATGACCCACACAGGATCCCTCACATGACCCCAACAGGATCCTTTCACATGACCCCAACAGGATCCTTTCACATGACCCCAACAGGATCCTTCACATGACCCCAACAGGATCCTTCACACACAGGATCCTTTCACATGACCCACACAGGATCCCTTCACATGACCCCCAACAGGATCCTTTCACATGACCCCAACAGGATCCTTTCACATGACCCCAACAGGATCCCTTCACATGACCCCAACAGGATCCCTTCACATGACCCCAACAGGATCCTTTCACATGACCCAAACAGGATCCTTCGCATGACCCACACAGGATCCCTTCACATGACCCCCAACAGGATCCTTTCACATGACCCCAACAGGATCCTTTCACATGACCCCAACAGGATCCCTTCACATGACCCACACAGGATCCTTTCACATGACCCAACAGGATCCTTTCACATGACCCCAACAGGATCCCTTCACATGACCCCCTTTCACAGGATCCTTTCACATGACCCACACAGGATCCTTTCACATGACCCACACAGGATCCTTTTCACATGACCCACACAGGATCCCTTCACATGACCCACACAGGATCCCTTCATATGACCCACACAGGATCCTTTCACATGTCCCCAAACAGGATCCTTTCACATGACCCAAACAGGATCCTTTCATATGGCCCAAACAGGATCCTTCACATGACCCAAACAGGATCCTTTCATATGGCCCAAACAGGATCCCTTCATATGACCCACACAGGATCCTTCATATGACCCAAACAGGATCCTTTAACATGACCCAAACAGGATCCTTTCACATGACCCAAACAGGGTCTTTTCACATGACCCAAACAGGATCCATTCAAATGACCACAGGATCTTTTCACAATTTACACATGATCCCTTCAAATGACCCACACAGGATCCCTTCATATGTCCCCAAACAGGATCCCATATAACCCAACAGGATCCTTTCACATGACCCAACAGGATTCATTCACATGACCCAAACAGGATCCTTTCATATGACCCAAACAGGATCCTTTCACATGACCCAAACAGGATCCCTTCATATGACCCAACAGGATCTCTTCATATGACCCCAAACGGGATCCTTTCACATGACCCAAACAGGATCCTTTCATGACCCAAACAGGATCCATTCACATGACCCAAACAGGATCCTTTCACATGACCCAAACAGGATCCTTTAAAATGACCCAAACAGGATCCTTTCACATGGCCCCTAACAGGATCCTTTCACATGACCCCAAACAGGATCCTTTCATGTGACTCCAAACAGAATCCTTTCATGTGACCCAAATGGATCGTTTGACATTACCCAAACAGGATCCTTTCACATGACCCTAACAGAATCCTTTCATGACCCAAGCAGGATCTCTTCCATGACCCTAACAGGATCCTTTCACATGACCCAAACAGGATCAGACCCAAACTCAGGATGATTATTACATGAGATGGACAGGATCCCAGCAAGTTGCTTTAAGCCCATTGTGAACATCATCCTGTTCCTTTACAGAGTTGTCTTCATGCCCATTCCCCTTTTCTCAACACGTTGTGTGCATGTTTATCAGTACTTAATCGTCAGTTACTACCTTCATGCTGCTATGTGCAGGAGAAGTCAGGCGTGACACATCTACTTTTCGTCCCCACCAAACTCCGTTTCACAAGAAAATGTCCATGGGTCATTTTGCATGGGAAAATAAATTTCAAAAAGAAAAACCTCAGCACAATAACAGAAAGTGCGATGGAGAATCAGTACTGCTGATTTTTTTTATTAGTGGTGTATTCTGTCATGAGGTACGTTAGTTTCAGTCAAGACATATGTGTACATGGGGGGGAATGATACCATTACACTGACTTTAGTCATCTGTACATTTCAATGACACCCATGGCCATAATTAGTTCTTGTACAGCTGTACACTGAGGTCAGACGATTCATGTACAATGCAGGATTAAGGGCTAATGCTGGCCTTGCCAGCTCCAGGCTTAAGCAAGCCCACACATGCAAGAAGACAAAACTGTTATCACACAAGGGAGAATCCCATCCAAGGGGCTGAACCATTACCACAAGCAATTTCACTGCCGTCAGGAGCTGGGATGGGTTCTGAATGAAGCATCATGAGTCACATGGATGACAATAATGAATGGTGAGCATGGCGACATTCAAACAAAGACATCACACGACATGGCTGGCCTGAAATCGATTTGTCATAGAGAGATCAAAGGGCACTGGTATGCTGTGAACGTCGTGACAACATTGTCGGTCACCTTGATCCCTTCCCATTATTGTGCATGCGCACGCACACGCACACGCACACACACACACACACTCACATGGGCACGCCTGCACACACACACACACACACACACACACACACACACTCACATGGGCACGCCTGCACACACACACACACACACACACACACACACACACACACACCACACACACCAGTGATCTACAATTTTCTGCCAGAAAATTCCAGGTCTTCACATTTTTTTCTGCACAGAACACATAAAAGTAAACATACACTGACACTGAATGCACAAAAATCACTGTGAACATACACATAAACCCAAAGTTGAAAATTAACACAAGAAATCAGCGTTACCTATCATACATGGAATGGCAAGTCTACAAAACAGACGATCATCCAGACCCACAGAAACAAACTCATATTTCATGTTCTAATAAGAAAAAGAAATGTTATGAACACGTCTTCTTTGTTCTGTGTGCCTGGTGTCTGCATTTCTACTCAACAAGCAGCATTCGTTTGGAGCTATGAGCATGTAACTTTCACTCCATGACAGCAGAGTTATCCTCCTCCTTTTTCCTAGATTTCATTATGCTCATCCCATCTCATTATCTCCCTTTGTAGAGCACTACTCCCTGTCACAGAAGCCTCTAATCAGTTTCTCTGCACAGCTCTCACAGACAAATACAGTGGAAGACTCGGGTACAGGGGTGGGGGTGGAGGCAGGGGTGTGGTGTCCGTGTGTTAAAACTGCATCCCACTTCCCTCTAAGCACCCAGCTAAGGATTCACACAAAGTGTTACATATTTGTGTCATCTTCATCTTTGACTAATCACTGATTTTGCTTGTCAAGGGTGTGGAAATTCACTCATTGAAAGTACCATTGGTGCTAAAACAATGGTGTTTATCCAATGATTTTCAACAAGGAAAATGGACACATTTGACCTGAAATGTTCAAGCTGAGCTCCTGAAATGGATTATTGTATCATCAAGACTTGTGCTAACTAGAGTCCACCGATTTCATACAACAGTGCACTTTGCTGTGCTTCTGGCAGATCACGGACCAGAGATGATGAAACATGCAGGTCTGATCTGATCTTGATATTGCCTTTGAATACCTGCAATGACATTAGCTAAAATCATGACTCACACGCAGGACAAAAAAAAAAAATTGACAAAAAAAATAAAGCAAACACAAATGGAACTGAACATAAGACAGATGAACATGAGAAAAAACAAAAACAATGTATCATAACAGAAGACAGATTAAGGGGAGGGGGCAATATGACTGAAACAAAAAAAAAAACAAACAAACAAAAACAAAACCAAACATGTACAAAATGAGACAAAACAGGGAAAAAAAAAAAAAAAACACGACAAACACGACGAAATACATGAGAAAAATCTCCATCCAAGTATGACACAAGAGTGCATTTTGGCAGGGGGGTTCTTTTTCTCTCTCTTATTTTCATTTGGCAGGTAACGTTAGTTTCCCAGATGTCTTTGTTCCAGATGTTGACCAGTATATTCAGTGATCGCTCCAACTACATGCCGTCTGATAGCCACTGCAGAGAAAATATGCACTTTCAAATACCCAAGGGACTGCAGATAAGGTTTACAATAGTCCCTGGTTTGTACAAAGGGCAGCTGCAGGAACTTATAACCGTGGAGAAAATGCCACTGATTTACCACGGAATAAGAATGTCTCATGCATGCATACACACACACTCGTTCTCACAGACACACATACATACAAAACAAGATTTCTCATTTCAGCAGGAGGCAGGAAGGGGTAGGAGAGAGGGTGGAGAGCAGAAGGGTAGAGGGTAACATGGGGGGGGGGGGGGGGGATGGCAGAGGGTATAAACAATAAAACCCAAACAAACTACAACCAAACGAAACAGAACTGCAAAACAATTTCAGACACAGAACAGTCATAGCATAAATGAATAATATCAAAAACACACAAAAAATTTTCTTTAGACAGTTAAAAAAAAAAAAAAAATTTAATCTGTTGAATTACACATGTATCCAATGTAATACTCGCTTACAATGAGTTATCATAATCCCAGAATCATTAAATCTGTTAGAGTATGTATGTCCAATACACTGTTCATTTATGACTGAAATGACTTATCAGATGTATCCCCTTTGTGACCAAAAATACACCTCTCATACAATGAGATGATATTGTTACACCCACCCGGTCCCATTCTCCTGAGTATGAGACACAACAGACCTCTACCAACTGACATGCCACAGGTTGTACTCAGAACAATCAAATTACATCAGGCAATCATCAAGTCCAAACCAATCCACCACAAGCAGGTAACAGACCAGGAACACGGACCTTAACCAATCAACAAGCACAAAACATGTTGGGACTCTCGCACGGACCAACCAACAGGCATGTAAGGAGGAGGAGGGGATGTGGGAGGATATACTGGATCACCCTAACCAACGGACAAACACCAAACAAATGTCCACTCATTTACCAACTGCAATTTCACTGCCATCGGGGGCTGGGATGGGCTCTGTCGGCCAATCAACCACAAACCATGACATCACAGTGAGCAACCAGGCTTAGGCTCCCCTCACACGTAGCAGCAATCAATATTGCCAACACTGCTGCATCACTATTGCGTTACCACGTTATGCATATGCAGGTTGTCAAAATAAAAGAAACAATCTGTCACTGTCATTTTCATGTATGTCACTTTCAACCTGTCTGGGTCAGTACCTCACACCTAAACGTTTGCTTGCAATTAACCTTTCATTCCCTAAGTGCAGCACCAAAGCACACACGAATCAGCTCACATCTGCTGATCACCATGTTCATCTCTCTGCATATTCTCAATTCACTAATATTCTTTGCATTAAATTAAAAACTGAATTGGCGTCAGTTTTGAATATGTGCAATTTTTCCAGGACGTGGAGGTAACCACATAAAGATGTATTTCCTGGGGAAGTGACAAATACATTCTAGTACTTCCATCACCACCATTCTTTCTCTTTGTTACATTTATTTACTAACTTTCATATCGTACACCCTTGAGCTCTCATAGTAATACAGACACGGTGTAATGAATGTAGACCAGCTCATAACAGTGGTGTCTCCTTCATAAAACTCAACACTACTTTGCTGTCTGAGGAGAGACTGCTGCTATCATGAGAAGTTTGACACCAAAGTGACAACCCTCCAACACTGTAAGTCACAGAGGGCATAGTATTCTCAGCAGTTTGTTACATTTGTGGATTATAATGACAGACAATGATGAACTGACATATGTCAAAAAGTATAGGATAACGTGTGGGCAGATCATTTCATTTACAGATTACCAGAAAAGCTTGGTTTAACTGACAAGAATAAACATAGAAATGTTTTCACTTGTCAAAGAAAAAACAAACAAACAAACACAACGCACAAAAAAACAAACAAAAAAAACACCAAAATCAGCTGCGACCTACATACAGATTTCAAAATTTTTTTTTTTTTGTAAACCCTGTTTTCATTCTTATAATTTTGTGGTATAATGCTGTCAAATCCACAGATGCTTGATTCCCAGATTAGTGCTCATTTAAATTGAAGTCTTCAACAACCTTACTGCGTTTAACTTCAACTTTCTTCGTCAATCAGTTTTTTAACCTGATCACAGAACTGTCAAAAATAATGACAGAAAATAAGAAACAAAGCAAGGAATTTCAAATAAAAC
This sequence comes from Conus betulinus, assembly GCA_016801955.1. Lineage (NCBI taxonomy): Eukaryota > Metazoa > Mollusca > Gastropoda > Neogastropoda > Conidae > Conus > Conus betulinus. The sequence continues at coordinate 552,068 of JADBJO010000398.1, forward strand.
AAATCAATTGAAAACTGAAATTTGAGAAATTAAGGCAAAATCAAAAGCAAATTGGGATGAAAAGAAAACAAACTCCAACCAACACAAACTTAGGAACGAAAAAAAAAAAAAAAAAACACAAAACAAAAGAAAAAAAAAGCAAGACAATCAACACAGTACCATTTCCCTTGAGCATAAGCAGTTTCTTACAACATGTCTGAAAATCCAAAGTTTTTATTTTCATGACAACACCCACCAGAGACAAACATGGAAATGTTCATGATCATCACAAAAAATATCCACCACATAAACACTTCATGTAGATATAAGCCACACACACACACACACACACACACACACACACAGAGCGAGGTAAATCCATACACAAAACATCCATCCATTCTTTATGAAAGCCTACAGATTTCAGTACACAGTCAGTGAATCCTACTCCCCA
>JADBJO010000398.1:557500-600000 GCA_016801955.1 Conus betulinus
AAATGCTGGTCAAAACTCACCATGATTGGCTGATTTGCCTGAGGAATGGGAAAGTCCTCTTCATCGTCCGTCTCTGGTGGAGGGGGGCGGGGCGGGGCAAGGTCGTGAGGCGGGGGAGGTCTGGGCGGAGCGCCATCTGTTGCCAGTCACAATGGCATTGGTTTCACAGAAATGACATGTACTTACTCTCTGACAGTGTGTATATATTCAAATATGAATGAGTGTGCATGTGTGTGTTTGTGTGAGTGCATGCATGCATGTTTTAGCAAGCGTGTCTGTCATACAAATTACTTATTAACAAATCCTCATGCTTACAATGTCTGTCAATCACTACCTTAGGAGTTTTTTACACACACACGCATGCTCGCATGCACACACACGATTGCACACACGCGCACACACACACACACACACACACACACACACTCTCTCTCTCTCTCTTTGCTGTTCAAGATGATCTCTCAAATAAACACATATAATATGTACTTGTTTTAACTGGCCTGCAATAAACATTGTTCCCAACTCTCATCACAATTCTGATCTGAATCAGGATAAGCTGTGTTCATTGTCTACAGTTTGGACATTGTGGTACAGTCAAAACATATCAATTAAAAAATGTATATTACTGTCATACATAGGTAAACACAAACATCAAAAAGAACACACACACACACACACACACACACACACACACACAGAGTAGTAAAGAAGCTACTGCCACACATCACAAACACACACACACAAAAAAAAACATTCTGAAAGTGAACCAGAAAGTGAACCAGCCACAGAATACTGCTGGCTATTCACAGTGTGGCCAGCTCCTATCTAGATCTAAAAACATGTAGCACAAAGTGTCTGTCAACTTCAAACAGGTAAACTGCTATTTCAAACTCTGATATTGCCACATTTACTCAAGCACCAGCATCTTCATGATCATTACATTTCAAATAACACACAACATAAGCAAACATGTTTGAAGTGGGTGGAGAGTTTACACCAAATTCCACAAACAATAAAAATGTAAACAGCACATTCCTTAAAAAAAAAATTTCTGTTACAAATATCAACTGTATAAACCAGAACACATTTTAGTAAACAGTAAATCTGGTTTTTTTTTTTTGATACAATTATCTGTTTAGTAATTCTGAGTGCTGAAGCTGAAACAGAAATAACAGTTTGCTGAAGCAAACCTGCACTTAAAGACGACATTAAAGAGGCAGAAATGTCAGTAACATAGAACAAAACTTATCATGAGCAAAACAGTGTCAACATCATCAAAGGACACTGTTTATGAGTATCATGAGTTTGCACCATCAAACAAGACAAGTCACAAGCAACGTAGGGCACAGACATTCGAATCATCATTATCATAACGCCAGTCGGAATGAAGTTGGTTTATTACTACTGGTGAACATGGCAGTTAGCACACAGTTGTTTGTTACAGCTGCGACATGCCTGAAACAGATACGAAGGCACGCAGGAAATGGACATGAAAGGGGGAAAGGCTCCTTGAAACTACTAACACTGAAAGAATTTCAAACATCATTTCAAGTAACTCCACTGGTTAACATGGACAAACAAATTACGAGACAAAGCACGATGCATTTTGACCTCTGAGGTCTTGTTGAGGCAAGAAAAAAACAACATTCAGGACGACCAAAATGAAGACCAAGCAATCACTTATCTTCTCAAATCTGGCACAAGATTCATTTCAACGCCCATCTTGCGCCAGATTTGAGAAGGTAAGCAATTGCTCGTCCTTCTTTTCCATTGTCCTGAATGCTGAAATTCTTGCCTGAAGAAGACCTACAAGGTCGAAAACCCATTGTGTGTTTGTCTTGTAAATTGTTTGTCCAATGTTAACCAACGGAGTTACTTACTTATTATTACTGTTAAACTTTGTTTCAATTTCAGCGTGCAAGTCACCTCACTTGAAACGAACTCTGAAAAGAGTCTTGAATTTTGAAAAAGTATCATTCTGAAGGGGAAGAAGGCTTATCTTGTCCAGCTCCGGTGGTGAGCTCAGTTTCTATGTCCTTTGCATGTACATGCCAGTGACAGAGTTCATGTCCAGGTTGTTGATATCAGCCACGATACAGGGATCGATGCTGAACAGAACCTGGCAGCGCCGCTCTTCAGAAGGGGAGTAAACTCACGGTGGCTCAGTTACTAAGCAATTACTGTTATCAGTGGTGGTATAGTAGGTCAGGTCCTGAGAAAGCTGGATCGCAGCAGCACCGTTGCACATCATCACCAGCAGTGCAGCGTCTACTCTTGTGGGTTGTCTCACGATCACCTGATACTGACTGCTCCCTGTGGACTGCTGGTGTTGGGGGGCTGCTACAGGACTAAACCCGGTGTAGCTGTGCATGGAGGAAAACCAGAGAGTGAGCAGCGAGCGAGGGAGGAATGCAGCTGAAAAAGTGATGGAAGGTGGGCAGCTCCCCCCAGTAAGTGACCAAAGGTATACAGGTCTCCATTAAAACAACAGGTTATATAATCTGCACACACGGGGACACGTTCATGCAATCATGTTTTAAAAATGGCTATGCTAATGCGCATTTTTGAGGGAGGGGAGGGGGTGTGAAGGGAGGGGAAGGAGGGGAGTGAAAGGGGGGAGGAGGATTTGGAGGGAGGTGGAGGACAGCTGGGAAGGAAGGGGTAACCGAGAGAGACCAAAGAGGAAACTGGTTTTCTGAAACAAAAGACAAACACAGAAAGACGGAAGGAAGGAGCGCAGAACAGACGACAAGCAAACACTGCAGGCAGTCCCCCCCAAAACCAGGCTTCGGACACATGTAACACCATTACTTCACATGAACATGGAACATATCTTTGAACCTGAAGCACTGAGCTGTAAAATGGACGTAAAACATGCATCCAGTTCACATGTGTGTGTGTGTGTGTGTGTGTGTGTGTGTGTGTGTGTGTGTGTGTGTGTGAGTGCACATGTATGCGCACGTCTGTTTGTATGTGTGTGTGTGTGTGTGTGTGTGTGTGTGTGTGTGTGTGTGTTTTGAGAGTGTGTGTGTGTGTGTGTGTGTGTGTGTGTGTGTGTGTGTGTGTGTGTGTTGTGTGTGTGTGTGTGTGTGTGTGTGTGTGTGTGTGTGTGTGTGCAAGAGAGAGAGCAGGATGAGGAGGGTGGGGAGGGGGCTGAGGGGCAGGGGGGGTGGGGGGGGGGGGGGGGGGCATGTTGGAGAAAAGAGTGATATGGAAGTGGAAGTGCACAACAGAGTAAGCTCAAAGCCGTGAATGATCACTCTGCAATTCATGTGTTTGTGTGCCTGCTTTTGAAAGAGGAAGACAGGGGGAGAGAAATCAAGGACACGTATGAAAGCAAAACCTGAAGGAACTTGGGGAAGTATGGAGGGACTGGGAAGAGCATGCGGAAGGATCGCGGACGCAAACCAACAGACTACTCTTGTTCCAAATAAACCATCAACATAAAGCACACAACAGAACCAACAAACAGAACTTGCATCATCAACGCATCCCCTGAAGAGAATGTAGGGCAAAAACAACCAGTATTAAAGACGACGAAATACAAACTAATAAACATAAAAACCTTTGAACAACACAAAAGTGAAAGGAAAAATGAACAAGAGATGGAGAGGGAAGAGAAGTAACAAAACTGTACAGTCGATTGGAATAAAACTCAGAAAACAAAAACAAACACAATGATAACAACAACAAACAAACGTGGGGTAGAAACTAATCAAAAGACAAAAGAGTTGTGAAAGTCAAGCAGATCTGAACAACAAAAAAAAATTCCATGCAACATCAAAAAATGAGCCTTGTCTGTGCAGACAGGTAGTGCAGCAAATGCAATAATTACCCCCTGGTCTTGATCTTCTAAAGCTGCAACAGCCTGATCATTGATCACTTTACAGCAAATCTCTTCATTTATGATCTGTTTGTTTCTTACACATTCTCAACCACATTTTAGGATATTTATCTGATTTTTCCTTCACCCACATTTGCTGGCTGTCCTGGGAAACCTACTGGGTTGCAATTTTCAGTCATAAACATGAGAATACCACCAAGATGTACATGGTATGTCTCTATTAGGCATCATGAGTAGACCATCAGAGGCGCCATCGTTACTGACCAGTCTTGCCAGGGAGATGAATGGAAAATCCAGCCAGGGGTAGCAAACAGGACTTCTATCCACAAAATTACATTTAATGGCTTCCGTTATGTTGTCAGTAATAGAGGGGGTGGGGCCTGAAGAGAAGAAGAGGTGCAGGGACAGGGTTTTTTTTTTTTTTTTTTTTTTTAATCCTTTTGCACAGTAGGGAGGGGGAGAGGAGAAGAGGGGGCGCCCTGTTATGTTGTGTCCTCTAATAACATTATTCTCTTGCCGCTCATTCCAGGTTCGGCCTACCACCATACACTGCCCTGTGCAGACAGACTCAAAGCCATCGCAGTCTTGAGATCAGCGATCCATAGGCAATCAGCACTACCTGGTCATTATCAGCCCAACCATCAGAGAGGACGCTGCACCAGAAGCTTACTCTATTCACTTAGAACTCTCTCACTGTTTTCTTGAGTGGGGCTTTTCTGCATGTGCTACATACAAGAGGCTGCGTCAAGGACTAGGACATTTCCGCACAGACAAACAAATGAAAAAAAGGAAAAAAAGAAAAAAAGGGGGAAAAAACAGAAAACAAAATTAAGGTGACCATTACAAATAAGTCTCCCTGACTGACATCAGACAAGGTCTTTCTGTTATGATGTTCCTTCTCTCTCTCTCTCTCTCTTGCCCAAAATAAGATTCTCATGGTGAGATTTCTGTGTATAAAGACATTTTCATTCCACCTTTGAGGGCAGCCACTTTCCATCCAGAGATGATGTCCAATACTTTTGCACCATCTGTCCCACCAGCACAAAATGGACTATTCTTTCTTCTCTGAAAGATAGTTTAGGATAACCAGTGTGCAAGATCTTCCTCTTTTTTTTTTTTTTTTTGTTTTATTTTGTTTTAATGCACACATTCATGCACAGAACCTTAGGATGAAGGTTGGTTCATCCGCAAACTATGATGGGACAAGTGTCTGCACAGACGCTAACTCTGACGAGAAAATCGCTTCCTTCCCAGTTATCTTGGAAAGGCATGGAAGCCTGTACCAGAACAAGAACCTGACAGCTCATGCATCTGGCCAACAATACTAGTCTTCACAATGATAACAACAACAATAAGAACAATAGTACTGACAAGAACAATTTTAATATCAGTTGCTGTTTTCACACAAAAAAAAACACCCTCTGCAAAAGCAGTATCTTTCCATTAAATGGCAGACAATAACAACGGCACAAAACAAACAAACAGTCGCTCTACTTTGATGCAACAAGCCAAACTCTCATGCACCCATCATGACACTTAGGGTCAAGGCAGGGTCAAGGCAGGGTCAGGGCAGGGTCAGGCACGGGTCAAGTCAGGGTCAAGAGAGGGCATCGGGGTTCAAGGCCATTGAGCAGGCCCAAAATAGATGAGTCTCTACCATAGCTGTAGTAGCCGTAGGGATCCTGGGGGGGCGGGGGGACCGGGGGAGGAGGAGGAACATTGGGGGCCCTTTCAGGGGCCATGTGCTGATCCCGTCTCAACGACGCTGTGGAGACAGAAGCAAAATGCCACATGAAGCATCGCCACAAATTTCACCTGTCTCACCATTTAGGTACACACCCATCGAGAAAGTTAAAGCAAATATGAAGCAATCAACATCCTGGCGGAATTTGCATAAATGCACAAAGCTATGCACGAACAAGTTACACATTGCTGGTGGTTACATACGAAAAGGACTCTTGATTTTTTTTTTCCCCCTGAATAAATCTACATCCGAACAAGGCAACTTTGTGAGTAATCAACTGTGTTTATACGAATCAACATCTCAAAAAATTGAAGTATTTCTCGGGTTAAAAAAAACCCCAACAAACTTTACAGTTAACAAAAATCGAAATTCAAAGTATTGTGTAAATGATCTCTTCATCTTTGTTGCAAACATTGTACATTTTCACACTAAACTGAAGGCACATTCTTTTTTTTACCTACACACACACACACACACACACACACACACACATGCACACGCACACGCACACACACACACTAACACACACACACACACACACATATACGCATGTAAAGTAAGCTTTTTAAAAAATTAGCAAGTCTTTAAAATAACAGCGGCACTATTTTGCTTTATGGAACAGTTCTTTTTTTTTTCAATCCCACAAACTCAAACACATATGTCACAAAATCTGAAATGCACTAATGCATGCACATATCCACGCCTATATGCAGCACATATTTACCAACACACACACACACACACACACACACACACACACACACACACACACACACACAGAACCTGCTTATACTAGCATAAACATAAATATTAAACAAATAATCCACAAACCAACTTAAGCACTGTCAATAAACAACACCAACATAGAAGCAACACAGAACAAACACTTGTCTCCAAATAGAAAAACGGGTCATTTCATAATCTTAACAAACACACACACACACACACACACACGTATATATATATATATATATATATATATATATATGTATATATACGTGTGTGTGTTTGTGTATATATATATAAATACATATACATACATACACACACACACATACACATGCACACACACACTCGCTGTTTACATCTCTTATTGCCTTTTAACCTATCCCTGAAATCAGCCTGCAACAGAACACAAAACAATAGAAAGAAAGCGAAGAAACAAGAGAAAGATGGAGAAAAGAAACAACACAACATGAACACTACAACGCACACTTCCCTCCAGAATGGAACTACCTCCCCAACAGATCACAACAACATCATAAACAGCAATATGATATGTTATTGTGCAATCTGGTTACAAGTTCAACCGGAGAAAAATAAACATGAGTATCAATTAATCAATGAAGAGCATCAATTAATCACTTTAATCATGAAAGAAATGATACAGAAAGCAGATGCTCCTGAAAAACAAAAGGAGATCAACGCTTCTGAAATCAAGATGAAAGCTTTATTTCAGATGAGAAATGGTTAAAAGCAAGGAGAGAGCAGCAGAACAGTTCCTGGTGCACGAAGGGTTAAATTGCGTACCCATTATACCTGGCTGCGGAGACTGCTGGTAGCCATCAACATTGTAAGAGTCGTCTGGAACTGTGGGAAGTCAAGGAGTTAGCACACAATGCACGGCACGCAGTACACCAGAGAAACACTGTCATCCATTCATATCACTTCAACTCTTGTTCTTTTCTCCGCAGAGCTGAGGAAAGCACAACGGTTAGGCAGCCAGCCAGGCTACCCGAGAAAAAAACTTGCCTCAGAATAACAGTCATCCATCTTTACTGATGTACTCACTACGGGTGGTCCATTGTTACTGGCTCAGTAAACGACATAGTTTACAGTCTATATGTATCACAAAGCCAAGAGAAGACTCACAGATTTCCTTGCTGACTGCATCTGAGGAAATTCAAAATGAAAGTGTTTTTTTCTGAGCCTTGACCAGGAAAGTAGAGTTGTCTCCCTTCTGTTAGGGCATGCAAACCCTCAAAATAGAGATCTTTGAACAATTTTTACCCCCCCCCCCCCCCCCCCCTCCTCAAACAAAACAAAAAAGTGGGTGGGGTGGGAAGGGGGGCAAGTTTATCAAAGTTTTTTTTTTTTTTAGGAAAAGCTGTCACCAGTCAAGTTCTCACTGAAATCACTGACAGCCAAATTCGACAACGTACATTGTGCTTTCCTCAATCACTGTCTTCTCATACGTAACGCTAATCGAACACATATACCTGAGAATTCCAACATGAGAACAAAACATGAAATTATCACAAGTGAGCAAAACCTGAGCTGACGAGCTTCCTGAAAGAAAATGACTCAGCACAAAACATAATGGCGGAAACATCTGCTGGAATAAAATGACACTGAGCGCATTTTCAAAATATTCTATTTTGCGATGGCTTCCGTCTGTCCCCCCCCAAAAGATACAGCAGACATTACTCTGCAAACATGCCTCCTTTCAATTAACAAGTCAATAATGAGTTTAATGACTTTGGAGGTTGCTGGAATAGAACTGTCTCCACTTTCCACACCGGTTTGAAAATAAAGAAGCACATATCAAGTACACCTGTCTTTTTCTATACATTTCTCCCACTGAACTCAGTGCAGCTCAACATTTGCCAACCACTCCATCAATTATTTACCCATCCACATTTATAGCTTCAGGCCTATACTATTAAGAGATGCTAGACAGTGACAATATGAATGAGAAACTGTTCAAAGGCAAAAGATAAGCTGAAACCACATTTTGTCTTGTACATTAACCCCACCCTTTTTAACATACAAGACAAAGAATGCTTAAATAACTCACACATACACACGCACACACACATACACACACACAACATGGGCCCATGACTGTACAATCAACAGCAAACACATGAACGTTAACGAATGAAGCTCGACATTAATAATTATGAACAGATGACAAGTGATTATACAACTAAGTCTGTATAACTGGGGAAAAGAAGAGAGGATAGTCGCAGAGAGTCGCAGAGAGAAGAGAGAGAGAGAGAGAGAGAGAAAAAAAAAGACCTAACAAGTCTTGAAACATGAAATTCACTGATGATTCAAGTATAACAGATCATTAACAGAGTAAGTCTACATGAAATTCACTGATGATTTAAGTATCACATATCGATAATCTTTAATATCAGAGTAAGTCTACCTGAAATTCACCAATGATTTAAGTACTTCATATCAATAATGATAGATAGTACAACAAATTCGGTTGATTCAATATCACAGAAACAATTATCATTGTCAGAGTAAGTCTACATGAAATTCACCAATAATTCCAGAATAACAACAATATTATCTGAGAAAGTCTACATGAAATTCACCAATGATTCCAGTATAACAACAATAATGTCAAAGGAAGTCTACATATTCACTGATGATTCCAGTACAACGTATCGTTAATCACTGATGTCAGAGTAAGTATAATGAAACTCACTGATGATTTAAGTACAACATAACAATAATTATTGTCTGGGAAAGTCTACATGGTATCAACGATGATCCAAGTACACACATCAATTATCATTAACGTCAGAGTAAGTCTACGACAAACCCACTAATAATCCAAGTGTAATAAAGTCTGCCTGTTCATCAACGAAAATCTGCACTATAACCATGCGGTTAGACATTCATTGTAAGCATACCTTAAACAGACAGACAGAGAAACAAAAAAATGTGTAAAGTGAGTTTTCCTGTACAGCAATGGGAAACCACTGGGCAGGAACTACATGATTTTTCCCCCTTCACAATACAGGTCCAGAAATACAGACACTTGAACTAGAAATCATTCATTCTTTCGATCTCTTCCATTATCCATCCCCTGCTCTCTCTCTCTCTTGCTTTGCCTGATTCTTCTCCTCATTCGCTTTTCCAAATCCCTCCCTCTTGACTGTAACCCGTTCTTTATAAAAAAAAAAATTACACTAACATTCTACTGACTTGTTTTTAGTTCAATAAAGATTAAAGTCGAGCTCATGTAAGTCAAAATACAGATCAAGAGAAGCTGTTCATGATTTACTCAAGAAAATGATGATAACGATGATGATTACTCAGCTGGTGACACTGACAAAACTAGGCAAGACACAGAGGCAAGGAACTCCACAATTCCCCACAAACCCTTACTGGATAGATCACACACATCTGCTGTAAACTCACTTCATCATATCTTTAAAAAGAAACAAAAAAAAAGAAAAGAAGACTTCCATGTCTGACTACTGCTAGACAGACCATGCTGGGTTAAGGCTGGAGACAGCTGTCAAACCTCCATTCAGCAGTCTGCTTTACGCCCCTGCTTATCCAGTAACTTGGTCTTCTCTCCTTGCACCACCTCCGTAAATTTCAAAACCCTTTTCTGGTGAGCTGGAGAGGTCTACAGCTAGTTACATCCAACCCAAACCCCCCCGACCTCAAGATGAATGTACACATGGTCATAGAGGTTTAACAGCTGTACCCATGAAGACAGTGATGAGGTTTACTGCCCCAGGGCAGTGCTACCTGCAGAAAACACCTGTCATGCCTGTGTCAACAACAAACAGAAGGAACCAATAAAACCAAAGTAACAAAACAGCTCCAGAAGTAACCAATAACAACCAAAGTAACAAAACAGCTCCACAGGCTGCAACTGAAAAGTGAATCGTCACGGAAATGAGAAGGCCAAAGACACCAAAGTATAGCTGCCAGCCTTCAGCAGTTGAAAGTGAAGGTAGGGAGGAAGTGAATGATGAGCAAGATGGGGCATGAACAGGGGAGGGGAGGAGGAAGGGGTGGAAGGATGGAAGGTGAGAGGGAGGAGGGGAGGGCAAAAAGAAGTAGGGTGGGGTGTGTGTGTGTTGAGGGGCTTGCTTTTTACCTGAAAACGCGTAATTTATGTTTCAATTAAAAGCTTGTGAACTTAGCTTTTAAAGGTGAGTTTGCCTTTCAATGGAAAGCATGTCTCTGACCTGTTGATACAACCCAATCAACTGGGAAGAATGACGTGGGAAGGGAGAATACAGAAGAAGGGGAGGGGAGGATACAGAGAAGAGGTAGGGGGGTGTGCAGAAAAAAAAAAAAAAAAACACAACAAGATGTGCATATTCCTTGTACATGTAGATGTATTTCTCAGCGTGCACAAACCTAAATCTACTTCGCTTGGCGCTCTGTGACCTCATTTTTTCAAACAAAAAAAAAACAACCCTATTTTTCTAAATATATCCTGAAATCCAGATTTCACTGCCAAAGCAGGGACTCTGCAAGTGATTTGTAACCAGCTGAATGCCACAGCCGTGCAACAAAGCTTCCACTGCTGGTGCTTTGCCATCAAATTTCAGTGAACTAACATCCAAATTTTCAACAACAAAAATTCTCCATGTCATACTTTTGTTCCCAGCACGAGATAAGATAATGTTGCTTATAGCCCAGCCGACCGCAAAGGGCCATATCAGGGCTGTCACCACGTTAAAATCAACTCACAGGTCATTCATCCACACAATTCTTTAAAAGACATCGTCTAAAATCTCATCCAAAACTTTGTTTAAAAATCTTTCCACTGTAAAATCTCAGATCCGATGAAAAATGTTAACCTCTTTCAAGAACTCAAAGATCGCGTCAGGCGGAACATCTCTGAACAAGGTTTTTCATGGAATCTGCTGTAAAATGTTTGTGTCTCACATCGTGCAAATCCCAACACTCTAAAAGAATATGTTTCATTGTGAGTGGCACATGACACGGAATGCACCAAGGAGCTTCTTCACTCTTTAAAAGGTAGGAATGGGTAAAATACGAATGGCCGGTGTGCAGCCGGCACAGAACTGTTTCTTCTTTACGACCACCAGACGAAGATGGGAGGAACTCCTTTAGGTTTGGACGGATCTGAAAGAGTTTGTTATCCGTCTGTGTGTTCCAATCCTCTGCCAGAGGTCTTTTACATAATCGTTAATTTTGGGTTTCAAATCCGAGCAGGGGATAGGTGTGTTTGACAGTTTCTCTCTTGTGGCATTCTTGGCCAAACGATCCACCATTTCGTTTCATTTCGTTCCCTCCGATGCCAACATGACCGGGAAACCAAGCCAGAAGAATGTTGTAACCCTCCGCTGTCAACTTGGTAAAAAGGTCAAAAAAGTGTAAAAGTTCGGGGTGCTGAAGGTTGCGGCCAGATATGGCCTCCAAAGCCGACAGCGAATCCGACAAAACCAGAAAGTCCCTCTTTGGAGACCGTGAGATTATTCTTAGTGCCAGAACCAGAGCTGTAAGTTCAGCAGAGTAGGCAGAAGCGTCCGAAGGAATATGTTCTAACAGTATTTGAGAAGGAGCACCAGGGCAGTAGGCTGCACAGGCCACTCCATCTTCAGACTTGGAACCGTCAGTGAAAATTTTCTGATAGGATGGGAGTTTTGAACTCAGCTCAGCATACAACGCCTTGTATGCCAGAGAGCTGGTGGACTCTTTGCGAAAAGCTGCAAGATCAAAACGAATGTCTGGTGTGAAAAAGGTCCACGGAGGCTCATCTGGAAACTTGGAAAAATCAGACACAACTCCTAGGTCTAGACCTGCATTCCGTGCGTGAGGCTGCATACGAAGGCCAAACGACGGAATACAGGTAGGGTTGTTTTCGAATTTGTTTTGGAACTGAGGGTCAAAGACACAGTCATAGGCAGGGTTTTCTGGTTCAGAGAACAGTCTGATATAGTAGTTCAAAGATAGTTCAACCTGCGGTTGGACAGTGAGGTTCACCTGCCTCTGCGTACAGGCTGTACACAGGGGTGGTGCGGAATGCTCCAAGACATAGACGAAGCCCTTGATGGTGGATAGGGTCTAGAGTTTGAGGTAAGACGGTCTTGCAGAGCCATACACAGCACAACCATAGTCCAGTTTGGAACGGACCAGGGCTCTGTAGAGGTGCAGCAAAGTTTTCTTATCAGCGCCCCAGTCAGTGTGTGCTACGACCCGCAGAATATTCAGAGCTTTCTGGCAAGAAGTTTTTGAGGTTTTTAATATGGCTGAGAAAGTTCAGTTTTTGATCAAAAATAACCCCCAGAAATTTAGCTTCCTTAACAGCTGGAATGGTGGTCTTATCCAGAAGAATTTCAGGATCAGCAAAAAAATTGACGAAGATTGTGAAAATGGATTGACTGGGTTTTTGTACGTGAAAAGGTAAACCCGTTTTCCTCGGCCCACTGTTGAATCCTGTTGACACAAGTTGGAGTCGCCGCTGTACGCTGGCGTAAGAAGCTCCAACTGCGTACAGCGCGAAGTCGTCAACGAACAAAGAAGACTCAGAGCCCTGGCTTACCGATTTCACAATGTCATTGATCTTGATGCTGAAAAGGGCAGGAGAAAGGATGCTCCCCTGAGGTACACCCAACTCCTGCCCATGGATGTCCGAGAGTGTGGTGCCAACACGCACCTGGAACTGTCGATCAGCCAGAAAGTTTTCGATATAAACATAGGCAGATAGCCACGAATGACCATCTTTTCCATCAGCTTACACAGGCAGCTGGTCAGAGCTATTGGGCGATAGTTTTGATGGGTTGGTAGGGTCCTTTCCAGGTTTGGGGATTGGAATGATCAGGGCTTTCCGCCAGGAGGGCGGGAAGCACCCTGTGGTCCAGATATGGTTATAGACTTTGAGAAGGGTCTGGAGACAGCTTTCTGGAAGGTGTTTCAAAACCTGATAATGAATGTCATCCAGACCAGGGGCAGAGTCATTGCAGGTTTGCAAAGCTGATTTTAGTTCGCTAATCGAGAAAGGCAGATTGTAAGCTTCAGAATTGTCTGATGTGAAATTGTATGAGATTTCTCTCTAATTTGCTTGTTTCTTAAAAAGGCTGCAGATTTATTTAAAGATGAGGAGTTCTGCTGGATGGTGGAGGCCAACAGATTGGCAACAGCTTGTTTGTCAGTGATCAAAGCATCGGCAAGTTTCAGGTGATGAATGGAGGGGTTGGTGTTCTTCCCTTTGATTTTTCTGATGATGTTCCAAACTTTTTTCTTTGAAGTTTTAGATGTCAGTCCGGAGCAGAAGTTTCTCCAAGACCGACGTTTACTGATTTTGAAGGTATGTTTCGATTTAGCACGGAGTTTCTGATGGGCTCGGGCGTTAGGACCAGAGGGTCGTTGGTATACCTGACGCTGAGCCCGTTTACGTACTTTTGAGATTTGTTGGCAGTCAAAATTAAACCAGGGTGTCTTTGGCATTTGGGGTTTGTTTGAGGAAGTTGGAATGGAGGCCTTGGCGCATTTTATGAGGATATTGGAAACCGTTTCTGCGGGATCCGGACTTTGTAGAACTTCCTCTGTGAGTTCCCCACGGACAGTTCCTGCAAAAAAAGATCCAGTTCGCCTTGTTGAAATTTAGATGTTCTGGAACAGTGCGGCTTTCAGTTATTTTGGATTTTAGAACAATTGGAAAATGGTCACTCCCATGCAGATCGTCAAGTGCCGACCACTCATAGTCCAGGACCAGCGAGGGGTCGCACACTGACAGATCCAAACATGAGAGAGCACCAGTAGCAGAGTGGAGGAAGGTTGGAGATCCATCATTAAGACAACACAGGTCAAGCTCTGAGAAGACGTTTTCCAGAAGGAGACCTCTAGACGAAGTATCAACGCTACCCCAAAGAGGATTGTGCCCATTGAAATCGCCCAACAGCAAAAAAGGTCGTGGAAGCTCCTCATCAGGCTGACCAGTTCTTGTCGACTGATGGATACAGAAGGAGGCAGATATAGACAACAATAGTGACCGTTTTATGCAGAGAGACTCTGGCAGCTAAAGCTTGGAGGGGAGAACTGAGGTAGACAGGGCTAAACAGAAGAGATTTGTGGATAAGCAACGACACACCACCCGTCACTCCAACTGCAGAAGGCTGTGCTGGTTTAGAAAGAACATTAAAACCCGATAAAGAGACAGATTTGTCAGAGCGTATCAGAGTCTCTTGAAGAGCTAAGACAGCAGGTTTTTAAATGTTGACAGAGGAGCTGCAGCTCTTCAAAATTAGAATTCAAACCTCGAATGTTCCAGTGAGATATTGAATCCATGAGGATGGAGAGATGGCAACAGACTTCTCAGTCATTACTGTCTCATCATCATCCGACTGCAAAGGAGAATATGGATTGTGTGTTTCCAAACTTGAATGTCTTTTCTCTGGACTTTTTTGTTTTCTTGGAAGCTCCGGAGGCAGATGATGGGCAATCCACCTCAATGACCTCTACACCAGAGGGCTCCCTGGGATCGTGCCTTGATGAGGCACCGCTGTTGGGGGGCCGCGAGTGCCCCTTGGGAGGAACAGGGGGGTTTTTTTGGGGGGAAGGGGAGCTGTCGAAGCAGAGAGTCTCCCAACCTGTGTCTGCTGGGCAGAATGGGAGGCAGCAGGTTTTACGCCACCACCATGGGAGTTTATCACAGGGGTAGCGATTTCTTGCCTCCGCTGGGGGCAGATGGTTTCGTTTGCAGAGTCTTGGAAAAACTAAAGGTGGTCTGTCTGACAGGAGACAGATACTGTAGAAACTTGTTTCACAACCTGAGAGTAGGACTTGTTCGGATGCTGCGACTGCCCAGAACAACCTTTTTGCCTCGTGGAATGGAATCTTTCTTTCCGTCTTCACCCTTTGGATACTACTTTCCTGGCGCCAAACCGGACACTCTCGAGAGGAGGATGGGTGGCCGCCTCCGCAGTTTGCACACGCGCCGGATGAACGCACGGCATCTCATGGCTCGGTTGGCAGCACGCCACAAATCTCCTCCCCAGAGCATCGATCCCGCACATGGCCAAACTTCTGGCACCGGAAACAACGCATCGGGGATGGAACATACAGGCTAACCTTGACGTTCAAATAGCCCACCTTGATAGACTGTGGCAGCGAAGGGGTGCAGAAGGTCAGAAAGAGGGTATTTGTTGGCACTCTTTCAGAACCCTTGCGAATTGTGACTCTTCGCACATCCATGACTCCCTGGGATTTCAGTTCGAACCTTATCTCATCCTCCGATACTCCTTTCAAGTCTGGGCAGCGAATGACTCCCTTTGAAGAATTTAGGTTCTTGTGAGGCGACACTTTGATTTTTCGGTCAACAAGAGTTGTAGATTTCAGGAGCCGATCTGATTGACATTTTGTACCACATTCCACCAGAAATGAGCCATTTCTCAGACGTTTGATTGATTTTAGGTTTCCTGACAGACAACTGAAACCTTTCTGGATTGCAAAGGGGCTGAGTGCAGACAAAGGTTTGTCTTCATCAACGCCCTCCACCACCAACCACGAAGGCCACGATCCAGACTCTGTTCGGATTTCCGATTCCGAGTCAGAATCATGATCACCATCAGATCTCACTTTGTCTCTCTTTCTCCTTTTGGAAGGGAGTTTAGATATTGAGGCCATGGTATATGATTTAGGAATTCGTCCTCCCCCTACCACCCACCATCGAGTCCAACTTAGGGGCCAGGGCCCAAGAAACTCTTTCTTGGACCCCTTCCAGGTTTCAGGAGGGATATACAACAAAGCAGCGCCAACTTACCCTATCCCTCCCGATTATGCCCAGCTCCCGGGAACAGAGAACTGAACACTGCAGGGGTTACCTTGGCCAGCTGGGGGGCTGCCCGTTTTGACCTAACCCCATGCAGGGGAAGCCGGTTGACACACACAGGCCCCATGTGTGCCTCCTGTCTAGGAGAGGTCCGAGCCAAAGTAATGTGTTGAGGGCGCTGGCCCTCTCAATCACCAGGATCTCATCCCCCTCCGTCACAGGTCGCACCGCACGGCAAAACGCGGCGGATCTTAAGAAGACCACAGAGAGAAAAAGGAGTGTGGGAAAGAAGACTTGATGGGGAGACGAAGATAGAAAAGAGCCAAATATAAGAAAGGCAGAAAACAAGAAAAGGAGAAAGGCGGGTTACTATTAGTCAGGATCCTCACCCTTAGCTTCCCAGCACGAACAGATTATGCTTTCATGTAAGAAAAATAAATAATCCATCTGCTGAGCGAGTTTGAAAGGTTCTACAATGTACACATTATGACAGATTTACTCCATGTTCGGCTGGCTCAGTTTCCGTGTTCAGATCTCTCAATATGGGCATCAAGTTGTACTCTCATTGTACATATTCAACAATTGTTCAGAAACATCCATTTACAAACAACATTTCAGGCCATGCACTACCTGAAGCAGTCCTTTCAGCGTGTATGTAACTCACTACAGCTCCTCTGACTCTGCCTTCACCTGCCGTAACCTGGCTCAGACTGCTCACCAGCCATCAGCCATTTCATTGCGTGTTACAAGCTGAAGTTCACTGTGGCAAAACAGCATGGGACATCTCAAATGCAGCCGCTGTGTCCTGCCTGCTGATGGGTGCATCACTACTCCTCTACTGGATGTAACCAGAGTCCCAGACGAGATTTCTATTTGAAAGTGAGCGAACAGCTAGGAAAACCAATGATGGGTATTGCCCCTCTCACAGGTGTTGTGGTAGCAACTACATTTGGACTGGTATTGTCGTCTCGGAGACGGTCCAATGAATAAACAGGGAAAACTGCTGAATGATCTGGTCGGCTGGCAGCTACGCCCAACAACAACAAAAGAAGGCAATGCATGAAACAAAAATCAGAACTTTGACATCCAGATTAGTACCAACTGCACTATCAACTGAAAGAAATTCAGTCATCCGTTTTAGTAGAAGTATGCACCTACAAACTGAAATAAAAAAGAAGAATCATCAACGGTGAAGTGGATGATGACAGCAGATGCAATGACATTCATGTTAGTATCACACAAAGGAGAACACTCTGAAAATGGAAAATGATCGCCAATGTGAAAATGTACCGCAAATATCTTTAAAAAAAAAAAAATTTCTTTAATCCACTCGTGGAGGAAAAATATGACCAGTCAGATTGAGAACATGGGTAGCCATATTTTCAGAAACTGCAGTCATAAAATGCCAGGAGTCAACACCAAATGATTTTGACTTTTCCCAACGTAGAGTAAGAACTAATACAGAATGATTTCATTCTTTTGTTTTCAAAACTATCTACGGGTTATCATTAAAGATATGTCTTTATCCCTCTCACAATGATGTGTGTGTGTGTGTGTGTGTGTGTGTGTGTGTGTGTGTGTGTGTGTGTGTGTGTGTGTGTGTGTGTGTGTGTGTGTGTGTGCATGCGTGCTTGCGCCTGTGTGTATGTGTATGCGTGTGAGTGTGCATTATTTGGGTTATGTGTGTGTGTATGTACATGTCCGTGTGCGTGTGTGCATGCGTGTGTGTGTGTGTGTACATGTGTGCATGCACGCTTGCGCATGTGCATGTGTGTATGTGTATGTGTGAGAGTGTGCATGTGTTTGTGTTTTTGTGTGTGTGTGTGTGTGTGTATATGTCCGTGTGTGTGTGTGTGTGCGCGTGTGTGTGTGTGTGTGTGTGTGTGTGTGTGTGTGTGTGTGTGTGTGTGTGTGTGTGTGTGCGTGTGTGTGTGTGCAAGCGCCGAAGAAAGTCTGTAATTTGGTCCACAACCAAACATTTCTAATGAATCAGTCCACTAACAAATATTTCTAATGAATCTATCCACAAGTTTTTTCTCATGAATCAGTCCACAAATATTTCTAACAAATTTATCCACAATCATATTCAATTAAAAACTTTTCTAACAAATCAGTCCTTAAATCACCTATTTTTCAAGGATGAGTTCTCAAACATTCATTTCCAATGCATCAGTCCACAGACATTTCCCTAAAGGATCAGCTAACAAACGCTTCTAATGAATCAATCCACTAACAAACATATTCCTGTGAATCAGTCCACAAACAAACATATTCCTGTGAATCAGTCCACAAACAAACATATTCCTGTGAATCAGTCCACAAACATATCCTGTGAATCAGTCCACAAAGACATTTCTTATGAACCAGTCCACAAACAAACATATTCCTGTGAATCAGTCCACAAACAAACATTTCTCCAAGTCCACACATAAACATTTGTCATGAATCAGTCATCAAATAAAACATTTGTTATGAATTGGTCCACAGACGAACATTTCTTGTGAATAAGTCCACAAACAAACATTTCTCACATATCTCGGTTCACAGAAAAGGCACTTCTCATGAATCAGTTCACAGACAAACATTTCTAATGGAGAAGTCCACAGAGAAATATTTTCATGTCACAGACAGGCATCTCCAATGGATCCTTCACAAGCATTACCAAAATTCCACAGACAAACATTTCCAATCACTTCCATTTTTCCATGTCCATGTGACTAAGGTTAATAATGCACCACAACATGCAGTAGGGAAAAAAGGCTTCCATGGCAAAATAATCAAACTTCAGCACAACTTCCCCTCTTTTCTTCCCAAAGAAAAGTATATAATAATCAACACCCCCCCCCCCCCCCCCACCCCCATTCAAAATACTGCTCAACCAAAAAAAAACTCCCAAAATCTATTCTTCCATGCACCTTCACAAACGTCAACAACGTTTTAACGTCAACAATGCTCTAACACACACGCATGCCATGGGGAAAAACTCATGTCAAAAATTAGGTCAAGGTCATTAGCAAGGTGACACCCAAGGTCAAGGCCAGTGAAGTCTGCAAAACTGTGTAGGGTGGACAGACTGAGAGAATCAGACCAAAGCAGTAGGAGCTGGGATGTGGAACTCCCAAAACAGCCAGCAACTCCATTTTGCTCGGAACATGTTTGTTGCTTTAGGAACGGGGGAGAGTAGATGGGGGTTGGGATGGGAGAGAAATGCGGAGGCAAGGACACGATGCCAAAAATGCGGGGGTTCACTGGACTACCTCTAGCTAAGACGGATCTACCGGCATGGCTATCGATCACAAGGCTGTAGGGCGAAGGAGCAAAGCTGGGCGTGGCCATCTCCCGCTGCTGCTGCTGGGCAGGTGGACGATGGTGGCGCACTCATGTGCGGGCGCCAGTGGCGGAGGGGCGTGAGAAGGGGGAGGGGGGATGTACTGCAGTTGGTCCTGAAAGGTCCGGGGTTCTACACCGGCACCCACACAACACCATACACCCGCCATCAAACGCAGCGCCACCTACCATTCTCCATCGAGGTGTGAGCACCACACACGCACACACACACACCTCGGTCAGAGGTCAAGGTTGAACCCTGACTACTGCCTCTAAGTCATGATGTCATGATGAGGATTAATGATGATAATAAGAAAATGAATGAAGTGATGATAATGATGACAACCCACAATTAAGGTAAACAGAAAGCACCAGTGGTAAATTGTGAAAAAGAGAGCACAATTATTACATCAACATTCAATATGGTAGCAAGTCATACCAGTAGCAGTTGCAATCATGACAGTAAAGTTAACAAAGGCAACAGTGATGACAATGATGAAGATGATGACATCAATGATAACATGGATAATGAAGTGCAAATGATGGAGGTAAATGTCAAAAGCTGTCCAAGCCTAGAACCATTATCATAAGACCATTGGCGATGATCAGGAAAAGAACCAGTCTAAGACCACACCGCTGTCTTCCACAGATGTTTTCCTTTTGACTATGAACACAGGCCATAAACAACAAAATTGAAAGAAGGAAGGAAACAAAAAACTTGAATGGATAAAAAAGTATACAGCAAAAACCCAATGGACTGACAACAATTAGAGAGAAAGTGATTGATGCTGCGTGTGTATTGCAAACAAACCTGCCTTATGGCATGGCAATAATGAAAATTTCTATCTTCAGGCTGATGAAGACAGACTTTTCATCTTCAGACTATCTGATGGAGCGTTCCATGCTCAGACTGACAGAGAAGACTATCCATGCTAGCTGACACAGACTATCCATGTTCAGACTGACACACACACACATGACAATGACACCATCCATGTTCAGACTGACACAGACCATCCATGTTCAGACTGACACACACAGACTATCCATCCATGTTCAGATTGACTCAGAGACAAGCTATCCATGTTTAGATTGTCACAGACAAACATTCCATGTTTAGATTGACACAGACAGACTATCCATGTTCAGACTGACACAGACTATCCATGTTCAGACTGACGCAGACTATCCATGTTCAGACTGACACAGACTATCCATGTTCAGACTGACGCAGACTATCCATGTTCAGACTGACGCAGACTATCCATGTTCAGACTGACAGAGACTATCCATGTTCAGACTGACGCAGACTATCCATGTTCAGACTGACGCAGACTATCCATGTTCAGATCGCACAGATTTCAAACACAGTGTTTCTGAGAGAAGTGGCACTGTTTGTGACAGATGATGGAAACGGCTTTAACATCACTGGATATCACACTTTGCTAACCATTTCTAAGCCATGTAGTAGATACAGCTTCCATGTTACGACACTCTCGTTGTTCACTGACCCCTTCTGTGATGTGTCACAACTTAGAACATAACAGACAAATCATCACTGACACAAGAAGGGCACTGACTATGATAAATAGCTACCACCACCAACCAGACAGGAATCCAAGAAAATCCCAAATGGATCAATAGAAAATACTGCACTGCCTCGGTAAAGTCCAAACAGAGACCAATGGATAAATCAATGTAAAGTGGAGCATCAATGAAGAGTCAGTGAGCTGGGGGTGAAAATAACCGACAATAAAAGGAAATGACACTAACATACACACAAGCTTCGAGTCCATGGATACACTTGTCAGTAAGTATGAATGATAAATCTGTACAGTGCAGACAAGATCCTGACCATGACGTGACAGTGTACTACAACCTACCAATCCAAAATCTTGTTCTATCTCTATCTCAAGGGTGGAATTACAAATACACATCAAGCCACAAATTAACTACCAGACTGGCAACCTCACTAGAAAGCACATAATGCTGAGTAATACGTACATCATGTTAAACAACAGTAAATACATCAAGCACACAATGAAATTGCTCGTACAGTTACGATCAACAGGAAGCTGATACAACCGATAGAAGAACATCGCAGCTACTGAACGACCAACACTCAATACACTGAACTGACACATGGCTACTGGTGTGTGACACCATGCACTGTATCCTACGCCAAACACAACCACACCACCTTACCCACAACAGTGTGCCAGCAGACTGATACTTCTGGCGCTCTGAGTATCACTCAAAAACACACTGAAGAACACTGAACACGCTAAATGACATACCACAACCACTGGACACAGCAAAACCTATGGTAACGACCACTCTGTGCAACTGCTTCCACACAACGAATCAAAATCTCTGCTGATCAAGTCTTTAATAGTTGCAACACCTTCTTTCTCATCCGTCCTTTTCCAACTGATAACAAGCAACCAATGTTTGTAACAACTTTTAACTCATACTGGTTGTGCGGTTCTCCAATATCATGAGGTCAGCAAGGGTATTTCACCAGTCAAACAGGTTTGTGGCATCTGATTGGTTGGGATGTATGAGAAGAGTACAGGCAAAAGATTTTGTGAACAAAATCCCTTCTTGGACCTAACTGGACCACAGATGCTGTGGTGCGTAGCACTTTTATCTAAATGAATATGCATGAGACTGAAGAAAATCAAAGACCAAGTGAGCTAGGTATGCTGCACACAAGAGTGCAGCCTGCGTACATTGCCCATCATTCAAATGAAGAGCTTAGACTGTGTACTAGGCATATGTTTTTACTATCTGCCTCACTAGAACCAGTGTAGATTCAGTGATTTATTTCTCCTGTGAAACTGATTCCTGAACTGCATCAACTTGAACAAGTTTGTAGCTATGCAGCTCCACAGCTGTAATTCAAATTAATTTAAAAAAAAAACAAACAAAAAACAAATGAGATATGTCAAACATGAGAAAATCATTCAGATGTTTGACAGTGCATGAATTGAAGTAAAGCTTGATTGCCAGTTTCATGCAGATACTATTTTCTGAAATGTTGATCTTGCACTTTGAATTCAACTTTAATGAATTCCTGTAAAATACAAAGACTGATGATGTAAAAAAATTACTCATAATCCCACTAAAACAAATTACAAGTGGCAAAAGAATAATGTAATCACTTTTTGAATGTAACAAAAAAAGTAAACTTTACCACTGACCATTCAATACACATAAATGATTTTATACAGAGGATACGTAATGTTGGGTCTAAGTTTATTCTCTGACAGAAAAAAAAAAAAACAGCGAAAAATAATAAGTTAATGGCACACTACAAATTTACAAGGTTTGAGAAATGTTCCAAGGTCTGAGGTACTACGTAGACTCCTAAAGTCTATACGATAATGTGAGGCTTAGAGTGTTCCAGCACTCGAAAAATACTGACTTCAACTCCGAACGTAATATTAATTCACACCAGTTTAACAGCACAACCATTTTCAGACCCTTTCTGATCTCTTTCCCCTTTTCCGAGTTCAGAAAAGTAAAAAGTCAGTATTCCTTCAGTCCCTGCATATACATGTGTGTATGCATGTTGCACCCAGTCTACTCTCTGCAATGGTCCCTCTCTAAAAAGACTTAAGATTTCATGATGCTAGTCGTTACAGGAAGGTTCCACTGTATCAGTCAACCACAAACAATGATCACATAACACCATTTAAAGACATATCATACCCAGCAAACAATACACAATGACACATGATGATCAGCACAATATGAAACAGAAACAGAAAGCCAACACAGAGAAAGTCTGCTTCACCGTACTGCTCTTGAGGGTCACTCTCACTTTATGCACATTACAGGAAGAACCTGCTTTACAGTTGCATCCTTTATGTTCATTGGTCGAATGACACATACTCCATTTAAACAGAACTCTTAAGTGTATTCATAATGAGCTAGCGTCTCAATGCTCAGCAGCTGATCAACAGTGTTAAGTCTAAGCTAAAAAAAAAAAAAAAAGGGGACCCGAATGGTGTCAGTGTTTGAAGAAAACAGTCTCCCCCTTTCCTCACCATCCCCATCGTCCCTTCACTTCCTTCTTCCTTTCCCACAAAAAAACTCCCACATGAATACAGACCGCAAATATCATTAGCCTGTGCTTGTGGATGTATTTGTCTCACCATAGGAATAAAAGTTACTTTGTCGTTTATTATTTACTGTTTATGTTTCCTGGTCTCACTTTAGATTTCTTATCTATAAGCTATGAAGCAATACTCATCACACTGTAAAAAAAACAACTTGTAAACAAATAATAATAGGAAAAAATCAAAAAAAAAAAAGACAGTTTAAACAAATGACACAAACTAAACTCTCACTGCACCACACACACACACAAAATGAAAAAAAAGAAAAGTTGTTTGAGACGATCTGTAGAGAATACCTCATATTTCTAAAGACTCAAGATACTGGACATAAATAACAATACAAATAATTCTCACAATACCACATAATCAAAAGCTAACAAACAAACACAATAAAAAAAAAAAACTAAACATCAATGCCACACAAACAACACAGATACAATTCCAATTAAGTATAAAAAAAAAAAGAGAGAGAAAAAAAAAAAACAAACAAAAAAAGGCCCCTAAATTATCATGATCAAATACTCAAGGAAATAACTCTACAGAAAGTGATGATTCAACAAAACCAAACACACATGTAAAGCACACACACACTCAAAACATAACAAAAAATTATTGAAAGAATTGAGTTATAAAAAAAAAAAAAAAAAAAGACTGGTGGTTATGAATCACAGCTCCTTTTATATCACTCAGATTAATTTTGAACATGCCCAGAATTAACAAAAGGCCAAACGGACCCCAGAACCTGACAAATGTTGGTTGGGGAAAAAATTGTCAGACCCAGAGCAGCATGGCGACAGTCTCCCTCACTTCCTACCCTAGAACAGTCACGCGTCACGTCAACCCTGGCCGGGTTCAAGGTCACTCACCTGAGATTTGGAGCTGGTCCATGTCCGGGGGAGGAGGGAAGAAGTCGTTGTGACCGTCTCTCTTCACCGTCACGGCATCTCGCACTCCACCCACTGCATCGATCAACTGATCACAGAGCACACACTTGGAAAGTTCATTTTTTTTTTTTTTTTTTCAGTTAGTTATCAAATGAAACTGGTTTCAGTTCTTTTGAAGAGAGTAACATTTATTTCATTTTCCTTAC
Organism: Conus betulinus; assembly: GCA_016801955.1. NCBI lineage: Eukaryota > Metazoa > Mollusca > Gastropoda > Neogastropoda > Conidae > Conus > Conus betulinus. The sequence goes on from JADBJO010000398.1 coordinate 582,134, forward strand.
CCTTGTTTCTCCCCCCCCCCCCGCCTTTCCCTTTTATTTGTCACCCATCCCCACCCCCTGGGTTTATAGTAGTAGTTTCACTGGTAATGATCTGATGTATTTCATTATCTGTGGCAGAGCAAACAGCTGTGTGTGTGTGTGTGTGTGTGTGTGTGTGTGTGTGTGTGTGTAACCGTGCATGCGTGTGTGTACACGTACATTTACATGTAAGCATGTGCAAGTATGTGTCCATAACTGTGTAAATGAGTACATACATGCATGAGGCATAATAAGAACACGCAAAAAATCCAGATTTCATACCAGCCAACATGGAGCAACAGTTAATGACACACACCCCTGGCTGGGAGGCATTGGTTCGATTAAAGTCATAGCCATTTTTTTAACAGGATTTTTCTCCCTCGATAGGCTATGGGTTGTTGTGGGAAAACTGGAACCACACAGTCAAATTTCGACCATCAAATGGATGTGTTTCTGACAGTGCTGCTCAAATGTACTTGCCAACGCCGTTGGAGTCTGCATCTCTTGGGCCTTGCTGATGCCGGAATATATTACAGAAGCAGGCAGACAGCATACTCCTGTCATGCAGTCTATTACAGAAGTAGGCATACAGAATACCCCTGTCAGGCAGTCTATCACAGAAGTAGGTAGACAGCATACCCCTGTCAGCAGTCTATTACAGAAGTAGGCATACAGAATACCCCTGACAGGCAGTCTATTACAGAAGCAGGCATACAGAATACCCCTGTCAGGCAGTCTATCACAGAAATAGCATACAGAATACCCCTGACAGGCAGTCTATCACAGAAGCAGGCATACAGAATACCCCTGACAGGCAGTCTATCACAGAAGTAGGCAGACAGCACACCCCTGTCAGGCAGTCTATTACAGAAGTAGGCAGACAGCACACCCCTGTCAGGCAGTCTATCACAGAAGAAGTAGGCAGACAGCACACCCCTGTCAGGCAGTCTATTACAGAAGTAGGCAGACAGCACACCCCTGTCAGGCAGTCTATCACAGAAGTAGGCAGACAGCACACCCCTGTCAGGCAGTCTATCACAGAAGTAGGCAGACAGTATATCCCTGACAGGCAGTCTATCACAGAAGTAGGCAGACAGTAGTACACCCCTGACAGGCAGTCTATCACAGAAGTAGGCAGACAGTATATCCCTGACAGGCAGTCTATTACAGAAGTAGGCATACAGCATACCCCTGACAGGCAGTCTATCACAGAAGTAGGCAGACAGTATATCCCTGACAGGCAGTCTATCACAGAAGTAGGCAGACAGCACACCCCTGACAGGCAGTCTATTACAGAAGTAGCAGACAGTATACCCCTGACAGGCAGTCTCACACTGTTCTCATTTTGCTGTGGCCCTTAATGCCCTGCTCTCACGGCGACTTCATTTTTCAACGTGCACTCCATGTCCACACCCTTTGTGAGTTTATGCCAAGGTGACCAGTATCAGCCAAGTTCATAAGGATTAGCGCTGATGGATGTGTCCCACTCAGCAGGCCTTGCAAAGACAGTCCTTCAAGGAACAGTCAGAGCAAGCTGCAATAGAGGAGACAAAGGAAGAGGTGGGAGGACAATATCCGAGAGCGGACTGGAATGAGCCTTGCAGAATCTCAGCGAGTGTGGGAAGAAAAGAACGGACAGAGGAGAGTGGTGGACAGATCATCAGGGGTGCCCCAACAGCAACAGACGATGTAAAGGGATAGGTGCAGGTGGAGGACGGATGTGTTGGTGCTCTCTGCAGGGGAATGCTCTCTCATACTGGCTCCACAACTAAACAATTATTGTCATTAGTAGGGGGTTTAGCAGGTGGTGTCCTGCATATGTTGGATCAGGACAGGCACCACTACACTGCACAAATGACTTGGTGGGTTGCCTCATGACTGGTGACAGCTCGTTGAGGATTCCTGGCACTGGGACTGGGGCAGCACAAACCAGGGTGTAGCTGTGAATGGGAAGCCTGAATGAGCAGGGTGGGGCCAAAAAAAAAAATCCACATTTAATAAATAATACCTATGAAGAAAGAGTGAGAAAGAAGAGAAACTGAGAGAGATGGAGAGAGAGACAGAGAGAGATCATGGATGAGGCAGAGACAGAGAGAGAGAGAGAGAGAGAAACAGCGAGAGACACACACAGAGAGCACGGATGAGACAGAGAGAGAGAGAAACAGAGACAGAGAGAGACAAAGAGATCACGGATGAGACAGAGAGAGACAGAAACAGAGACAGAGACACAGAGAGAGAGAGAGAGAGAGATAGAGAGGAGAGACAGACAGACAGACAGAGAGTCCACAGTCAAGTGTATCTTCATCACTCAAGCACAAAAAGTTCATATGATCATGCTAAAAAATATCTGATGTTAAACAGCATTGACTGGATGCTGAAAATTCAGTGATGACAGTGTTCAGAATAACTGTTCAACAAACAACATCATGATGCAGTGCACTGTAATACTGCACCGTCCATAACAGAAGGGTGTAGCAAGACTCCACTGTATGAAACACTGCAAGTATTACATCAACAGAGGATGTGTGCGTGTGTGTCTGTGTGTGTGTGTGTGTGTGTGTGTGTGTGTGTGTGTGTGTGTGTGGGTGTATGTGGGTGTGCGTTTGTGTTATCTCCCCATCGACCATATTCCTGACCTTTTGGTTGGATTCGCGCCAGTTGCCAGCGGCCTTTACATTCTGCGGAGAGGTGGAGAGGGCCTTGGCACTCTGCACCATGGGGGTGATGGCTGGCAACAGATCATCTTACATCACAATACGTTAGAGTCCCAGGCAAGGACAGTAGTACAGCTGTTGTTACAGACTCTTCTCTCTCTCACACCTTTCACAAAAACGAGGCGCACGTGCATTCTGAAACACATCTGCAGACATACTCACACCAAATATGTCAACTATAAACTTAGGGAAATTGATGTGAAACACCAGGTTTACTTTTAAGAAAGTGGACATCTGTAATATGCATATAAACATGCGACAGTGCCCAACTAAGCCTTCCAAAACACACACAGACACAAACACACGTGCTCATTTTCATGTGCACACAGTCATACCCATACCCACACACACTTCATTCTCCTTGCTCGGTCTAGTGCCAATCATCATAATTGCCTTGACAGATACAAGTCTGAGGTACACACACACACACACACACACACACCAAGCATACCCACAAAAAGAACCAGAGACACGCCAATCCCCACCCCCACCCACCCACCACCCCTACTATCAATCTGCCTAGCCAATCACAGCCACAAACACATGACCCACTGGACTTCAGGTTCTCCGAAGCCATGTTGACTCGGTCAACGAACGACGGATCCTCGCTGTTCTGAGCCTCCATTTCCGCCACTTGCAAGACACGATTGGCTCGTCGGGCAATATTGGAGGCATTGGCCACGATCAGGGGAGAATCTGCCGTGCGAATGCCATCCTCTATTCTGTTGGTGTCATGCAGAATGCCCTCCTCTGAAAAAAAAAACAGCACGGAGAACATGAAATCCTGTCAGTTACAAACATCGCCACACACACAGATACACATAAAAATATAGTATTCAGTACTCAAATCCCATTATGTTTTCCCCCCAATTCTGGACAGGATAAAGGGCTAGTCCTCTCCATGACAAAACTGCAGTGTACGAACTGCTGTTGAATATTTCTTCTCATGAACCCACGCAGGTTCAACACCCTCTACCATACCATCCCATTGCCACACTCCTGCATTTCAATGTAACATTCACCCTTCTTTCATACCAGTACAACTTAAGCAGGACGAGGACAGCTGACAAGGTCCAAACAGGTTGACAAGTTTGAAATTCCGTAATGTTTCTCTGCCATTTTTGCCACTTCTGTGACTGCAAATATTTCACTTTTTCTTTCAACTGCAGACTTCCCATAATCTGTATGAACCCTCACCACATTGTGATCTGTATGAACCCTCACCACATTGTGATCTGTATGAACCCTCACCGCATTGTGATCTGTATGAACCCTCATCGCATTGTGATCTGTATGAACCCTCACCGCACTGTGATCTGTATGAACCCTCACTGCACTGTGATCTGTATGAACCCTCACCGCACTGTGATCTGTATGAACCCTCACCGCACTGTGATCTGTATGAACCCTCACCGCATTATGATCTGTATGAACCCTCACCGCATTGTGATCTGTATGAACCCTCACCGCATTGTGATCTGTATGAACCCTCACCGCATTGTGATTTGTATGAACCCTCGCCGCATGGTGATCTATATGAACCCTCTCCGCATTGTGATCTGTATGAACCCTCGCCGCATTGTGATCTGTATGAACCCTCACCGCAATGTCTACTGGTTCCTCCACATACACCTCCCCCTGTATTGTCCCCCCCCCCTCTCCTGCACCCGTCTATTATGCTCTATCTTCCTCTGCTCCAGACTGCTGTCGGCACCAATCCTGGCAGTGGTGTTAACAGTTTTGCCCCTAGCCCCATCCGACACACTACCTGACCCTCTGCGTTCTACTCCCAACCTCCTTTTCCGTGGTGGCCTATCAACAAGGATTGGGGCAATGGTGTCCACAACAACATCCTACCCTTCATCCCCTAATGACTACACATCCCCCTATCCCTTCTGCCATCATCTTCATCGCCCAGAGGGTGACAATGTCAAAGGCCTCGTTTTCTCTCTCTCTCCCTGTATCTACACCCTGCCAATTTACCCCCTCCTCCTCCCTCCTTCCCCCGTCCTCCCCTCATGTTTATGTGCCTTCAGAACAGATCAGGGTTGTGCTGATAACCGCTTCATCTACTACCCCCATCACCCATGATACACCCCTTCCTCACCCGCCCTCTTCACGCCCTTTGCATCGGCGTATCTTCAAAATGGATAAGGGTAGCCCATCCTATTCTCATCATCCCATCTCTCTCCTCTAACTCACTACTGTTCTGCATTTCCCTCTCAGTGCCAGCATGCACCTTGAGCATCGATGAGGTGGCAGTATCATCCACCAACCAACCGTTCAAACCTCCTCGGTCACCCCCGTAACACCACCCTCTCCCCTGTGGTGCATTTTCCTTGTCATGTACCACTCACAGTGGAACATATCCTTTAAGCGAGTTGGGACTTGCATGATGTGAGACATAAACGTTTTACAGCAGACTCCATGAAAACTTTGTTCAGAGATTCCCACCTGATGTGATCTTTGAATTTCTGAAAGAGATTAACTTTCTTCATCTGATCTGAGATTCTACAATGCAAAGATTTTTGACAAAATTTCCTATGTTTTCAGGTGTATTTTCAAGGGTTGTGTGAATGAATGACTTGTGAGTTGATGTCAACCAGGTGTCAACCGTGATATGGCCCTTTGCGGTCGGCTGGGCTACAAGCAACATTATCTTACCTTACCCTCTCCCCCTAATGCACATCACCCACCTTCGGCGCGGATGAGGGCGGCGGTGTCAACGGCTTTCATCCACCAGTCCTCGCAGCCGCTCCATGTTGTCTGTCCACTGCTTCTTCAGCAGCTCAAAGTGCTCCAGCGCTGCCTGGTTGTTGGGATTGGTGAACAGGACGCGCGCCGCATTCACGATCTGAGGCGTCAGGTCCTTCACCTGCCCCACAAACATCACCTGACACTTCTCGCCTCAGACAGGTGTCAACAGAGCTGGTGTCAAAGTAATGTGCTCACAGAGCACACACATACACAGACATGCAAGTGCACAGACCCCACTCAGAAAAATTTTAAAAAACAAGCTCCTAAGTGTTCTTAAAATAAAACTGATGATTTTTTTCTTTTCACAAAAATGGTTCTGCACATATAGCATAAAACTGAAGCGATCCAATCTGATCAGGTCAAGGGCGAAAGCTGGATATCCAGTTTTCACAACAGGAATGTAATCCACAAAATGTTCAAGACTACAGGGAAACACAGAAGAGGGGTCAGGCTAGGATAAAGGGGGTGGGATGGTGGTGATTTGGGCAGAGAAGGACGTCAAAATCAAAACAAACGAAGCCAGTCACTATGATGAATATTGTGAAAATGAAAATGAATACATTCATAACGAACAGTAACATTATATGAATATCAGTATTCTTTTTCTCCCTAAATGGTTAAAATCAAGACAATGTTACTGAAGTATCTTCACGTACATGTAATATGTTTATGTGTTTTGCTTTATAGAGAACCTTACTAATACACTTCTTGTAACCACAAATGGTCTGTAAATACAAAGACAACATTTGTAAATTTATCTTAACAAAATCATCATTCTATTCTAATATTTTAAGCACACACACAAGCATGTATACGCACATATGCATGCACACACACATACACAAATATACATGTAGGAAGAGAGAGAGAGAGAGAGAGAGAGAGAGAGTATAATTTCATATACAAAATTTTGAGCACAACCCCTAATCGCACCATAATGCTTTCAGCCAATACTGCAGAATAAGTGGAGATTAAAAAACAAGCTAGCAATCTGTTCCCATAGGGACAAACTTAATAAAATTCAAGCTTTTGACACATGGGCTTTGAAGCCCTTGCAGCGTGTTGAAGATACGTTAACTGGTTTCTGATATGTTCCATAGTTTCGGAACACAGTGAAAATTCAGTTTTATCACAAAATCAAGATTTCCTCACAAGAGTGGTGAAATCTTGAATTTTATTTGATGTGGTGAAAGCTTGATTTTCATTAAATTTGTCTGTTGGAAAAGATTACTTGCCTGTTTTAATCTTTATTTAATGAATCTATTATGCATATAAAAATATATTTTACACACACACACACACACACACACACACACGCACACACATCTTGAAATGGTCCAAGTTCCCCTACTTTATCAAAACAAATGACTTAATCAACACTGACTGACCTGATTGGAGTTCTTGAAAATGGCCTCCACAGTCTGCTTGTTGCGACAGCCGCCTGCTGTGGCCACGGAATTGGCTGTATCGGCCAGGCGTTGGGCATGAGCCTGGAAGCTTCGGGCCTTGTCCTCAAAGTTGCCCTCCCTCCCAGGTGTACCTGGAGATGCACACAGATGTTGTACTGTGTCAAAAATTGTACAGCATTACACGGTGTCAGTGCGTTATGCACTCTCATATGCTGCACTGTGCTGCTGTATTGAACTATACTGCATTATGCACTGTACTTATATGCACTGTTGTGTTGAATTGCACTGTACAAAAAATTCATTATGCACTCTACTGCTTATGCTGTGCTGTGTTACATTCTATTCACTATAATGTGTTACACACTCTACTGTATATGCTGTGTTGTGTTACATTCTATTCACTATAATGTGTTACACACTCTACTGTATATGCTGTGTTGTGTTACATTCTATTCACTATAATGTGTTACACACTCTACTGCATATGCTGTGTTGTGTTACATTCTATTCACTATAATATGTTACACACCCTACTATACATGCTGTGTTGTGTTACATTCTATTCACTATAATGTGTTACACACTCTACTAAACATGCTGCGTTATATCGAGTTACATTGCATAGTACTTCATTATGCATTCTACTGCAAACCGTGTGTTAACTTGTTTACACTGCACCATACTGCATTTTGCACTCTACTATATACACTGTATTGTGTTGCATCGTATTGCACTACACTGCATTACGCATTCTATTATATCATTCTGTGTTGTTGCAATACAATATACTACTCTGCATTATGAATTAATCTCCCTTTTAACATGTTTTCACCATAATTTGTGATGTCACACAGACTCTGCATTATGCATTCTATTGTATCATTCTGTGTTGCTATATTGCACTATACTGCTCTGTATTATAAGTTAATCTTCCGTTCAATGTTTTTTTTTTTTCGCCATAATTAGTGTTATTACACAGACACTGCATTATGCAAAGCACTTTATCGTACTCCTTTGCAATTTTGCTGCACTGTACTGCATTGTGGATCTTCCCGCTGTGCTGCACAGAACTTCACCAGTTCACCAGACATCACCACAACGTGACACCCCCCCCCCCCTCCCCCTCCCTCCACACTACAGCTCATAACATTGCTGTCAGGATTGGCACTGTCGCACACACACATCAGCTACTTTCTCAGCCGATATCCCTTACTCCTTCCTCCATCCCTGCCCCGTCCCCCTCCAGATGACCACCCCATCCTCAACATACATGTCCACCCCCCCCCCCCCCCCCCCCCCCCCACCCCTTCAGTAACGAAGTGTGACTCACCATAGGCACCACAGCCGCCCTCGCTCAGCTGCTTCAGCGGGGTGGAGATGTCGATGAAATCTTCAGCCACCTGCCAGGTACCATTTTAAAGCTGGTTACAACCAAATCACTAAGATTCTTTAATATGCCTCTTGATGTATCTTTTTAAATGCTTATAATAGCTAGTTCCTGTTTGCTGTCTTATACATGAGGTCGTTTATTTTTTTCTTTCTTTCTTCCTCCCCCATTTATCATTTTTTGTCTCACAGCCACTTTTTTTCCTTCTTTTTTTCTGTGCATATATACATCTTACATATGCATATTAAATGAATTACAACAAAAAAAAGGGAAAAAAAGAAGAAACTTACATACATACAGATACACATGGAAGCATGTTTGAAAACATGCATGTACACATACAAAAAACTCATACATGCATGTCCATGTATTCACACACACACACACACACACACACACACACACACACACACACACACACACACACATATATATACATACACACACACACGTACACGCACACACACACACACACACACACACACACACAGAAGACATTTTGCTACTTTTATTCTTCCAATACACAGCAGCCAACCCTGAGCACCCTGAACAGACAAACAAAACAAAAATGAAGATGCAAGTTGTAGGAACTACCTACCTGACTGACAAGGGCATCCTGAATTTTGGACTTGAGGCAGGCCAGCTTTTCTGACAGGTTGCGAGCAATGGCCTTGGCCTGAGGGGTGTTGCCCTGTAACCAGAGGGAACTCAGGTCACCATACGCAGGTCATACCAGAAAAATAATTCAAAAGTCACCATACAAGAGTCATACCAAAAAATCATTCCAAAAGTCACCATACAAGAGTCATACCAAAAAATCATTCCAAAAGTCACCCATACAAGAGTCATACTGGAAAATCATTCCAAGTCACCATACAAGAGTCACATCAGAAAAATCATTCCAAAAGTCACCATACAAGAGTCATACCAGAAAAATCATTCCAAATTCCAGAAACATTTTCCCAAACTTTCACAACCCACTCACTCAGTTCAGAACCACGAAACTTCAAAATCAAACCACAAGGTTTTCTTGCCCAGGAAGCAAACAGCAGCATGCTTATTGCAACCATCTTTCCTGATTCATGATTCGTGTTGTATTTTGAATAATCTTTTGAATGTAAAGTTCTTCACCCCTCACCCTCTCTATTTTCCTCCTCCCCTCCAATCCCTCCCCCATTCTCCCCTCCACCATCCCTCCTGCATTTTCCATTCCCCATTGTGGTCTCCTAAGTTTGTACAATCACTCTGGAGTTCATTTTATTTATTTCATGTCTGGAGAGGTATGTTGGTCAGGACATTAGTGTAGTGTGTGTGTGTGTGTGTGTGTGTGTGTGTGTGTGTGTGTGTGTGTGTGTGTGTGTGTGTGTGTGGTGTGTTGTTGTGTGTGTGTGTGTGTGTGCGCGTGTGCGTGTGCGCTCGAGTGTTTGCGCAAGTGCGTGTTCTTGCGAGTATGTGTGTGTATGTATACGTATGCATGCATGTGTGCGTGTGTTTGTGCATGGGTGTATGTCAGCATGTTTGCATGGACAAGTGCCACCATGCATGGGTGGAAGCCTGAGTGCGTGCATGTTTGTGTATGCATGCATGACTGTCCATGCTTCTCACCATCAGAACTTCTAATCTGAACTTTAAATGTGATCACTATTAAGAAAAAAACCACTACCATCACCACCACCACTGACACTTCCAGCAATATTGTATCCAAATGAAAACTTCTCCTCCTCCCCACCCCACTGAAAAAATATGGTGAAAAATCCTCCTTGAAATTCTGCTGAAACAAACTGTTTCAAGAATAACTGCAACAAAAGCAGTGATAAAATGTAACGTTTAGTGATAATTCTCTGTCTCCTACGGTCATAACTGTGTGACTACAAACTACTTTTTTCCTTTGTTCTCATCCTCTGTAGAACAGCTGTGCCAAAAAGGGCCAAAGGTTGTTGATAAAATCAAACCTGTTATTTTCCACTGTCTTGCATCAAGTGTTTGCATTTTTACTTTCAAAATTCATTCCATTTCTGCATCTATTGTATTCCAATTTAACTTCACCAAATGACACCTTAGAGCAAAAAACTTACTGTATCTGCGCATGGGTACATGTAAAAAATGAGTAAACAATCTTCGCAGATTCTGATCATACTTTTCCTGGGTAAACAGAACCTTGTTTCAAAAGTGGAAAGAACAAAATCACAGAAAGAGCGTTAAAGAAATGTGTTACATGGAATCACGTGACCTTCCAAGAAATGGAAATTAACAGACCTGTCCCCGTCGGCACATATCTGACAGCTGATTGGTCAGGATCTCCGTCTCGCTCACAGCCGCAGCAGCTCTTGCCGCTGAGGCCCAGTGCAGCAGTTGGCCACCCTGCGCCCTTCGTCCACCACCAGACGAGTCGCTGATTCACCTGTAAGAAACCACTTCAATATACACACCACCACAGAAAGTGCTCTACAGATGCCTACAGTGTTGGTCAGGAAATTTGTGCAACACTCTCAGAGACCCATCCATAAGTGGATGAAACTCAATTGTGTGGTCCCAGTCTTCCCAACTGAGCCCATAGCAAACTCAACACTAGGTAGAAGCTGGTCAGGGCTGAAAAATCCCACACGAATGACTCTGATGGGAATCGAACCTACGACCTCCCACCGGAGTCCGCGACACTCACCACTTTGCCACGACAGCTGGTACTCTTTTACAGTACTCTTTCATTATCTCTTTTACAGCACTCTTTCACTATTTCTTTTACAGGTAATGACAAAATGTCTACTCACAAACCAAAACAGCAAAGTGGTTAAACACCAGGAACTGACTGCTAAAATGTTATGAGTTCAAATCCTTACATGATTTTTTGGCCCTTGCTTGCTGCTAACCTGTAGTGCTGTGGACTCAAATAGGAGGACCAAGACCACATGGACAAACTTGAAAGTTATGTCGAATCATTCAAACCTTTTCAACCTGCTTTTTTTCACGCACTGTGAAAACCATTCCTGGGCACATTATACGCATAACCGCAACTTTCCAATCGACAGTTTACCCATGTCATTGAAAACAAATCAGAATCTTCATTCAATCAGTGAGTTACTCATGACCTAGAATGTTCATTCTGCTATGCCTCTATCTCATGCAGTAAAGAGAACAAAATTTTAAAAAGGAAAATGCAGAAATCTTCATAAATGAATGAGCACTGGTTGTCATGATGGTTGTATGAAACGAAAGCAAGGCTTTGATGGATTTGGAATAAGATACAGCTGATCAGTTAGCAGCCAACGCACAGTAACAAAGTGAAAGGAATCTGTACTGTGTGGCATGTCTGCTAGGACAAGTAACAGCACGTCTGCCTGCAGCTGAACCTGAAGTTTTATCAGTGGTGGGTACAAGCCATCTGCAACTGCAATGTGATGTAGTATCCTGGTTAGCTGGGTTATGATTAACTTGACTTAATTTCAGCCATGGTTAATTCCTAGTGTAATATTCTTCTCTCTCCTGATAAGGCATACAGGTCCTCTAAAGACAGTGTGCGATGCCTCTATGCACAATAGAAAAAAAAAAAAAGGGATGGTTGTACCAGCACTATCACCCAGTTTTGCCTGGTCTAATCCCCCCCCCCCCCCCCCCCTCCTCCTCATTGTATCCTTCTCTCAATCTTTACACACTCACCTCCCCTCCCATTGCATTATAGGCCATTCCAACATCTCACCTTGTTAATGTGTGTGCATTCTTTGTGCGTGCGTGTGTGTGCGCATGTGTTGGCATGTGTGCACTTGTGTGTGTGCGTGTGTGTGGCGTATGTGTGCATGTGTGTGTGCGTGGGTGTGTGTGTGTGTGTGTGTGTGTGTGTGTGTGTGTGTGTGTGTGTGTGTGTGTATGTGTAGCTAGACATGAGTAACACATTGATTCTGCTTTCTACAGAACGTTTCTAGTGCTGTTGGTGGCAAATACGTCATTCCTCAGCACTGACAGAGTGGTGAACTCCACACTCAAAACAGCACTGCACCTGGGAGAGGTCATCAGCAATAGCCCTGTGGTTATAATTCAATGCGATAAGGCTAACTACTCTAAACTGGCGAGTGGCCATGCTTGGAAACTTCAAGTCTGACCTAAGCTGAGCATGACGATCATACCTACGTAACTGAAGGCTAGTATGCACGGCTGCTCTGACTTAATGTCAACACAAATCACATCTATATAAACACAACTAAAAATGGTTGGATTTACATAAAACATAATGGCATCATTAAAAAAAAAAAAAAAAAAAAAAAAAAGTGCCCCTGCAGGTCTGACAAGCTCCTTCTCACTCACCCAGTCCTTTGTCGTCCAGCGCGGGGTTGGCAAGCCACTGCCGCGCCTGTTCCACCTTGCCCTCCACGGTGGGGCGCCGGCTTGCGGATGCCGCTGCGCTCGGTGGAGGTGATGGCGTTGGCCGTCTGGTTCTGCAGCTCCCGCAGCTTGCCCTGGATCTCCCGCGCCAGAGACATGGCCTGGGGGCTGCTGCCTGTGTGAGCACAGCGCACAGTCAGTCTCCTCTCTTCTGTCTTCATACTTTGTGTTCATACTTTTGTGTGGGGCTGCTGCCCTGTGAGCACAGCGCACAGTCAGTCTCCTCTCTTCTGTCTTCATACTTTGTGTGGGGCTGCTGCCCTGTGAGCACAGCACACAGTCAGTCTCCTTCTCTTCTGTCTTCATACTTTGTGTTCTTACTTTGTGTGGGGCTGCTGCCCTGTGAGCACAGCACACAGTCAGTCTCCTCTCTTCTGTCTTCATACTTTGTGTAGGGCTGCTGCCCTGTGAGCACAGCGCACAGTCAGTCTCCTCTCTTCTGTCTTCATACTTTGGTGTTCATACTTTGTGTGGGGCTGCTGCCCTGTGAGCACAGTGCAGTCAGTCTCCTCTCTTCTGTCTTCATACTTTGTGTAGGGGCTGCTGCCCTGTGAGCACAGCGCACAGTCAGTCTCCTCTCTTCTGTCTTCATACTTTGTGTTCATACTTTGTGTGGGGCTGCTGCCCTGTGAGCACAGCGCACAGTCAGTCTCCTCTCTTCTGTCTTCATCATACTTTGTGTTCATACCTTGTGTGGGGCTGCTGCCTGTGAGCACACAGCGCACAGTCAGTCTCCTCTTTCCTGTCTTCATACTTTGTGTTCATACTTTGTGTGGGGCTGCTGCCCTGTGAGCACAGCACACAGTCAGTCTCCTCTCTTCTGTCTTCATACTTTGTGTGGGGCTGCTGCCCTGTGAGCACAGCACACAGTCAGTCTCCTCTCTTCTGTCTTCATACTTTGTGTTCATACCTTGTGTGGGGCTGCTGCCCTGTGAACACAGCACACAGTCAGTCTCCTCTCTTCTGCCTTCATACTTTGTGTTCATACTTTGTGGGGCTGCTGCCCTGTGAGCACAGCGCACAGTCAGTCTCCTCTCTTCTGTCTTCATACTTTGTGTGGGGCTGCTGCCCTGTGAGCACAGCACACACAGTCAGTCCTCTCTCTCTGTCTTCATACTTTGTGTTCATACTTTGTGTGGGGCTGCTGCCCTGTGAGCACAGCGCACAGTCAGTCTCCTCTCTTCTGTCTTCATACTTTGTGTTCATACTTTGTGTGGGGCTGCTGCCCTGTGAGCACAGCACACAGTCAGTCTCCTCTCTTCTGTCTTCATACTTTGTGTTCATACTTTGTGTGGGGCTGCTGCCCTGTGAGCACAGCGCACAGTCAGTCTCCTCTCTTCTGTCTTCATACTTTGTGTTCATACTTTGTGTGGGGCTGCTGCCCTGTGTGCACAGCGCACAGTCAGTCTCCTCTCTTCTGTCTTCATACTTTGTGTTCATACCTTGTGTGGGGCTGCTGCCCTGTGAGCACAGCGCACAGTCAGTCTCCTCTCTTCTGTCTTCATACTTTTGTGTTCATACTTTGAGTGGGGCTGCTGCCCTGTGAGCACAGCGCACAGTCAGTCTCCTCTCTTCTGTCTTCATACTTTGTGTTCATACTTTGAGTGGGGCTGCTGCCCTGTGAGCACAGCGCACAGTCAGTCTCCTCTCTTCTGTCTTCATACTTTGTGTTCATACTTTGTGTGGGGCTGCTGCCCTGTGAGCACAGCGCACAGTCAGTCTCCTCTCTTCTGTCTTCATACTTTGTATTCATACTTTGTGTGGGGCTGCTGCCCTGTGAGCACAGCGCACAGTCAGTCTCTCTCTTCTTCTGTCTTCATACTTTGTGTTCATACTTTGAGTGGGGCTGCTGCCCTGTGAGCACAGCACACAGTCAGTCTCCTCTCTTCTGTCTTCATACTTTGTGTTCTTACTTTGTGTGGGGCTGCTGCCCTGTGAGCACAGCACACAGTCGTCTCCTCTCTTCTGTCTTCATACTTTGTGTTCATACTTTGTGTGGGGCTGCTGCCCTGTGAGCACAGCACACAGTCAGTCTCCTCTCTTCTGTCTTCATACTTTGTGTTCATACTTTGTGTGGGGCTGCTGCCCTGTGAGCACAGCACACAGTCAGTCTCCTCTCTTCTGTCTTCATACTTTGTGTTCATACTTTGTGTGGGGCTGCTGCCCTGTGAGCACAGCACACAGTCAGTCTCCTCTCTTCTGTCTTCATACTTTGTGTGGGGCTGCTGCCCTGTGAGCACAGCACACAGTCAGTCTCCTCTCTTCTGTCTTCATACTTTGTGCTGAACAGTTTAGTAGTGGGGAAAAAACAAGTGCAGGCTCACAATTCTGTCATTACATGAATGACTTGGCAAAGATTTGAATAAAAGAAGGGGGGGGCGTACAGGATGGAGAGGAAGAAAATGAGAACTTAAAATTAGGGAAATATGTTATAAAAGTTAATCCCTTCACAAGCAGCATATGGGAACCATTGCAGTCCCTCTTGAAGACATCTATTCAAATTGCCTGCTCCTAGGCCTTTCGTCCACTGGGTCAGGGAGACACTGCTGATTGTGTATGGAGATACACTGCAGTCTATAATTCTGTGGTATTCTCACCACCAAGGGTAAAAAAAAAAAAAGAATCCAACAGTATCCCACAGCAGCCAGTGAAAGGTAGAAAAGAAAAAACGGAAAGAAAGTGTGGTAAGGAAATAAGTCACTGAAAAACTAAAATAATTATTCAATCAGTATGAAATGAAGGGGAAAATCTTTGAACCTATGCTTGAGGATCCACTTAAGGATGCAAAGAAGGTCAAAAGATGTGCAACAGTATGAGTGGTCAGCTCTGCCGTTTAATAACCCAAGCACTGTCAGCAACTAAGAATTGTGTAGAACAGTCTTTGCCTGGATCTCCTTCTAAGAGATGCAATCTCCCACTGACTGACCAAACAATATTACACTGAACAATTTCATACATCACAGCCAGCAAATCTCTTCTCTTTCCTTCCGCTCACTCAATTCACTATCAGTTCCTTCTGTTGGTTCATGCAATTTATTGTCAGTCCTGAGTCACTCCCCTTTCGTTCTGGTTACAAAATCTATTGTCAGTTGCTCCCCATTTCTTCCGTTCACACAAATTTGTCGCTCCCTTCCTTTTCTTTCTGTCCACACAACTCATTGTCAGTCCATTCCCTTTCCTTCTGTCAACTCAGTTTATTGCCAGTTGCTCCCCTTTCCTTTTGTTCACACAATTCACTGTCAGTTGCTCCCCTTTCATTCTGCTCACATGATTTACAGCCAGTCCTTCCCATTTTTTTTCAGTTTGCATAACCCTCTGTCAGTCCTTTACTTTTCTTCAGAATCTGGATGTGTGGTCCATGAAGACCAGTACTGGCCACTCCATCACCGAACTCAGGGAAATACAATTTAATGTGTTCACTGTCAGTACTTTTTTTTTTCCCTTCAGATCACATATTTCACAATCAGTCTCTGCACTTTCCTTCTGTTCTCAACATCAATTTACTTTACTGTTTGTCCCACAAAGAAAATGATAGGGAATTCAAGATTCTTCAGAGAGTACAGATGTAAAATAATCTGAACTCATGTTCAACTACAAACATCATACTGGTATGTACTATCAAATGAATTCACTGGATGGCTCAATTAACTGAATCACAGTTACACTGACTACTACAATAATGATAAGATTCATGGACTGCCCAACAGTCTAGCAAACTGACTCCTTTATTTATGCATTTTTTGCCATTTTACATCTGAACACAAAGTACTAAAAAAAAAATTTTAATGCAATGAAAAAAAAAAAAAAAGAATTATGATTTTTAAACAATGCTCATCATCCTTTGGCAGGCTAGAGTAAAGAAAATAACCAGATTGCACGTCTCTCTTACGAACAATCGGAGAGAAACACACAACAAAAAGCAGACTGAATTCTGTTTTCAAGACGACCAGAGAAATAAACAAGGCAGCACTCTATAAACATTTCTGTGAATGAAATGACACGCAACAAAAAAGACAAACAGCAAAAACCTCTCTAAGGAGGACACCCATGCGCATCCATCCACAAGCAGTCAGGTACCTTGCCCTGCTGACGTAGCTCAGAGAGAGCATTGGACATGGACTCAATGTCCCCCACATTCTTCATGATGGCGTCTCTCTCCTGGCGGTTGGTGCACCGGTCTGCCATCTTGCGCGCATCGTCCAGGATCTGCCGCAAGGCTTTGTCGCCTGGAAGACAGTTCCAGACAGTGTCACTGGAGAGGGGAGAGAGAGAGAGAGAGAGGAGTGAAGGGGGGGGGGGGGGGGGGGGGCAGGGAAGGAGGGCAAGTCTATGTGAGACAGTGTGTTTGTAAACTGGTAGTTCTGCAGACTCTTGTCATCAACGCACAGATCTTCTAGGGATGGTGGGATTCTGGGAATCTCTGCAGAATTCTTCGCAGCAGAATGTAGCCCAGACAGTCACATGAGTCACCATGCTATGGATCAGCCAAAAATGACTGCTGACCACTCAAAAAAATATGTGTTTTATGTGAAAGTCATTTGCACTGCTGTATACACAGGTCTCTCAGCATACAACTTTCCATGATTGTGGCCACGTCCATGGTCATGCCACCGATCACTAAGATGCACAACACTGCCGATCTTCAGCACATCACTCCTGATTAGGAATCTGCTTTTTTTTAAAATGGTTCTAAAGCAATCAGAAATAAAGTCTTCTAAAGATGAGTGTTCAATGGACTGTCCCCTAAACAATGATATTTACACACCTGTCAGAATCTGTGCGTATGCACACACATATTTGCGCCGTCCGTGTGTGCGTGCATGCATGTGTGTGTGCGTGTGTGTGTATGTGCATGTGCGTGCGTGTGTGTGTGTGTGTGTGTGTGTGTGTGTGTGTGTGTGTGTGTGTGTGTGTGTGTGTGTGTGTGTGTGTGTGTGTGTGTGTGTGTGTCTGTATGTGTGAGATCCCTGGAAGACATGTAAGGTAATAGGTAACATACTAAGTCTTTGATTTTGAGACTGTTCACTAATCACAGATTTAAAACGATGTCTGTACAGAACAAAATCAAATCTTTTAAAAAAAAAAAAAAGAAGAAGAAATCCCATACTGACCAGCGCTTCCAACCAGAGCTGCCGGGTCCTGTAACCAGTCCTGTGCTGACTGCATCTTGCCCTCAATTGCGTTCTGAAATGCAAAAAAAGACTTTTT
>JADBJO010000398.1:605000-717580 GCA_016801955.1 Conus betulinus
CGAATGAATGAATGAATCAATCAATCAGTCCATAGATAAATACTTAACTCTTTATTTAACAATAGCGGGGATAGTAGCATATAATACTGGCCATTGTCTTTATTATCCAGTACAGAATGAATGAGTGAATATTACTTTATTAACACGCAAATCAGCTTGCCAGCTTAGATTTTCACCTGCTGTTCTAACCATTCACTGATGAATAAATAAAGAATGGATGGATGAATAAAGTACATGAATGAATATGATTATCATTTCCAAAGTTTTAAAAAACAAAAAAACAAAAGCACACTGGCCAGCTCACAAATTGGCCCCTGACTTATTCATTCATGGAGTGACAATGAACAAATCATATCATAACTACTGACAGCTGTTGAAGCAATGTGTCACAGCAGATATACGTCTTCATCAAATTCAAGCTGCTCTCCGTGACAAAACTGTGCCAACATGGTACAGTCAGCCACTCAGCATGGATGACCGAGTTTATTTTCCAACAGCACATATAAATGTTAGTTATTACCAGCCACCACAGTGATGTAATTAATGTCACAGACTTCTTGCTGGGGAGGTTGTAGGTTCAATTCCCATTAGAGCCATTTTATCTGTGGGTTTTACTCCCCTAACTGGCTCTTTCCCAGAGCTCATTTAGCTATGGGCTCAGCTGGGAAGACTGGGGCCACACAGTCGAGTTTCAGCTCTTTAATGGATGCATCTCTGAAAGCGTTGCTCAAATTTCCTGACCAACACTGCAGGTATCTGTATCTCCCGGGCCTGGTTGATGCCAGGATATTTCATGAAAGTACGCAAGAGTACATCCCTGTTATGGAGCCTTAGACCAGAATGGAAATCCCATACTATCACCATAATCATCCTCATCAAAAAAAAAAGGGCATTTAAAAAAAAAAAGGCATTTAATTCTGTGGTCCTTCACGTCCTGTTCTCATGATGACATCAGTTTCCTTTAGCTCTCCATATCTGAGGTTTGGTTCTGTCAGGGCCACCAGAACTGGAAAATTCATGGCGATTGTCGTTGGATGGGTGTGGTGGCACTCTCTAGGGGGACATTTCACTCATGCTGGCTCCGTGACTAAGCAATTGACGTTGTCAGCATGAGGCTGGATAGGAGGTGGTGTGCCAAGTAAGTTGCATCAGAGCAGGCACCGATGAACACTGCCAAAATGACATGGCAGCAGTGCAGTGTCTCCTCTGGTGGGTTGCCCAATGACAACTTGACACTGACTGCTCTGTATGGATTGCCCATGATGATGATGCTGTAGAGGATGGGCCAGGCTGTGCTGTGGACGGGTGGTGTGTGTGTGTGTGTGTGTGTGTGTGTGTGTGTGTGTGTGTGTGTGTGTGTGTGTGTGTGCAACAGGGGTCCAGTGGGTGCAATGAGCAGCATTAGTGCAATGCTAATGAAGTGGTGCAGAAAATGTGACAGTACACACACACAGACACACACACACACAATTACTCATTATAACCAGCACAATTAGCGTGTGAATGAATGAATCACTCTGTTATTTCCAATATTATAATCATTAGCTTATGGCCAAGCCCACATAAAGAACGAATGAATGAATGAATGAATAAGATTTCAAAAAATTTACATTTGTCATTGGCCCAATTAACTGATTGACTGACTGATTAACTGATTCATGAATAAGTACATCTTTAACTCCCGATAATGGAGAAACTAAAACACTGGCCAGCCAACACTATGAATCAATGATCTTTGGATTTAAAAAAGCTGGTATAAAAGCACACTGGCCTGCTTAAAAATTCATGCTGTCTTCAAACTAAAAAGATATAATGAATGGGTTAATGACACATGCGGACAAACACATCACATGCAAACACACTTTCAATCTGAAGAAAATTCTAAAAAAAAAAAAAAAAAAAAAACTGAAGTAGCCACCAAACCCACCCCATCCCCTCCATCCCCAACCCATCTCCCCGCAAGTAAAAAACTGTTACACAAAACAAGGTAATCAGCCCCCCCCCCCCCCACCCCCCCTTATGATGAAGGAGGCCCCACGGGGGAAAAAGATAGAAAGGCTTCAGCAGTCTAGGCAACTTATCACACAGCTTCCCCACTGTTTACAGTACACGTGTTTCAGGTGTTAAGTCCCCCCACGTAACTTTAGCTCTGCTTCATTTACTGTGCCTCACACTCTTTCCCCCTCAACTGCCAACAAAGCCACCCTCCCTCTTTGCCATCTCCCTACTGGGAAGGCATGAATACCCCCTGCCTTGTTTCAGTGCTGCTACAGTTCTCACGCTTGCTTGCCTTCCCTCTCTTAAGTAACTAAGTCCCCCTCGACAGCCAACAACTGTGTAATAAAGACCCTCCCTGAAGAAAGACTTGGTCTTATAAAATGTATTTCTAAAGTGCGAGACAACTAACATACAGATGCATGCTGATTTTTCTTTTGCTTTTTTTTTTTTTCTCACAACAGAAAGTTCAGAAAAGAAAATGCACACAGGGAAAACAACTCAATCCTCCCCTCCCTACTCCCTTCTCCCCCATTCCATGCCACCCTCCAATAGAAAAAAAATAATTAATGAAAATACAAGCAGAACTTCAAAAAAAAAATACTGTTAAAGACTTGCTCTTCTTGGACGTTTTTCTCACAGAACAACAACTTGTCTTTCAATGAATACCCCCTGCCTGAATATTTCATTATCCAACACATTTCACTTTTGCCTACACAACAATGATCTCTTAAAGAAGACTCCCTCCACTGAAGTATTTCTTCTTCTGAAACAATTTCACTTTTCCCTCTACAACATTCCACCTCCTAATAAAGACCAGGACCACCTCTCTTCTTTGCACACTCTGCTCTTCTGTAAGGCCACCTTTTTTCACTTTGTATATTTAGCTCCTAATAAAGACCACCTCCTGAAGAAAGACTTGTTTTTTGGGGGGGGGAGGGGCAGAAGGGGACTATACAAGATAGACCATCCTGTAAAAACATCTAAAGGCTTCTCTTTTGGACTTGTTTTTTTCTTATAAAATGTATTTCTGTTTGCCTTTTTTCGCTCCAAATAAAGACAACCATCATTTATTAATATTTGTTTTCTACAGTGTGTTTCTGCTAATCCCCCCCCCTCGTTTACCTGAACTTTTTTCCCCTGTTCACAAAAATTTATCTCCCTGTAATGACTCCCTCATCTTGAGGACTTGATTTAACTGAAAAATGTCCTCCTTGTTTTCATTAAAGACTCCTTCTCTTTAAGGACTTGTGTTTCTTTTTTTTTCTTTTTTTTTTTTGTCTTTTTTTTTTTTTTTTTTTTCCCATTAAAGACTCCTTCCATCTACTGACCCAAGAACAGCAACTCTTTAACCCTTTCTACCTTTGAGTGAATTAAGCCTGGGCAGCCTCTCCTGTGTGGCCACTTTGGGCCGTCTGCTTGAACGGAAGGGATACTTCACTATAACTCTATTGTCTCCAAAACTGTTTTGCCCTGAGGTAAAAACACATTTTTCAGTCATATGGATATCACCAAGTGATTGTAGAGCAAAATATTACAATTTCATATAATGTGTGTGCCAACAGACTTCTGATGCTTTGACAAACAAAAAGACTGATTTGTTTCTACATGAACAGCCTACTACGTCATTTCATTTCTATTCTTATGATTCCTATACACACTTAAAAAATAATCTTCTTTTTTTTCGTAATGTGTGTTTGAATTTTAAAAGTAAGCTCAATTTTGGTCCAAAGACTACTGTGTAAAAAGCTTTTCTTTTTAGCTGTATTAAAATTAAAAACAGTATATTTTTTTTTCATAGTTTGGAGTAATACTGGTTTGAGTACATCAGATCTGTGACCCCAGCATTGCTCAGGTGCAGATTTGTGGCACCGTTCAACAGTGCCAGAGAAGTGCAGTGCATCAATGCAGGATTAAACAAGTTAAGGGGGCAGAGAGGTCGGTATGGGAGGTAATTCATTTATAGACAAAAGAACTACTACTTCAGAAAAAAAGTCATTCAAGGCTGGTGATTCATCCTGGGAAGCATTCAAATACGAAGGAGAAAATGTTTGAGAGGTAGACATCTCTAAGCGGTGGGAGTAAGCTGTTACTGTAAAGTTGAAAAAAAGGTGGTCACTGAGATGTTCAACGGTAGGGTAAGAAAATCTAGGGATTTCTCAAGGGTCAGATTGAGACAACCACACACACATAGACAGAATGACAAGAAACAGACAGACAAACAGAGAAGCTTTTGTCTTGTGTAAGCGAGTTTGGCAAACAAAAATATGAATGGTCCGGCTGAACGACACCATGACTCCAACAAGTTTCTGGTATTCCATTGTCCAAGTCCAGTAAAATTAAACTGGTGTCATGAACAGAGAGACAGGGAAAAAAA
Organism: Conus betulinus; assembly: GCA_016801955.1. Lineage (NCBI taxonomy): Eukaryota > Metazoa > Mollusca > Gastropoda > Neogastropoda > Conidae > Conus > Conus betulinus. Next base: position 609,373 of record JADBJO010000398.1, read on the forward strand.
TTAAGAACACTCATGAAAGAAAAAAACAATCCTATGGAGCCTTGGACAGTATCAAAAAGATGTGACAATAGCCTCAGAAAACTTGATGCTACAGACCCTAATGTCTCCCCTGCTAGCATTATGTGGGTGAGGCCTGCCTCCCTCTCTCTCTCTCTCTCTCTCCCCCCCCCTCTCTCTCTCCCCCCCCCCCCCTCTCTCTCTCTCTCTCTCTCTCACCATTTTAACCTCCACCCTCCCTAATGAGTCACACTCGCCCATTTACTGCTTGGTGAACCCCGTGGGTGTGCTCAAGCCAGGGCAGGAGTCTGATAACCACACCTGATTGTGCTTCACCTGATCATTAAGGAGTCAGTGTAACTTTTTCCCATCTCCTTTCCCTTCCCACAGACTGAAAATGTATGGAAGTGCAAAAAAAGACACACACACACACACACACACACACACACACACACACACACAAAACTGAAAATTAAAAAAAGGGATGAGGCACACACAAAGTCACATGTGAAAGTGAAAGCAAACAAAAAAAAGCTGTCAATGAAAAAAAAAAAAAACATAAATAAAAAAAATAAAAGGAACGAGACAAAAAAAAAAAAAAAAAAAAAAAAAAAAAAAGGAAAATCATGTTTTATTTATTTTCATTCCTACTTCACAAGTCAAGCCTGACAATCTGACCTGCCTACAGACTGACCAACTAACAAACAGTTTATCAAGAGCTGGAATCAGCAAACATCCGCAAAGAAGAGAATGAGGTGAACCACAAGACCAAAAGGAAACACATAGGAAAAAAAAAAAAAAACAAGAACAACAAAAAAAAACACTGATATAATCAAAAGCAAAACAAACAAACAAAAACAAAAAAAAATGCAGAAAAGCACAGCCATCCCTACCATATACTGAGATGTACCTATGTTGTCCACTTACCCGCACAAGGTTGTCCACGGCAGTCTTGACAGTGACCACAGGCCCGCTGAGGTCTGGCATGGCATTGCCATCTTCTGCCTCTTCGTGGAGAATCACCAGTCGGGACACCTGCACCACAATCCATTCAGAGTGAGCACTAGGCACAGATCAGTTGGACAGCTGCACCCATACACATCAGTCAGTACAGAGAAGTAAGTATGATGCACAGATCAACAGACAACTGTACCTACCACATCAGTCATTATGGGGCAATAGACATTCGGCACATGATCGCCAGTCAGGACACCAGAGCACCTACAAACGAGGCAGTAAGCGATACGCACAGATCATCACTCAGGACACACCTGCACCCAGACAGGGCAACAGACGTGCACAAATCGCCAAGGCATGGACATCTGCACCCAAATACATCAGCCTGTGCAGAGCTATAAGCACAGATCACCATTTAGGACACCTGTGTCCAAACAGGCAAATAAGCACTGTGTATAGATCACCGGTCAGGACAACTGAATCCATAATAGCAAATAAGCATTGCGTATAGATCACCAGACAGACAGGACACCTGCACCCAGCCAGGCAAATAAGCACTGTGTCTAGATCACCAGTCAGGACATCTGCACCCTTAACAGTAAATAAGCACTGTCTGGATCACCAGGACATCTGCACCCTTAACAGCCAATAATCAATTTGGACCCCTGGTTCTCTACACACTTCAATAAGCACAGTGCAAAAAACTTAGTATTATAGATCACCTGTCAGGACACGTGCACTACACACTGAAGTCAGTACAAGCCAATAACGCAGCATTATAGACCACCAGTCAGTACATATGCACTGCCCACTTCAGTCAGCACAGGGCAACAACTTAGCATTACGCACTGATCACCAGACTGGACATCTGCACTCTTACCCCTTGGTCAATGCAATCAGTGATCGCACTGGACGTTTTCAAAAACAGGTACTGTACACTCAGCAAAGGCATGGGCAAAAGAAAGGCATGTAGTCTGTCTTAGCGTTCAGTAAAAATCATGTGCTGTGATGCTGTGAGGGTTTTTTTTTTTTTCCCTAATACGTAAACTCCATTCAGTTTCACATCTAGTTTCGTCATTCCCTATGGACAAGTATGTCAGCCACAGCACACCTGTGCAGCCATAGGACCACAATGCGCACGGTCAGAGCTTCATTATTCAATAAAGTGAATGAACAAATCCCAGTGGAGAAGGCAGGCTGAAAGCCAGACTTGGGAGACAAAGGATCTGCGCGGTGACCCAAGTTGCTGGACAAGCCTTGAGCGTCCCGCTGATATATCTGTGCAACTAATGTACCAGGTGTTCTTTTGTGTGTGTGTGTGTGTGTGTGTGTGTGTGTGTGTGTGTGTGTGTGTGTGTGTGTGTGTGTGTGTGCGAGTGCGAGCAAGCATACTAACAGCAAGCATGTGTGTGTGTGTGTGTGTGTGTGTGTGTGTGTGTGTGTGTGTGTGTGTGTGTGTGTGTGTGTGCACATGTATGTGCATATGTTAATGTGTGTGTATGTGAGTGTGCACGAATATGTGTGTGCATATGCATGTAAAAGTAAATAATGCACACACTGAAGATCAAAGTGACTGAAAAAAAAATCTTGGGGAAGGTGGGGTGAGTGTAGGTTTTTTTTTTCCTTGAGTTTTTTTTTTTTTTCCTTCGTTTTTTTTTTCCCCACGCCGTTCAGCTAATACAAATTAAGGTTGGACACATGGAGAACACCAAATTTTCTCTTGATGATGTGCTTGTGGGAGACTTATTCAAGTGCATCATCTTTTATCACACTGTTCTCTACAATCAGAGCATCAAAGGAAAGTATAAATCTGGACAAATACCAAAATAAAAGCCATGTTTTGTATGATACATGCATGAATGATGTTGCAGCTTTTATTGCTCAACTTGAAGCAGCTAGATCACTTCAAGGATCCCTGACTTGACAGTTAGGTTCTGTATGATAAATTTACGTGGAATGGACGTATGTGAGAATCACTGAGTGGAAATGAACAGCCGGCTTTAATTCTTCATTGTCATTCATCATCCACAAGAAGAGAAGTCAAATTTTAATTACTTAACTGAACTGTTCAAACTTTTTTTTTTTCTTTCCTTTTTTTTTTTTTTTTGTTCTCCTCACTCAGACATAACCTGCTGATGTTTGTAGCTTTCAGCTTTTGTCTGTGTGCCTTTGTCTGAGTGTCTGTCCGTCTGTCAGCATGACAAATTCTGGAAAATTGTTGGGTGGAATGTCATCATCAAATTTCACAGGGTTGCTTACCCAGTGACAGTCTGTGTGGGCTACATCCTGAGGTCTGTACCCCAGCAAATGTTAGAGTTCACCAACATAAAAAAAAGAATGAAACTGACAAATTAGAAGGCCGTTATATTTCTGACTTTTTCTGACACGTGGAGATTTGGTGGTGCTTGTGTGCTATTTTCATTTCTTGTTTGTTGTTGTGTAACTGTAAGCTAGTTTGTTTTTTCGTGTTCATTAGAGCAAGTGACCTAATGATATTCATGAAGTGTTTTCAAATAATGCTAGGAATTTACTGATGCCTCAAACCCAAATACATCTGCACACATTTTTGAGTGTGTGTGTGTGTGTGTGTGTGTGTGTGTGTGTGTGTGTGTGTGTGTGTGTGTGTGTGTGTGCGCGTGTGTGTCTGTGTCTGTGTGTCTGTGTCTGTGTGATTTTATCTGCATATGGACACCACGCAGAAATAAGGAGAGAATTACATGCATTTTTTCCCCCATGAGTATTAGGTTACAACCAGTCACCAGTCTACTCGTCTTTGCATGTACTGCATTACAACTTCTCCAGCCAACGTCAGGCCACTCCGTTTCCAGGTGATGTACCCCTTCTAAAGACTAAGAGGGCCCACCAATTAGGGCAATGAGCATTTCAGAGCTGTTTCTTTTCAGGTATATCACACAATAAAATACCCACTTCAAAACACCACACTTTCAAGCAGTTATACCATACCATCCACTGCTAATCCACAAAATCAATCATCAGTGAGATTGGCACCCTGGTTTTTTGTTGCCTGTTTTTCTTGCATTTTCAAAACGGCACCTCACAGGCAAAGCAGGCATGGAATGAATCAACAAAGTGTTTTCATAGGTTACAAAACAATCAGAGCAGGCCTCTGCAGTTCTCGCCTGCTTTCCGATTGTCAAGCATGGCGTCGTCATACGTCCACCTGCAGTGCCGTTAATTTGCTCATGAAGCAAAAAGAATGTATTTTGATGGACTATAGCATGTCATGAAATAAGTTCATGCGACAAATAGCCTTGAAATCTCTTAAACAAGTGTGTCAGATGGGAAACAACAAGCTGCACATTTTCGTTTTTTAATGAACATTTTTACTGACAAATCATTTTTTAAACAAACATACATTTCACACCAATTACAAATATAGACAAGCACTAGATACACACACACACACACACACACACACACACAGAAAAAAAAAATCAATTATTCATACATGTATATAAAACAAAAGGCGGGGGGGGGGGGGGGGGGGGGGGGGGGGGGGGGGGCAAGGGCTGGGAATGGGGAGGGGTTCACTAACACACTCATGCAGAACATACATCATACACATACAAATATTCAACCATTTTCAAAAACACACAGTTGGAGTAAATCTTGATGAATGAGATAAGATTACAGATGAAACATATGCATTCTATTTTGAACTCTAAAGTTCAAATTATTCGAGAACTGAATTGTACAGAAACCACTTTCGTTCAAACAGTATACAAGTTCCATTTATCACTGCCACATAATGTTCTAAGTGATATCTGGCCCGCAATAATGTGACAAGGTTTGTAAATATGGTTGTGCATCGAGCAGTTTATATTTGCATAGGTAAAATTTCGCAAATAAAGTAATGAAACAAAAAACCATGTCTGTCTGTATATTTTGCTTTACACCCAAGCTGCACATCTATTGCAGCATGAAATAAGTCACAGCTCCAATGAGACATGGTCCTTTGAAAAAAGTGCTTCATCTTCATTCAGAGCAGTACAAACATTGGTACAAATATATCAGGTGAAAAAAAAAACATACAGAAAAGACTATGACTAGTGAGAGGACAGATGTGCACTGTACAGTCTGATGCCAACATGACATCAGAACAAGGGAGCAGAATACAAAGCAGAGACTGTGGCATGTGAGCCCATTATCTGTAATATCATACAAGACAACTGAGAGACACCAGATCCCAGGATGACAACAGACTGCAAGCAGAGAAAGAACGACCCTCTTACATCCAGTTCCATTAATTTTATCTCCACAAAAGTAAACACTGCTGGTGCAGTGACATGCCCTGCCCTGCCAACGAAACACACTTCTGCTCCCAACTCCAGATCTGCTGACTAAACATACCCTATCCCTCTGGATTACAGACAGTTAAGTAAATCTGATGTAACATGCAGACACAGAGGCTAGCTACCTTCTGATGTAGCAGTCAAGCAAAATATTTGCAACCGAACCCTTTTTGCTGTTCTGTTATGACTTACATTCATCGGAGATGGAATGGACTGCACTCTATCCAACGTGGCTTATCCCATCACCACATAAAGTACCGTACATGTCAAAGTGGCCAGTTTTAGATTATGGTGCGAATGAAAACTGAAGAAATTACTCTAATAATGCAATGCTAAAAACCAAGACTGTCCGTTTCTTCGCAACAGACGAACATTATATATTTTACTTTGATGATCAGCCATTTAGAGACACTGGAGCTCAAAAGATGAGCAGACAGTACATTCAAAACCATACTAAACTCACAGTCAATGCTTGTTTTGAAAGGTTTCAGTCTTCAAAAAACACAAAAAACAGACTTGCAGTATTTAGTTTATGAAGAAGAAGACACATTTTTTTCCCCTTTTTTTTTTTCATATCTACAGACTATAACACAAAATTCAAAGGTTGTTCTGAGAATCATCTCTGCTAATGGATCTTTTGTGGGGAAGGGATTACAAACCAAGCTTTGCATAAATGGTCATCTGTTTCATGACTACCCATGTAATCAGATGGAGATACTTGTGTGTTTCTCTGACAGACAGACCACAGAGAAAGAAAGTATCTTAGGGAGGCATTCATGTGAGGGGGGTGGGAAAGGGGTGCAAGGGAGGAGAGTGAGTGGGGGAGGCAGAATCAAAGAACTGAATCAAACACAGTCAAAAATTAAGTAAGATTTTGGGATGAATGTGAAAGACAAGAGTGAGGGCAAACCTTCTTTTGAATTGGTGTACACACACACACACACACACACACACACACACACACACACACACACACACACGTGTGCAGACAAAACACAGAACACATGCATGCACGCATGCACGCTTGCGTGCACACACACACACACACACACACACACACACACACACACACATGCATTAAACACATGCATGCACCCACGCACGTTCGCACACACATACACACAAACACACTCGCACACATGTCTACAGAGCAGAGAGCAGCTCCCAACAGATCCCAGGTAGAGCCTGTCAGAGTATCAGGTCAGGTCACTGACTCAGCAGGGATTGCACTGCAGGGGGAACAACCTCTCCCCCCATCCAGCTCCTCTCAACCTCACACCCACCACTTTCTCTCTCCCACAGACACACACACATGTGTACATCTCTCTCTCTCTCTCTCTCTCTCTCTCTCTCAAGGGACAGCTACAGACAACTCCGCATTTGCTCCACAGTGCTGGCTTTGTGTAGGTCACACACACAAAGGAACTCACACAGAGAAAAGAACGCCTATCTCATCAGCATTTCCATCACACCATCCCCTTTCTTTTTCTTACTCTTTTTTTTTTTTTGGGTCCATGGACAGTTTCTCCTCCCCCCCCCCCCCCCCCCCTCCCACCCCCCCCCCCCCCCCCCCCCCCCCCCCCCCCCCCCACACACACACACACACACAATAATGGAGCTCCAATAGCAGCCAAGCTATGCAGCCATTTATGAAAAGGCTTTAGAAGATTGATTTGTATCATCAGTATGAGTTACTGATGTCGTTTTAAAGATTGATTTGTATTGTGAGCAAGTTACTTATGTCGATGTCAAAAGTACTGAACTTCTCAGATTGTTTTTGTTTTTTTCTGCCGAACTATTTCCTCTGAGTGTGAAGATGAATTTGAAAAAAAAATATCCTGACCAATGAAGACGATACAATGAAGTAACAAAACAGGCACACAATTGAATTGAAAAACAATATGTTCAAGAGCTGTAGTGAGACAGACAGACAGACAGACAGACAGACAGACACGCACGCATGCACGCACATGCACACGCACACACATACACACATGAGAGAGAGAGAGAGAGAGAGAGAAAGAGAGAGAGAGAGAGATTAAGGAAAATAAAGTTATTGTTAACAAAGAGAATCAATCAATCAATCCAAAAAGCCAGTACTGCATTCAACCATCTGGTCTGCATCTAGTTCACAGAAATCTAGAGCAAAAAGTCTAAGCCACCACAGACTGCATATATACAATGTAGTTTAACACTTTTTTATCTCTTGTATCCATGCACAGGTAACACTTTACAGATCATGGTAGTTGATAAAATCACTAAAATGCTAGTTGCTACCGGTCCACATATAAGTAATGCTTTCTAGATCACAGTAATTGATAAAATCACTAAAATGCCACCTGCTACAGATCCACATATCAGTAATACTTTCTAGTCCATGGTAGTTGATCAAACCACTAAACTGCTAGTTGCTACAGATCCACGCATTAGTTATGCTTTATACATCATGGTAGTTGATAAACTCACTAAAACGCTAGTAAGTACACTGCAGTTCTGGGTATAGTGACAGCTTGCTTCAAGTTGTGAGTGTCATTGAGGACCACTGCACTACCACACCTACAGCTCTGGGCAAACACGCATAGCTCAGTACCGTATTTACAAATCCATCTGAGCCTTTCCCCTGTTAACGGTGATGCACTGTAAACAGATACATACAATCCTTCTCACAATAACGATGATGCATGCACTGCAAACTGTACACACAATTTTTGATGTATTCATTTTAAGCAATACTTGGTGGGTGCATGGGAAACAGGTCAGTACATGGACACAATCCTCCTCTGGTCCCTTCCCATGTTTGTTCTCCCTATTGCCTTCTTTCCGGTTTCTCATTCAGATCTCCTTCCAGCAAGACTCATCCTGGTTTATGCTTCTTTCACAGACATTCTGATTCATTGCCCTCACTACTCACCCTCCAGCGGCGCACACACACACACACACACACACACACACACACACACACACACACACACACACACACACACACACACACACAGGTAAGGTAATGTTACACACACACACACACACACACACACACACACACACACACACACACACAAAATACACGCGCACACACACACACACACACACACACACACACACACACACACACACACACAGGACACAGGAAAAAAAAAAAAAAAAGAGAACCCATTGTGGATCACTCAGGCTGTTCCTAAACTCTACACCCCTCAACCATGACACCCCCCTCCTTCCTAATCCCCTTCCCCATTCCCACCATAACCTCCACACTGCCTTTCCTCCACACACCCCCACACACCCCACCCCCTTGCACCCCAAACCCATCCCTTAGGAGTTCAGGCACCAACATGCTCTGCATCCACAACGTTATTCCCTTGCATCATCAACATACTCCCAGGGCACACACACATCAGAGGGGGGGAGGGGGGGAGGGAGTGGGGGGGGGGGGGGGGGCTATATACCATAGTACCAGGTAACAGGAAGGTGTGTGTGTGTGTGTGTGTGTGTGTGTGTGTGTGTGTGTGTGTAGAGGGGCTAAAAAAAAAAGGTCACAGGTGCTTGCAATAGTATGCCTCGCTCTCTCTCTCTCTTCTTCTCTCTCTCTCTCTCTCTGTCTCTCTCTCTGTCTCTCTCTCTCTCTACTCCCTTCCCAGTCTAACTTGCCCCCTCCTCACTTCCCCCTCACTTTCTCATGACTCCCTGCTCACCCATACTGCATCATCCTTTCCAGAGGATCGAACACTCAGTTCCTCTCCATTCTTTCCACCCAAAGTGGAACTCCACCACGAGTCATGGCACTCAGTGAGAACTGGGACAGCATTCTCCACTCAACATATTTTATTTCATATCAAGACAAATGAGACATGACAGGGATAGGTGCACATTTAGTAGCTAACAGTCTGATAAGCCTTAACACTACCACAATGCGCACAAAGTCTATTTACCCCGCGGCTGTTGCACAGATATAACAAGGAAATAGCTTAATAACAGATAAACACACTTGCCTAGGATGTGTGGGAGAATCCAGGTCCAAGGTTCCGGTGTCTTAAGTATTTTTTTTTCCTCTGCCCCTTCCCACAAACTCTTAACCCTTTCAGTCCTGACAACCACGAGTGTCACTTCCCAGCCTGGCCAGCTCTGCTGTTCAACTGGGAAGGCCTGGGCTGCTTTACTTAAACTGTCATTACAATGGACTGGCACATGCAAAGGGCACAAAGAAACTGACAGTTTTTTCTATATAACCACCTTACCTTTTCACCTTGTTTGAATTGTCCAGTGACACTTGGTTTCATGATAAATTGAACACATCTGTTGCCTCATCAGTACTTGCTATTCCAACATTTTGCATCTTCATTACAATTGTGCTAAAATGCAAGAAAAACTTGTCTGTATCAGTGTCAAACATCATCAGCAAAGATCTTAATCTACACCGCTTTTGTGAATTTACACTTTTACAGTAACCTGGTAAGATTGTATTAACCACGATCTTGCCTAAAACTTACTTAACATTACTTTTTTGGCTCATGATACTGAGAGGAAAAAGGTGTGAAACAATTCAACTGTCGTTTACAATATGCTTACTCAAAGTAGCATGATCTATTGATTAAAATCTGGCATCACTGTCAACCTTTCCATGTGATCATGCTGGGTCTCTTTTTCAACTTCTCAACTGAAGGATATAAAAGAAGTTTCAAGAGAAAGAACATGGAGAAACAGATCATCCACCATCTCGGTACTACAGCACCAGATGGCCTCAACATCAAAGACTAAACCCAAATCACAGCTTCCCCCATCCCCCCCACCCTACCAGTTTCCCCTTTCCCCTTGTTTCCCCCCCCCCCCCCCCCTTCCCTCTCACTACTTACATTCAATTGCATTGTGTCATAATGCAGTGATGATGAAATTGTGATCTTAACATGCATACACAGTCATTCTAACAACAATCAGAAACTGTATTTGTGGCTGCGGCCATCGTCAGTTGCTTTGAAGACTCTACGGGTCGAAGTACACAACTCCTTATCTCCCTGTGGGTTCAAAGTTGTTTTTTCCTCCTGTGTTTGTATCCTGTTCTCAACTGAATGTCCTGCATTGGTCTTTTTTTTTCCTCATGATAATACAGCTTACTTTACATGCTATCACCACAGAAATCTTCTGTTATTCTTCTTCGTTTTTTTTGCCCCATTAATGTTCGCCTTTGACTAAATTTCACCTTCCATTAATCATGAACTTAAGTCTTTTTACACTCAAAACTGTCCAAAGTATCTTTTGAGCATGTATGTCCAATTTTTTCTTGACAACGTGGTTTAAAGATTGCTCATGTTCATCACAGCAACTTGTGCAGTCTGCAAACTTGTCTCTCATTTTGATTCTTTGTTTCCTTTGTGCTTTCATTGTCCTCTGTTTTTGTTCAGTTGTTTTCCATGTTATTTTTGTGTGACCATTCGCTCCTCTTTTCTCAGGACTAGTCTTTCCTTCCTGCATTCTGTTTCCCTCCCTCTTTGACAGACGTATGCAAAGAAATCATTCCATCCTATATCAAATCCACTGGTCACTTTATCAAAACATCAACTTATTTCAAAAGTTCTGTTGTCTTGCACTTGCAGATCAGTGTCAGTGTGATTATGTTGTGTCTGGATGTGTGCATGCGAAGGGGAGTGTGTGTTACTGTGCACATCATGCAAATGTGTGGAATTATATTTTGTGCATGTTCCATCTGAAGACAAATTCATTTCTGAGACTACATATCTAGAGCTACAAAGCGATCATCATCCCAGGCCACCGCTTCCCTAACTGTTCACCCATCCTCGCCCCAGTATAACAGGAGTCCCATGAAAATATTGTGATACACATCATGCGCCTACGCTCTAGCAGCGAGTGAAGAAGACCCTTTAGGCACAGTGATGCAAGTTCTAGAGTGGATGTTACAGAAGCATGTGAAGAGGCTCAGCAAAAAATAAATACCCGACACATATTCTGTGCCTGTGTTCTTCTGCCATAAGAAGATATAAAACTAACATGAAGGGGATCCTGCGCCTATATTCTCTAGCAGATATGATTACCTCCCATCAAAATACAATGATGAGGATCAAGTACCTCTTTTTTGTTTTTTTTTTTTTGTTGTTGTTTATAATTCTTCCATTGTATACCATCCTGTAACAGAGAGTGATGCAGATCAAGTGATTTTGTTCTGATTATTTGATGATATCAAAAAAGAAAAAAGATGACACACATCCACAACCTATCCAGCATCGCTCCATGTAATCTGCTTAAAAAAGAGACTTATGCAGATCAAGTGCCTATGTCAAAGTTGCCAACTTTCTGGAGTCAAGATTAGGGAACCAGGAGATAAAAAAAAAAAGTGGGTTGGAATGAAGAACAGGCACTTTGGGTTTTGACTGAAAACAATTCTTACCTCCAGCTGATGAATGTGGAGTTAAAAAAAAAATGCATCATCCACAACACATAATTATAACACAGATTAGCTTTATTCCACAATATTTCAGCAGCCCTTTAAAAAAAAAAAAAAAAGACACCCAAACCCAACACCCTTTAACCAAATTTTCAAATTCTCGATTTTTCCCCCACCAAATTCAAGATTTTGCAAAGAATTTCTAAAATCTGGAAAGTCAAAAAAAAAAAAAAAAAAAAAAAAGAACTCCTTGAATCAGAAGGGTTGGCATGTATGCTATGTAACTTGTATGTTGTGGCAAAATGTTGACAATATCCAATGAAAACATAATGATGCATATTATCAAGTGCTTGTGTTCCATCTGCACATCACCCATCCGACCCACACCACTCCTCCTCTCCCCTAAACCTAGCACCCACACCCCACACACACCCCCCAAGCAAGATGAGTGAACGCTGACACACCTCAAAGTCTGAAAGTCTGAGACCAGGCAGTTTCCCCAGTTGGCTGACTCATACATGGATGCTCCATTCTACAGGTCAAACAAGCAAGCAACACCACAGTTTTCCACTCCTCAGTTAATCTGGTCTAATCATCTTTCCACCTTTACCGACATCAACTTCACCCATGTTCTCTTGTTCTTTTTTTTTTTTTTTTTTTTTTTTTAAATTAAAACAAAAGAAGCGCTGTCAGGCACTGTGTTTATGGTTGCATCACAAGAAACGAACAGCCACATGAACTCCGCAAGATACAAAAAGCCAATGTATGAATTCCTTTAATGATTTATGGTCATTATTCATAAGAGCTGGTGACTAGTATCCTTAATACTACAATAAACTAAACTAACAGTTGTGTTAACAAAGTTTTTACACCGGGAACAGAAAAACTGCTCATGTTGTTATAATTTACATGCCAAGTATGACTTAATCATGTGTACAGATTCTTAATTATCGGATCAAAAAGCAAGAAACGAAGCTGTATTACTGTGTGTGTGAGTGTGAGTGTGAGTGAGTGTGAGTGTGCATGCACCCACGTACATGTGTGTGTACGTGTGTGTGTAATCTTTGAGATGAGATAAGAGAGAGAGAAGAGAGAGACAGAGATACAGAAAGAGAGAGACAGAGCGAGCGACGCGAGCGACGAGCAAAAAAAAGAGAGAGAGAGAGAGAAAGAGACAGACAGAGGTAGAGGCAGACACACACACACACACACACACACACACACACACACACACACACTGAGACTTTGAACTATGCCAAGATACTGGAAGTTTGTTCCAAGAAACAGATGAGGAATTCAACACTCTGCTGTCTACTGTTCCATTTTTACTTACAAGGAGCCACTTCCAATAACAGAATGTCACAAGACATCACACAAACACTGCAAGCTGGAAAAAAAAAAAGAGACCAATTTGATGAGACATCAATAGGTGCGTTCTTCAAAATGTGACCTACCTCTCTCCCTCCATCTCTCTCTCTCTCTCCCTCCCTCCCTCTCTCACTCTCTCTGTCTCTCCCTCTCTCTCTCTTTCTCCCTCCCTCCCTCTCTCTCTCTCTATTAACACACATATATAGATCCATTTTACTCCCTTTACTAAGGTCCGTCCCTCTTCATTCCTAGTTTTACCTGTCTACAAAGTTGTGTCTAATGTTTGATTGCATACCTTTGTTTTAGGGTTGCAATGTGTATGCATTCATTACTTCTCTGCATTCTGCAAATTATTAATTTCCTTTCAAAGTCACTTACTTTATTGCCTTTTTTCTTCAATAATGGTGATATATGTAGAATTAAGATAAATAAATAAATATACTTTAAAAAAAAAAAAAAAAGCACCTGCACTGTCCTTATTGTTTTCTCTCATTAAAAAACAAAAAACAAACTTTGTTGATTCAGCATTCTCTCTCTCTCTCTCTCTCTCTCACACACACACACACACACACACACACACACACACACACACACACACACACACACACACACACAAACAGTACTGACAGTGCTATAACAGTGTTGTGTACTTGTGACCAGTCTCTCTCTCTCTCTCTCTCTCTCTCTCTCTCACACACACACACACACACACACACACACACACACACACACACACACACACACACACACACACACAGAGTGAATAACACAGTATTTCCTCTATTTTATTGAGCTTATCTGTTAGACTCACACATCCTGTCCTGAAGTCAACCCTGCAGTTATGGAAGTAACCACTGATTTACAAGTGACCCTGTCCAACCAGTTGACATCAGCACCACACAGACACTCTACAGTTAGATAACTGAAACAAATTCATTTGTGTCCTTACGATCATTACTGCTGTTCCAAGTCACCATGACACAGTGGCACACCAAATTTTGTTCTGCACAAGAAATCACCACTAGTCTTTGACATCAAGAGCTACTGTTGTGAGTGATCGATTCTTTTTAATTCTACTGGGGCAAAGCTCATTAAAAATTTTCAAAATAGCCCCCACCTACTTCCATCCCCTTTTTTTGAAAACTAGGAAAAAAAATTCTTACAACTAAGTATTCCTACACTGTTTACAATTTTACTCTCAATGACATAACCAGTTACTATGCCGTCAGTGCTAAAAATTCTGGACTGGTAATGTTTTTGTTAAACTTGGCACGCGTATAGTGCTAATATATATATGCTATAAAACAGAGAAAACTTGCAATCTGAATAAAGCCCAATGGTGCTCTGGTGATATTTTCATTTCAAAGAAGTTCCCTTTTATACTAAAGGAGGAAAGCAAGGCAAATAAACATTTGACATAATACACACAAAATGTCACTTATGAAATTGTTCTTCACACAAATACAAAGTGTACTTGCATGCCTCTCTAACACACACACACACACACACACACACACACACACACACACACACACACACACACACACACACACATAAACACACAAAAGAGATTTTGGCTACTTAAACTTTACTTTCACTCTATGTGAGAGAGAGAAAGTCAGAGAACGACAGACAGAGAGAAAAAGAGAGAGACTGACAAAGACACAGAGACAGAAAGAGAGAGAGAGAGAGAGAGAGAGAGAGAGAGAGAGAGAGAGAGAGAGAGAGAGAGAGAGAGAGTGATAGACAGACACACAGAGACAGAGAAAGAGAGAGAGAGAGGGTGAGAATAATATGTGTGTGCATATGTGTGTGTGTGTGTGTGTGTGTGTGTGTGTGTGTGTGTGTGTGTGTGTGTGTGTGGTGTGTGTGTGTGTGTGTGTGTGTGTGTGTGTGTGTGTGTGTGTGTGTGCGTGCGTGCACATGTGTGTGTGTGAACGTTTGCGTCTGCACAAATTTTACAAAGAGCATGTTAAACTGGAGTCAACACATAATAACAACTGACCTAACATAGAAATTCATACATAATGCAGACTTTTTAGAAAAAACAGATTGTATGCCTTATGTAGCACAGGATTCCAGGGAACAGCTGCTTTCTGTTTGCAGTTGACATGCTCTAGCAGCAGTTTGAACCTGTTTTCCACACTGTGACCTGTGCAGATCTGCTTTGTAGTATGTACCAGCGTTACCGCATACCTCTCATAACATCTTTTGATCTTAACACTACACTTGTAAGCATAGTCTTTACATTCGTTACATCCTGGTTCAAATAGAAGGCTCATGAACACATTTATCATCTTCTGGGGATAGCTAGAAGTGAACATTTATTTTTACAAGCTTTCACGATTTCAATCCTGTTGTGATCTGAGACTCGTGAGAGCTATTCAAACTTCATGCAAAAATATTCACAAAATGAATAAATTCATTGGAATAATTTGTTGATCAGTTTAGCAACAATAAAACCAAGATTTCACACTTTCAGCCTAGGTATGTGTGTATGTGTGTGGGTGGGGGGGGGGGGGGGGGGGGGGGGGGGGATGAGAGAGAGAAGAAACAAAAGAAGGACAGAGAGACAGCAATCATGTCTGGGAGGGGAAGGATGAAGATGAGAGAGAGAACAAGAGAAAAGTCAGGCAGGGAAAGAACAATACTAAGGGTAAGACAGACATGGTCACTATGCAAACATTGAGACAGAGCTGTCCATTGAAAGAAGAGAAGGAAAAGACTGACCTGTAGACAGGGAGAGACAGACAGACAGACAGACAGACAGATAGAGAGACTAACAGACGGACAGACAGAGAGAGTGTGCGTGTGTGCATACATGTGAATCAAATGTGTGTATGTGTGTGTGTGTGCATACATGTGTATGTGAGTATGTATCTCTGTATGTGTGTGTGTGTGTGTGTGTGTGCGTGTGCACATGTATGTGTATGTGTGCGCACGTGTGTGTGTACATGCGTGTGTGTGTAAAACAATTACATGAGTGTTCGCGCGCTGGCGTGTGTGTGTGTGTGTGTGTGTGTGTGTGCGTGTGTGCGTGCATGGACTGCGTGCATGTATCTGTGTCTGTGAGTGTGTGTGAAATGTCTGCATATGCGTACATGCATGTGCACACCTGTACACATACTTAAGTAATGTATCTAGGTTCATTTTCATTTTTCATTCAACTTTTCACCAGAAATGAGGGCTATCAAATGACACTGTGTGTGCATACACTGTTGCATCGCTGTGTGCACCTGTGCACTAGGGCATTATGTGTACATGCATGTGTTTTTGCATACATGTAGATGCATATGCTGTCCTATCTTCTTTGCCACCACCATACTGGGTTTGCACCCAGGCAACTAATTCTGACTCCTTGTCCACAGCCACAGCCTGGGCACTGGCAATCAGTAAGGGAGGCAGTCAATGACAAGTCATCATGAAGCAACCCATCAGAGGCGACACTGCGCTGCTGCTGAGTCATTTCAGTGATGTTCAGTGGTGCCTGTTCTGATCCAACACATGCAGGTCACCACCTGCTAAGCTGCCTATTGATGACAATAATTGTTTACGCCGCAAAAGTCAGCTTGAGTGAGAGCTCTCGCTCCAGAGGGTGCCACCACTTCAGTCATACGACAGTCTCCATGAATTTGCCGATACTGGAGACCCAACAGAATTTAAACCAATTTAAGCCAAGGCATGGATGCACACATTTGTGTGTGTGTGTGTGTGTGTGTGTGTGTGTGTGTGTGTGTGTGTGTGTGTGTGCGATTACTGAGAAAACATCCAGGTGTGCAAACAAACTACAGAACAAGGAGGCAGGGGGGGAAAGAGGAAGGGAGAGAAAGACAGGGACAGACTGACAGACAGAGGCACAGACAGACAGACAGACAGAGAGAGGGGGGGGAGAGGGAGAGAAAGACAGAGACAGAGACAGACAGACACGACAAAGGCAGAGAGAAAGATCATGTGCTTGTCTGCCTCTGTGTGTGTGTGTGTGTGTGTGTGTGTGTGTGTGTGTGTGTGTGTGTGTGCGCGTGCGCACGTGTGTGCGTGTACACGTGCATGTGTGTATGTGTCTCAAATATAGATGAGCTGATGTAAGCCTTTTTATATGTGTGTGCGCCGAAGTGCATACACAGATTTTAAGTCTCTGAGTGTTCTCTTTTTTCAACAATGAATTTCAGTTACGCTTTTAATGAAAACTATGGAATATCAATTGATATGGTCTATGTTCTATCACCAAATGCATGTGTAAGTCCATGTATCTGTGCATACATGTGCACATGTGCTTGTGTACACGTGTAAACAGTGTGCACGCATTCATGTGTCTGTGTGTGTGTTTGAGTGTGTGTACACACGCATGTGCCCGAGTCTAAACGTATCAAAATAAATGTGTACAGGTATGTATACCTCTGGTTGCAAGTCTTTCCACTTCTATGATACACTGACTGGAAAAATAAAGGCGGGGGATCAGGACATGGGGAAGCACATGTACAGTGCCTATGTGTGCATGCATGCATGCTTGTGTTGATGCACCAATGCATGCACACATACTACACCTGTACGCATGTTCGTTTTTTCATTAACTAATTTAACTTTTCACTAAGTAAGACTACTCAAACTGACTGTAGTGTTAATATCAGTCAGTGAATGCACACATGTGTGCATCACTGAATGTCGATGCAAACACAGTATATGCATGCACACATGTATACGTGTTTTGTGTAAATGTGTGTATACCGGTGTGCCCATGCACTGAGTGCACATGTATCATTACGCACAATATATGACTATCTGTATACATCTTTTAATGCATAAGTGTACATGTGCACATGTATGCATTTTCGTGCTTGCACGTCCTACAGCTGTGTGCTTGTTTATAATTTCAGTTTCACAAAGAGTGAGACTTATGGAATATATCATAATAAGCTGGTGTTTTGAGTGCAAATATATGCATCACTGCATGCATGCTTACAAGTGTATGCATGAGTGTGTGTGTGTGTGTGTGCATGTATAGAATGTGTGTGCGTGCGTGCGTGCGTGCGTGTGTGTGTGTGTGTGTGTGTGTGTGTGTGTGTGTGTGTGTGTGTGAGAGAGAGTGTGTACGTGCGTGTGCATGCCAGTTCCGGTGTTTGTTAATGTCTTTCATACAGGTATAAAGCATCCAGCATTACTGACTACTTATATGTAAACTTGCTATTGTATGGAATAAGCTTGCACACACACACACACACACGGTGTAAACTGAAAGTGAAGAGAAAGAAAAATCTGAGCAACGCTTGTCCGGTGAGTTGCGCGCAGATGGGTGTGGCTACTATTGAAGTATCATCAAGAGATTAAGTCAAGATGTCGTGAAGCATGCTGAACAACATTCCATCGCCTGTCTTGATAGGAAGTAGGCCGACAGACAGACCCACAGTACATGAACACGATCCATCTCTTGAGACGTCGTGTGCCGGCGTACTGGCTGTGTAAGCTAGCTACCGTAAAAAAGAGACTGTGAACTGGTTACTGGGACAGCTTATCATCTGCCCCAGAAGCACTCGATATATCTGCACCTGGGCATAACTACCTAACACGGGACCATGATATTAATATAGAAGGTGAATGAGGGCCAGGTAAACTGTCAAAACACAGGCAGAAAAATCTGAAAACTTTAGGATCTTCCAGCAGACGAACCGCCTCCAGCGGCAATCAAACCCGCCGACACAAATTCACACTTACCTGCTGGGCCACTGGCTCCAAAATACTCTCGATTGTCTTCGTATGGAAGACAGGCATGTTGCTGGTCTGATTACACTCAAAGTACACAAGAAATGGTTTGAAGAAGCAAGATTCACGCTGACATGAACACAAGAAAAGTCCGAAGCAGTGACCTGGGTCACTGACTCACTGACTGAGATACAGAGTCAGATCGTTGGAGCAATCGTGCACGTTTCGTATGACTTAACCTCGAGATAGACGTCGTTTTGCATCGATCTTAAATTTCATATTAATTGGCAAAGCGTTGTTCAATAGAACACGGTCGATATTTCCAGATATAAAATGTTTTCTTTGTTTTTTTTGTGCTCAGCTAGTTTCGAAATGTAACCAGGCCAGTTTGCCAAATAAGGAAAGAACTACGTTCAAGCAGAAAGGTGAGGTGGTCGAATGGATAGCACTTAGAAGGTGTGGGCGCTCAGTGCGTGCGGCACGAGCTGATAAACGTAACGTGGTCTGCGTTGAGAGCGCCATAGCGCGTGCGTGGGCGTTGGATGTGTTTGCATGCGTGTTGAAAAGAGGGATTTTCCTGCTATGTCTTTTGAACTGAGAACCGGGAAATGACGTAAGATCGCGGTGTTACACTTCATATCCCACTTACCGTGATTTAGTAACTGATATACCTAGCTGACGCAGAAAAAAAAAAGGAGAGTGTGATGGAGACGA
This sequence comes from Conus betulinus, assembly GCA_016801955.1. Taxonomy (NCBI): domain Eukaryota; kingdom Metazoa; phylum Mollusca; class Gastropoda; order Neogastropoda; family Conidae; genus Conus; species Conus betulinus. The sequence goes on from JADBJO010000398.1 coordinate 628,810, forward strand.
CCAGAGTTTCCCGGAGTTTGCCATTCAGAGTTCAAGCAAATAATGAAGATTTCGTGTACATATTTTTCCATATCAGTTTGGATGCGGAATGTATGTCGTGCTTGAATGTGTTCTCTCTCTCTCTCTCTCTCTCTCATAGCTTATTTTTCATTGTTGACCCTATTCAGGGCGAGGACTGGATGTAAAAAATACACACCAGTGCTTATCTCTTATCCTCGTAAATAAAGAATTTTGCCTTCTCTCTCTCTCTCTCTCTCTCTCTCTCTCTCTCTCTCTCTCTCTCTCTCACACACACACACACACACACACACACACACACACACAAAAGCGCGTTCTGTCAGTTCTGGGGTGTTTGTTAAATCTCAGTGTCTGTGAGGTTTCTTATACAGATCGAGCTATATTTTCGTCTGATCTTTTCCGAAATTGAAATGGTGACTCGCTTTGCAGGGTGGGCAGACCAAGCCTGGGTGAATCACTTCAATTTTGTGCCAGGAAGTTGCAAAGCAATGCCAGAATTCAAAGTGTCTAATATGCCTCACGATTACTTTCAGTATGAACTGAAAGAAAAAGATCTACCCGAAGGTGCGGTTGTTGAGAACAATACTTCCCGATCCCATTGCCGCCTTCGGGTGCGTCTTTTTACTTTTCTTTTTCACTATATAGACAGACAAACCTTTCTACGCACTTGACTGTCAACCTGACTGGCTCAGGCGGGCATTAGACAACTGATCAACAGGTCCCAGGTTCAATCCTATGTCCGACACTTTTATTTCCCGGGCCGAAGATTCGAAGCGGGTCTATAGAAAGACCGGTGAGTGGGCCGGTGGGAGGAGGCATGGGGGGAGTAGTTCCGTATTACGGATTTCCGTATTGGCGTTTTGGCCCCCCCCCTAAAACATCGAGAGCTGTCTTGAGATCATAAGCTGATGAGCCCACGATCCCCCCTCCCCGCTTGTTCCAACCTCTGAGGCGAGGACTTCTGCGCGGAAGCCTGATTCCCTGGAGCTACTGGCTAGACTGCCATACTTCTCAGTCTTGAAATAGTGAGCTTCCTCCATTCCGCTTTCACCTGGCACCGCACGTTCAGCCAGAATCGATTGCTTTGATGAAGCTGGGAGAGGTACTACCATTTTCGTTTTTATGTTCCCGTAGTCTTTCTTTTGACCCAGCATCTGGATGATGTTCTCATTCTGGAAGGTTTGCTGTGGAATCAGAATGATCTAATCAATGCAGCGAACTCCCTTTCATGCTGTAAACGTCACAGCTGTTCCATACCATGATTGATGGTTTCCTGTCGACGTTGGTGCTTGAGCTGCTGGGGGCATAGTGTTTTTCCTCTGGCCATGCTGACCGCGTGTACAATGTCGTGAAGCACTTGGTTGTATTCCTGTGTATACTTTCACTGGATTAGCACCATTTTGTACTAACTCAGGACATGTTGCACCTGGTCTAGTGTGCATGCAGTTTCATCTGATTTCCTCCATTTCACCAGGCCCTGATCAACATACGAAATGTGAGCAAGGATGCATACATTTTGTCATCAGTTGGAGAAAAAAAGGATTGGTTTTTGTTTCCTGTACTTTATTTATCAGCTAAACGACAATAAGTTGAGTACAAAGCCATTCTGGTTCACCCGTGTACAGTCACACTCGGGTTTGGTCCATCACCAGGACAAAGAGTCCTCAGAAATCGGTAAGTTTTGAGTCGTCATTAGCAAACTACAACCAGACTTGATACTGCAATGCTGCCAAGTCACTTCGGTAGTACAACAGTGGTTCCTGTTTGGGTGCAGGATAGCAAACTACTGAGGTCCCTCGTGACTCACAGAAATTGCCTTGCCATGAAATCAACTTCTCTGACAAGAGAACCGCCATGGGCATGGATATTGAGAGGAAAGTAAAACTGAGGTCACAAGCACAGGGCATAAAAGGCAAACAATTTGAAAATTTTTTTGTTTATGATTATCATCGAAGACTAAGGTCAATGAAGATGGTGCTATGGAGTTCCTTTTTTTTTTTTTTTTTATCTGAGGCTATATTATAGGGCTGTTCTCTGTGCTTTCATTTATCATATGTTCGTTTAAACTTGGCCCAAAAGACAAGAGATGTACAGTATTGTTCAACAGCAATATTCTCAGAGATACACTCATTTAGTGAATAGAACTGATTGTGTCATTCAAATCTTCCCATTTGAGCACACACACGCACAGATACACGTGTGCGCATGCATGCACGCACGCACACAGGCACGCATGCACACACACACACACACACATGCACACACACACACACACACACACACATACTACATGTCTCTGTTAGAACTCTCACCCATTTCTCAGTCTGCATGTCTTTGATGCTTACTACTGTACTACTATGGCTGGATAGCTGCATTTTTTTTTTTTTTTTTTTTTTTTTTTTTTTTTTTTTTTTTTTTTTTTTTTTAGCGAGAGATACCTTTGAACTTGGATTATTTTGCAGTGAATTGAAAATGTTCAGATTGATCTCATAATGATGATGAGTATCTGAGAACTATTTGCTCTGTGATGGCTCAGTGGTGTGGTGTGACTCAGTTTGGCAAATGGGGGGATATAGATCACTTCCACACAAGATGATTCAACTGACCCTCAAGTTGCATCATGTCCCAAACAAAATTTGAAAAATACTGAAGAAAGTATTTCCATGGCTTGTCAGTGAGATTCTCCACAAAGGAATACACAAAACACTGGATCAGTCTGGAGGTTGGTATAGCAATAGGTTGTGCAATTTTTCTTATTATTGTTTGTATTGGGAATGGAGGTCATCTTGAAAGCAACTATGGATAGCACAAATTCAGCAGGCCTGGGGAATGGACACTAAATGCCCCCTCCATCCTTTTCCCCCCTTAAAAGCCCACATGGACGACACAACAGTCTACCACGAAAGACGAAACCTACAAAAATACTAACTAAAGCCGTTAGACAGGTCAGCTGCTTCCTTAAGGATGAGTCTCAAACCAAAGAAATGACTGTCTCTCCTGCAGAAAGAAAAAGAGGCTGAAACAGTTACATTCTCTGTAGCGGCCAACCAGGACATCACAACGGCATCAAAAGAACTAGTCATGAGCCTTGGAAGGAGATACAGAAGGAGAGAGGGGGAAAAGCAACAGGCAACTGACAGAAGAAAGCCTGCAGATATAGATCAGCGTGTCGTGTCTTCTTTGGTAAAGATAAGGTCTGGTGACTGCAGTTCATGCTGATCTTTGAGCTCCTCTGGCCTCCACTACATACAGGATCAACATAAATACAGCGGAAATCAATGGGGACCAATTACAACAAGTACACAAGCAAATGGCTTGGTGTCCCTCCTGGTCTAACTGACATTGTGCTCAGTTGAAACTACCACTGGAATCCATTCTGGAAGGGTATAAAGGGAGCGAAGTAAGGTCCGAAGACAAGGATGTGAGACCAATCCGGCCCAAGCTGAGGACTGGCAGAAAATGAAGAAGTTCAGGAGGCAGTGGCCACGGTGAAAGGAAATCTTAAGATTAAAGACATAACAGGACCCACACAAACCAACAGACATGGGCTGGGGTCAACAGAAACAAAGTGGTGGTCAAAGGCTGCTAAAGGGAAAGCAAAGACAGACATGGTGATACAGGCGCTGCAGGAAGAATAGTATGCCGAGGTACAGAAGTCAGTCCAGCCAAGCCAGTATTGATTCTGCTTGAATCCACTAAGCCATATAAAAGCACAATGAAGAGAGCTCACATCTACATGATTGAGAGGTATGCCAGTCTAGCTTGCCAGGAGCTTGAGAGAATCTGGCTTTCAAGAGCCAAGTCCTCGCCAAAGAGGTTGAAGCAAGAGGATTTGTAGGCTCATCAACCTATCATCTCATAAGACAGCTCGGGACTTTTGGTCAGAACACAAAAACCCTCAAGGCAATAGCATTGGCGGCTGAAAAGAGGTCCAGCTGGATTTGGTCGAGGGGTGGACAAAAGTAAACTTTAGGAGGCTTAAATAATAATTTAGAATAGGTGTTCCATGACAAACTGAACAAAGAACAACGCCATTGTCTCCAGAGATGAAAGGATGGCAGAGTAATAATATGTAACAGCCGTTATGTGAACAGGTGGTCAGGCTGAGCCATAAACAGGAGACACTGAGGTAACACAAGATGAATGACCATGTAAGGCAGGTGGCATCCAGTGCTTCACTGATGGCTTCATAGCACAAACAAAACGATGACATTTTGGTAAGGTGCCTCTACCCAGGGTGCTTAAAGTACATGGAATGGCATCGATCCCTGACTGCAACCTGACAACATGTGGTCAAGGGAGAAAAATGATGGTAGTGTGTGTAAAATGGTGGGCAACTCACGGGCATGTGGCAGGTAACTTATGGGCCAAGTACATGAGACTGGTGAGCACTGCTTGGGAAGTGATGGGATTTCACGGAGGAACTGAAGGGCAAAGGGAAAGTGGTGGGTGACTGAAGAGCAACAGGCGGGGAACTCTTGGGCAGCTCATGAGGCTGGGGAACAATTATGGGGAACTGATGGGCTCCTTATGAGGGGAGCAGAAGAGAAGTCAGGTGGGACTGGTGAGCAATTCAAGGAGAACTGGTAACCTGCTCTTGAGCACCCTATGAGACTGATGGACAGCTTCTGGGGGAACTAGTCAGCAACTCAAAGGGAACTACCTGGCAGCTCATGAGGCTGTCAGGAAATTCATGGGAACTGAAAGGGTATTCACAGACATACGATAGAGGATAAGAAAGATAATGTTGCTTTATAGCCCAGCTGACTGCAAAGGGCCATATCAAGACCATCATCGCATTGAAGTCAACTCGCGTTACGAGCAGCCCTTAAGCCGTTGGCTGGCTGTTCATAAGGAACTGGTAGGCAAGTCATGGAAGCCCAGTAAATTAGTATGCAAGTTATGGGCAGCCCATGACACTGTCAGGCAAGTCATGCAGGCAGCCCAATAGTCTCATGGGCTGGCCCACAAGCAGCTTGCAAAGGGTATATGGGTAAAGACTGATGGATGAGAGACGTTTTTGGTGATATGTGCTGGAAATGATGTCCAAGTATCGGGTATATGCTTGACTCTCGACATTCAGTCTCTTCTTTTCTTTTTCTCTCTTTTCACATTTTGTTAGTAGCAGTGTCATTACATCTATGCATGGACGAGAAATACCTAATTGTACAATTTTTTTTACAGGCACACACCCACCCTTTCAGACTTGAGCCCATCACCCACAGTGCACCGTTTTGATGACTGAAACTAAGTGTGAAACTGTCACTTTTTTTTCTGGAGACCAAGACTCATCCTTTGTTGCTTTGCCCTTTGAGCATGTCAATGTCTGTGTATGAATGTTATTTTGCCAGTCTGTATGTTTCTGTTGTCAGCACTTAAGTCAATCTGACAGTTATGGAATTGACTTGAATTACCTTTTTTTTTCTGGAGATCAAGACTCATCCTTTGTTGCTTTGCCCTTTGAGCATGGCAATGTCTATGCATGAATGTTATTTTGCCAGTCTGTATGTTTCTGTTGTCAGCACTTAAGTCAATCTGACAGTTATGGAATTGACTTGAATTACCTTTATAGATGCCTTCTCTAATGGGAGGTGACTGAAACAAAAACATCATGGAGATGCACATGCAGCAAGCATGCACAATCACACACACACACAACACACAGACATGCACACACACACAAAACACACACGCGCGCGCACACACACACACACACACACACACACACACACACACACACACATATCACTTTGTCTTTCAGGCAAGAAACCAACATGGCTACATGATCAAACTGATATATATTTACAAAATAACATTCACAACAAATACAGTGTATACTGATAAACAGTTGGAATGGACACAAGAAACATTTGATTTCAGCAGTATACAACAGCATTACTATGTCAACAAATGCTGTGAAAGACTGGCAATGTTATACAATCACACTATGACAGTGAAATCTCTGAATACACACTCCCTCCCTTGAAAACACCTGTTTTTTTTTTTTTTTTTTCTAGCATTTCACTAGTCGTCTGCCGGCACATTTATCTCCCTATAAAGAAGATTCACTCCCTTGTAAGCCTTTTTAAGAAAATAATTCTCTATACTTTGTGCTTCCTGCCACTGAAGACTCCCATTTCTTAAAAAGTTGTTGTCCTGGAATATTTTCTGTTTGCCCTTAGATTTACTTCTCAGTCAAAACAAGAGCTGTTTTTACATGACATTTTCGTTTGTCTCTTCTTAGATTTACCTCCCATTAACCACACCTTTCAAAGACCTATTTTAGTGAAAAAAAAAAAGATTGCTGGGGGGTGCTGTGTAAAAGTTCCAGAATAAAGTCCAAGCAAAATCTACAATATGAAAGCTGCTCAAGCTGACGAAAGGCCTAGATCTCTTCTGCTTGTTTTTTGTTTGTCAGACCCGCTTGAAAAACAGACAATATATCACCTCATCTTCAAATGTTTCACATGACACTCATCCCCATTCAGAGCAAGGTCTGTACAGTTTTCTTCTTGCCTCAATACAATAAACAAAGTGGAGCCTAAATATCTTGCCAGTTTAATTACTCAGTGATGTAATCACCCCTTCCACTGATACAGTCACCATGGCTGTATGTTTCTTCAGAGTTATGAATTACGACATGGGCCATTTTGAAAGCTTAGGGCTTAAATATTAGGTTACTCTACACTCAGTTCTTCACAAAAATAATTCTTAAAGAATTTACAGTAGAAAAATTGATTATATTGTTAATATGCAACGAAGGTAAGTTGTAATGAAATATTACAATAGCGTTGACTCAAACCAGAAAATAATGGCCTTCATATTTCCCAAACCCAATTGGGGTAACAGAATTCTTGATATGTTTGTTTTGACCTCCTGTGTGTACCTATATGCACATGAAGACACTCAAAATACTAGGAGGTCTAGAGACCCACCATATAGGTGCTTGCATTTGGCAGTGGTCACATCAGGCATTTTGTGAGCTGGTCCCAACACTGATTACCCTGCATTATCACACAACAATCACCTGTGGTCCCAGAAAAATGAAACTCAGTGATGACATATGATGCAGATACAGTGAAAAGGGACTCCAGGACAGGCTAACATCTTCTCTATATCTCTTCAAGTTCTGTTGAGGAAAAAACATCCTACTTTAATTAAGAAACAGAGGCTGTTTTCAGGTTCATACACTTTTGCATATGTGAGCAGTAACCTTCGTTGCATTAACTAATCATGTTTGGGTCAAAGGTAAAAGTAGGATGCTCGGATACTTCAAGTGTATGTATTATCTGAGGAGCCCAGCTATAATGAACTTTGAATAAAGCATTTAGAAAAAAAGTCCACATGAATTTGTTAGAAGTGGGAAGTACTGTATCTCCCTGTCATGTCATTGAAAAAAGAAAAATTGCAGGCTTTTTGTTACTAAGAACATGAAAAATCAATTCAGAAAAAAAAAAACACAGAACACAGTACAAGGAAAAAAAAATACCAAGACAGATATGTTCTTCTCAACCTGACACTACAATACATTTCACATGGAACGGACCAGGAGAGGGAGGGAAGAGAGCAGAGACAGTTTTGCTCCTGTTGTTTCAGGACTTTCTTGTTTAAATGCAGTTTTGTTGTGAAAGACACCGACAGTCTGATTGAACAGAAAGAAAAAAAAAAATCTTTGGTCACTTAGGGGAAGGGGTGATGGGTGTGTATGTGTCTGCATTGGGGAGGGAAGGAAGGGTGGACGGAAGAGGGAAGGCAGGTAGAAAGGAGAAGGCAGAAGGGGAGTGAGTGAGTGTGTGTGTGTGTGTGTGTGTGTGTGTGTGTGTGTGTGTGTGTGTGTGGAGTGACAGTGAATTGCTAGTGCGCAAAGATTTGAAATAAGCTAGCTGGTAGAAAAAAATAAATACAACCTGCTGAAGCTGAAAAAACAACAGCAAAAAAACCCCACAAAAAACAGAGAGAGAGAGAGAGAAGAGGAAAAACAAAGAAGATGATGATGACTGCTGACTCGCCTTCCCCCAAATCTGTCCACCAGGACCAGAAGATGTAAAAATTAGGAATAAACTGAAATTCTCAAGAATGCACAGGAATGCACTATATACTTATGAACACGGTGTTTTGCAGATGTACATATATGCATGATCGCACACTCACATTATCATGGCCACCATGACAAATGCACACGCAGATGATTCACACCCCCAAATTTTCCCCCATCTGTCCTTTGAACATGGCAACCATTCAATGATTATTTCCTGAAGATCTGGCCATGTTGAAATTTGTATTTTTTTTTTTTTTTTCTTTTTCTGTGGGATTTGCTGTTTGACTTTTTCAGCATTCTCGTACTTTTGCTTGCTACAGCAGGCTCTTTTTTCAGCGCTTTCTTTGAACTTTGGCTCAGTTCCTTTTCTTATACAACTGGTTTAAAGATTTACCACACAGTGTTTCAGCTACAACTTCCCATCCGCTGTTAGCTTGTCCACCTGTTTAAAACAATACATCCATCTGGGTTTTTCTTTCTTTATTCTATTTTTAATAACAATCTGTGGCAAGAGCATACAGCAGGGTGACCGATTTTCACATTACCTAATAACAAAAACATTTTTCAGACACGGTTTTTATTCTGGGACGGTAGATATGCCTGCTTATTGCCAAAAATGTCAAAGTTCAACTTCAACCACATGAATCAATCCTCAAAGGTACATGTATTTGTATAAACAAAATCAACAGCAAACAATGTAATATGGACGGCTTCAAGAGATGCGCAGTTATCACCATTTTCACATTTCATGTTTAGCTAGTTACATGAAGCAGCACATCAAAGACAAATGGTTACATAAACACAAATTATATCTGGATGACTTCAACACTTGACTTTCATGAGATCTAGATTTATGCTGTAAAAATTTGCACAAGTCACATGGTATTTCTAAAAAAAAATTCAACAAAACTGGATTTTTTTTCTTTTTTCCTTCTAATTTTTTTTTTTTTTTTTTGGTAATGCAAGACATTATTCACTGGGATGCCCAAATCTTTCATCAATTTGTGACTTACCTGAAAACACACAAACTGACAAGAGTCTATCCAAAATCATTCAGTTCCTATCATAAACATTTCCACTAATCCCAAAACCAGATTGGACAGTGGGAAATGAAGAAATATCTGGCAGCTGAACTCATGATGGGAGGACTGGACATTACATCTTGGTCTTCTTGCTGGCACCGAGGTAACAAGGGCAGGAGCGTCCTTCTCAAGACTAAGACCACTGGTCAAAGTGATTTGATTTCAGCCTGACAATCCTCCCCATCCCTCCAAATCTCTTACTGGAATTCCCTCCACCAAATAAAATGCAATACATTTTCAGAAGCAAAAAAAGGTAAAAATACAAACGAAGACAAAAAACAAGGTGTAAAGTGACACTGATTCATCATACCTTAGGAAACAAGTAGATTTTCAGCAAATGTTTTCTTCACATGTTGCTAACAACAGACAAAAAAAAAAAAATGTGCACAAAAACAATTCTCCACAGATCACAGTCAACATGAGAATAGACTACAGCAGACACATTGTTTGAAAATTCACTTGTGGATTTCTTTTTGTGTATTAGATCAGCATCATTTCACACACTGTTTTGTGTGTTCATTTGTATTTCACCTTTTCAGTGAAACTGCAGTCTGTTTAATTTCTAGTAAGAAAATCACACAGGTTACACAGAACATAATATGCGTATCACAGATTTTTAACAATATGGATGAAACTTGGTACACACGTTATTCAAACAGGGTAATCAAACCAGAATACTTGAGACACACTGAAAATATCATTTTCCTGGCAGTCGTTCGGGTTACCTCCCTTCATTGTGACCATGGAGACGGCTCAGTTCCAGTACTTGCTGTTCAGAGACAACATGCCATGTTTCCTATTTCAAATGCAGCAGCAGGAGAACAGTCCTGGAGAGTGATTTCCCCTTCACTGTAGGTGTATATCAGCTGTTGGGAAATGTGTGGAACTTCCAGGACAAACTGGACTTGTCAGTCTTGTCTGTACTGGGCCTAAAACAAAACAAGAATCCAATGCATTATGGCAGAAAGTGATAGTTCCTTGACTGATAAAACCATACACAAAAGTACATTTAAAGAGTCATATACAGCAAACACAACTTGTTCTTCGCATAATCATCTATGTACATACGTATAATGGTATACAGCTTGTAGGCAAGCATGCATGCATGGGAATAAGCAGATGCATTGATGGACACACACACACGTATACACACACACACACACTCGCGCGCGCGCGCACGCACGCACACACACACACACACACACACACACACACACACACACACACACACACACACACAGACTTCTGAAACTGCAAAAATAATTCAAGTGCATTCAATGAACAGCAATAGAATAGCAACAGTTCTCAATGTACAAAGAGGGTTAGAGTTTCTAGCCTAGGTGTTGACCCTTATCCCTGGAACGCTGACAGACGTCGGATTGTGTGAATGTTCAAAACTTCAACAGATACACCAAGCTTGAGCCATCAAAACCACAGTGAATGATTTCCATTTGTTTACCGACATCTTCACTGATGTTTCAGTGTGTTGGTCCATCTCCTCTTTGAGGTTTCACTGCATTCTTATGGATTTCACTGCATGTATTACAAATACAAAACCTGGGCAGCCCTCGCACACAAAGTTACAAAATGCAAATTGGACCCCAAGGTCTGCACTATATAATGCCAGGTACAGTGGAGATTGAATAACACTTTCGATGGAGCTGAATTCTCTCAAGAGACACTGTGATTGTGTTTTGGGGAGACAACAACAACAAAAAAAAAGGCAGTCAACGTGATGCTCTCCTCCTCTAAGAAATGCATTTACTGATCTGGTATTGGTTTGTGAGGGTGCATTTTACTGGGAGACCCCTGGAGAGTTTGGCTGGGCAATGCAAACACACACATTCACAGCCACATTGTAAGCATAGCATGTGCTATCAACAACACACAACCCACCTGAAGCTAGTGCCTGAGGCTGACAAACAGTCTTCCTCACGCTCTCTTTCTGCATGCATCAGGCGTCTGCAACCACAGAAAAAAAACAAACTTTTTCAACAATATCATTTTCAGAAAAATTAAGAAAAATAAAACGTTTCTTTTCATGATGAAGATCAATGTATTGAAAAAAGAAAATCTTAATAAAAAGAGAATGATCATGAGAGGCAAAATGAAATACGTAGAAAAAAATAAACTTATACATACATGTGTGCCCATGCAAAACATGCATATATACACACATGCAATCATACGCAAACACACACACACACACACACACACACACACACACAGAGAGGCAGAAACATAAAGAAAAAAGTCAGACAACAACCGTTGTTTTTACCAACTACTGGCTAAATTCTATAAATGTTTTTCTTTTTTTTTGCTCTGGCCCCTACAGCTTCAATCAGCACTGTGCATCAATGACTACAGAGCCAGACAGTCTGTGCAGGACATGCGAGGTCCTGCGTTTCTTCTGATCATAGATAAAACACAGCTAATTTCAACACCTCTACCCAGTTGCTCATAGCTGAGGAGACTTTACACACTTCTGATCCCCCAAAAGACCACCTTCTATGAGACAATTGTAATAAGAATATTAAACATCATCATCATAATAATACTCTTCTCCCACCCCCCCCCCCCCCTTCACCTCCTACATACACAGAAAAAACGCGCTGCTTTAATTCTCCAAAATGATGAGAGGATGGTTTTATGCTTGGCACACAAAAACCCACCACAAAACAAAAAAGAGAACATTTGATCTGGGTTGCTTTCTGCAGGAAAACAGACTACGATGAAACACGATGCTCCTTTTTTGCTGAGACTTACGACTTGATGAAGGAGTTCTCGGTCAGTGTCTGGGCCATATATCTTCACCCTCGTCCTGGCTGTCTTCAAAATAATCGTCAGCCGGCACCAAGTCCTGAGCCTCCCTGGCCTGATGGAGCACCTCCTCCAACTCCTGCACACATCACATGGTGAAGATGCTCGCAAATCATTCACATATAATGATGATGCACACAAATCATTCACATAGTAAAGATGCTCACAAATCATTCACATAGTGGAGATGCTCACAAATCATTCTCATATAATGAAGATGCTCACAAATAATTCACATTGTGAAGATGCTCACAAATCATTCACATACAATGACAATGCTCGTAAATCATTCACATATAATGATGATGCACACAAATCATTCAAAGTGAAAATGCTCACAAATCATTCACATATAATGATGATGCACACAAATCATTCACATGGTGAAGATGCTCACAAATCATTCACATATAATGATGATGCACACAAATCATGCACAATGTGATGACGCACTCATGTTATTCACTTACTGATGAAGTACTAACATAATTCACATAGTGAAGATGCACACTCACTGAGTGATGACCAACAAGGAAAACTCACCTATGATGAAACACTCATTCACAAGGTAATTGGCCACTCACATATTAGTTATCTAGTGATAATACAGATATATTCACATAGACAAGATGCACACATGTTCTTCAGTTCGTGATACACACACATTATTTATACAGCAATGGCATGCACACAATAATTACCTGTTGACGATGTACACATATCATTCACATAGTGATGGACCATACACATTATTCACTTGATGATGCACACAATGAGTCATTTAGTGATGACATACACTTATCATTCACATAGTGATGATGTACACTCATCATCCACATAATGCTGGTGCACATACATACTCTGAATATTAATGCATATATATCATTCAAATACTGAACAATATACATGATGTGGATTTCCATTATTGTTCACAGACGCCAGTCTTCGTGCCATTTAAAAAAACAACAAGAAAAACGATTTATTTTGGAGTCTATCTCATCTTCCAAATCCTTTCAAGGCACCACTTCCAAACTATTCACACGGACAGTTTACACTGGGTCAGAATGAGGCATGCTGTGAGCAGTCCAAGCATCAGCAGTCCACTGCGAAGAATGAATACTGGGGCTTCCTTAGGCAACTTGGCAAAGGATACACTGCCCTGCTGCTGATTTGCTTTGCCGGTGCTCAGCGATACCCGATCTCATCTGGCATACTCAGGATGCCACATATACAGCACTCTTTCATGACATTACTTTGCCAAGGACACAAACTCTGCACCGTGAGTCCTCTCAATTCATGTTCGGCTTTTCTTTTGCGGTCTCCTCTTTCTTGCGCCCTCTGCAGCACTACTCCTAGAGCCATGTTATTCCCATGCCGGCAGAAGGATGATCAATGTGATGTCAACACATTTGTTTCTGACCCACATGCTCTCTCTCCCCGTTCTTACACATCCAGGTTTCATACTGTGGGGAACTGGGAAAGGTTCAGACAGGGAGCTGTTTTCCACTTCCCAGGCCATCATGCCCATCTTGCAATGACCTGATGGCACTGACACACTTCAGTGAGCAAGGTGGCTCACTCACCCTTATAACTAAAAGTATCAAAAGTATTTTGTCAGGTCCACAAAGAGGATGCAGAGACTGTTCTTCTGCTCATGGCACTTTTCTTGGAGTTTACTGACATGTGAAGATGAGTTGTATTTGGACATTAATTTCAATATAGCTGATAGAACATCATAATACTGAGTGTCAAATCATACATAAACAAATATTTTGATTTAGCTGATAGAACATGATAAACTGATACACTGACTGTGAAATCAAACATAAATAAACAAATGAAACTGACAGAAACTGGCTGTCACACTATCTGTCAATACACTTCACACATTTTTATCAGGTGTGTTTAGTTCACAATGCGGTGACTTATGTGCTTTTCTTTTCTGTTACAAATAGTGTTAAAAATAAATCCAAAGTGTATAGATGCACAGTTCTAAATTCTGCTGTTTGCCACATCCATGAATTCATATGAGCACCTCCACAGAAGCAAATGTACAAACCTCAGATGAGTCATAGTCTTCAAAGTCATCAGCATACTGCGCCTCTTCTTCACTGGTGGCCCCTCTGTCTCCTGCAATATCTGGAGCATGGACATGCATGCACACACACACACACACACACACACACACACACACACACACACACACACACACACACACACAGAGAAACATGTCTGATTGCTCGACCATTAACTGTGAAGTAGTTTGGAAGAACAGTCAGTAATGCAAAGCATGATGCATCAGACAGATTCAGTGATCATGAAAACTGTTAAGGAGTGTGTTTGCATGGGTTTAGCAGCACTGTTAGTGTATACCTGCTCACAGAATATTGTGATATATGAAATATAAGAGAGAGAGATAAGGAGGGAGGGAGGGAGACAGGGACAGAGAGAAAGGTATGGAGGGAAGGAAGGAGAGAGAGAGAGAGAGAGAGAGAGAGAGAGAGAGAGAGACAGACAGACAGACAGACAGACAGACAGACAGACAGACAGAGCAACATGTGCAAATGAATGCATGTGTTGTGCTTAAGTATATAATGTATACGTATGCATGCATGCATGCGTGTGTGTGTGTGTGTGTGTGTGTGTGTGTGTGTGTGTGTGTGTGTGTGTGTGTGTGTGTGTGTGTCCGTGTGTAGGTGTGCGGGTGATGGGAATGAGGAGAGTACATACAAATATCCCAGGCTAAACATGGCAATGAAGGACTTCTGTTTCTGTTGGTGGGATGGAGTCCTTAGGGACATTGATGTGGTGGACATATGGGAGAGAGGAAAAAACTCAACTCAGCTTTACCCCTGAAATCACCCTGGTTCTAGTGTCTCTGTCTTGTGGTGATGGCAGGAGCTGTTCTCATTGTCTGATCTGCTTGCCTGTGTTCTTTCGGTCTACAGATTTTGTGCTTGTGTTCTCTGATCCCTGAGTCTGGCATGAAAGTGGCGGCCACTGTAATAGAAATTCCTTGATCAAGCATAGCTTCTCCTACGCATGTCCATCTGTGCATGCTGAAAGCATCACATCCTCTATGAGGTGGTCTAGGGGAGTAAACCTTTGAAAAAAAAAAAAATTGGGGTAGTCTGTGTTTGTTGACCAAGATGGCCAGCAGTCTCAGAGGATAACTTCAAAAACGGGTCTGAGCAGGGGGGCCAGAACAGCTCAGTGGCAGAGCACTGGACTCATAATCTTGGTAATCCTGGGGTTGTGGGGTTCAAATCTCTGCCAGGCTGTTTCGGTACAGTGGAATTTTTCCCTCAGAGTTAACTTTGATTCTGACTCCATTTCCCATACAGTCCCTTCGAATGAGACTATAAACCAAGATTCAGTGTGTGAACACACACATAAATCTTGCACACACATAAAATCCTCGCATAACATCTTGCACACCCCCGTAAAATCCTGTCACCAACTTTCGAAGAGAAGGCCAGTTTGGCCGTTGGTATGGATGACATGTTACACATAGCATGCACCTTCCCCAAGGTTGGAGTATGGCTGCCTTAATGGTGGGATGAAAAAGAACAGTCATACACACAAAAAACTCCACTCCCTTTGCTGGGTATATGGGATTAATCCTTGCCTGTCTCTACAGGGAGTGTCCGCAGGAGTATCAGCCTGGCATACGCAAAAAAAAAAAAAAAAAAAAAAAAAAAAAAAAAGGTCTGAGCAGGATGGGCTAAGCAGCCAAAGTAATGTCCCAGAGAAAAATGTCTCCCTGACAGACAGCTGCCTTTGATCTTGGCTGGCATTCTGTCATGGAAAAGACCATTCTGTTTCAGAATGAAAACAAGACAGGCCACAGTCGGAGGTCTTGGACCTTGTTTTCAAAACATGCATCCACAGCACAACACATCTTTTTTTATTATGAGAGATTGTGCTGCATACGAAAAAAATTACTACCATGTGTAGCAGTGATGATGTGTGCTTATGGTGATTTTTTTTCCCCTTCAAAAAGAACAATAAAATAAACAAAAAGATAACCAGTACCTCTATTTCCAGCATATTTCATTCTTCAGCATATGTGCACATGTCTTGAGCTGTAAGAGGTGAAAAAAAAAGAAAAGAAAAAACCAGTATGAGCAGAGAAGAGAGCTAATCTTTAGAAGGTTCAACAAAAAGCTTGTCTGAAGTTTTAAATTCATTTGTTTTCGACCCATCTGCTTTCTCCCCTTCCTTACACTGCTACAGCTAGACCAGAGCAGACAGTCCACACACATTTGTCTCTTAGCTTGGCACATGAAACACATTAACCTGAACTTATCAATGACCAAAAGAAATCAGCATCTCATTTGTTCAGAATAACAAAAACAAAAAAAACAAAAGAGAAACAAAATTGCAGAGTGAACTGAAAGTACAAATGGAAAATACCTTCCTCGATTTCTGAATCAGATGATTCGTCAAAATCATCAGAGTAATCTGAGTTGGCCTCTGCGTCTTCCTGTTGAGCATAAGCCCTGGCTTCTGCAAAGCACAGATCAGAATGACACAATGTCAGGCCTGATACTGTACACACACTGTGAATGACACAATGTCAGGCCTGATACTGTACACACACTGTGAGTGACACAATGTCAGGCCTGATACTGTACACACACTGTGGATGACACAATGTCAGGCCTGATACTGTACACACACTGTGGATGACACAATGTCAGGCCTGATACTGTACACACACTGTGAATGACACAATGTCAGGCCTGATACTGTACACACACTGTGAATGACACAATGTCAGGCCTGATACTGTACACACACTGTGAATGACACAATGTCAGGCCTGATATGAATGACACAATGTCAGGCCTGATACTGTACACACACTGTGAATGACACAATGTCAGGCCTGATACTGTACACACACTGTGGGTGACACAATGTCAGGCCTGATACTGTACACACACTGTGAATGACACAATGTCAGCCCTGATACTGTACACACACTGTGAATGACACAATGTCAGCCCTGATACTGTACACACACTGTGAATGACAGAGTGTCTGGCCTGATACTGTACACACACTGTGAATGTCACAATGTCAGGCCTGATACTGTACACACACTGTGAATGACACAATGTCAGGCCTGATACTGTACACACACTGTGAATGACAGAGTGTCAGGCCTGATACTGTACACACACTGTGAATGACAGAGTGTCAGGCCTGATACTGTACAAACACTATGAATGACAGGTTGTCAGGCTTGATTCTGTACAAACACTATGCACTATTGATTATGTATAAATGTTTCACTATATTTTCATAAATTTACGAGTATAATGTTGGGGTGATGTTGATACATGTATAAAATGTGGTGCATTTTCAAAGGTTTCAAACAAAGTAAAAATAAAAAAATACACTACCAAACAGATAAGAATGAGGGTTTTCCTGGAGATATCTTTATTCATGGTTTACCTTCTAATGAATTACAGGATATCAACATTTCTGAAACGATTAGCTGGAGCAATGATTTATGTTTCTGTCCGTGTACCAATCCAACCTGATAAACATGGCAGTTTTACATGTGGTAGAGCAGTTTTATTGTTCTATACATTAATAACTGACAGGCTCCTTCTCCTATGTGAAACAAATTCTTACTTGAAATTGAAAAATTCTTGCATGGAACCAACTATTATTTTAACTTTCAATTTTAATTCACTGTGGGCCTTGTACTTTAGAGGCACACACAACGCATGTAGTCCCTCTCCCTTGAGTATTACAAAAAAAAAAAAAAAATCCTATGCCTATACTTATCACAATCTGTAATCCTTGACAAAACTTTATGCTATGCTGCAATTTCAAAGTATTTGGTATTCAGATTTTCTGGCTTTGGCCCTGAAACTCCTGTGTTTGAGACAAAATGGACCCCAATAGCCTGCAGTGTGATGCAGAGTTGTGTGCACATTGCCTTCAACTGCAGTAAACTTCTAGTAAAACAACTTAAAAGGAGCCCCTATGCCCATAGGCATAGAGAGAGACCCAGGCAAACAAGCCACTGTGTTCTTCCTCAACACATGCAGTCAGAAAGTTGCGGCCCTTTGAATGCTGAACAGTTCATGTAAGCCCAGTTCATCTGTAAGGTTGAAACTGCAGTGAATTCTGGGAGGAATTTTTCTGATTGGGTTCATCACACAGCCTTGTCACAGGTTCACAATAACTGCCTCTGCGGGCAACAACCTGCAATAGCATGGCATTTCATACATAGGTAGAGGCACAGTGTAACTGGTTTTATTGCTAAAACTAAAGACTGATTATGAGAAAGGAAGTAATCTGTACATCCCAAGAGATCCCAACATGACCTCTAAAAAGCTGAAATCGTCTCGAATGACAATGGACCTCACTTGCAGCTGGTTTAAAAAACAAACTACAGGGAAAACAGAGGCCTTGCAAGAGAGATATTCCACACCTGTTCTATAATCATGAGTAGATCTTAATCTAAAACACTGAATTAGATAATGATTTTATAATAGCCCTAATAAACATTATGCTAATTGCAAAAGTAGATTTGGATTTTGATTTCGATCTTTTCTTAATGTACTGAAGATTGAAATAATCAAAATAGATACTTGTATGCTTTGTGCCCATTCATACATAGGATTCAGAACTAAGTGTATCACATTTTACACTAACTTATTTGCCTGATAAAACTTCAATCTTTTCATAGCTATATCCCAGTTACTAGGACTGGGTTCTAAAAGTGTTGTGGGGGAAACACACCTGGGAGCTGTCTGAAAATAAGACAGCAAACACTGACAGCAGCAGTGTGCCTTTTTACACTTAAATTTCTTTATCCACTCACAAGGAGACAAAATCCTCTCAACATGCTGTACAGCTGCTTACATGATAAAATGACTGCTTACTTGATAAGTTAACCCCCAAACCTGCATTTTAACATAAAACTTTGCCTCAAGCTAGCCATCATGGTGAAGTGGTCAGCATGGTGGGTCCCCAGCTGGGAGGCAGTGGGTTCAATTTCCATTAAAGTAATTTATTCGCAGGATTTTTCTGCCCCCCCCCCCCCCACCCCCCACCCCATCCCCCCTTGCCCAAATAACTCCTTCCAGTGTTAAGCCTACTATGGGCTCAATTGGAAAGACTAGGACCACACAGTCGAGTTTCATCCACTTAACCTTTACCGGATGACGTTTTTGACTACACAGACCCGATCGTGCAGGTCACTCAAGACCCACACATTGTGTAGAGGCTTTCCTATTGCTTGTCCCTATTCAGATCACGCGGGTCTTGTAAGATGCGCGCCTGATAAAGGGCGGTTCAACAACTTATTCATCACCCGATGGCGTGGGTCATGTGTGACCCATTAGAATTTATAGGTCCTGGCGGAACTGCGACTAATTACGCTGATAATTGATTGTGCCCATACATGACATTTCTATGACCAATGGCTATTGAGATTGTTGACAACCTCCTAAGATTTCGTGAGCATAGCTTTATCTGTTCATAAGATGATGTTTTTATTGAGTCACTGGGTCATGAAAGACCCATGAAGCGTGGTAAAGGTTAATGGATGCATCACTAGGAGTGTTGCTAAAAATTTCCTGACCAACACTGCAGGTGTCTGTATTTTTCAGGCCTGGTTGATGCCAGGATATATCATGACGTAAGTGTAGGGTAAAGCCCTGTCATACAATCTCAGACCTGAGTGAAAATCCGTAGTATCATCTTCATCACTCTCATCCTCATTGATCAGCATAATAAAAAGTATCAAATTTTCTGGCCCCTTCATGTCCTGCTCTCACCATGCGCTCAGTTCCGATTACTCTCCATGTCGTTGCCCCTGGATTAGTTCTACTGGCATCATCAGTAATGGCAAATTCTTGGAGACTGTCACTGGACGTACATGGTGGTGTCCTCCGGAGGGAAAGTTCACTCAAGCTAGCTTTGCAACTTGGCAAATATTATCATCAGTTGACGGCTTAGTAGTAGGTGGTGTCCTGCATATGTAGGATCAGAACAGGCACCCCTGAACACCGCTGAAGGGACTTCACAGCAGTGCAGAGTCTCCTCTGTTGGGTTGCCTCATAATGGCTAGATGTTGAGTATTCCCTGTGGATTGCAAGTGCCAGCATGGTAGTAGGATGGGTTGGGCTGTTTCTCTGGAGAGGGGCTGGAATAAACTGTGGCTGGAATGCCACCAGGGTGGCACGAAAGATAGAAAACAAAACAAAACCACCTAAGTTTGATAATTCTTCATGACAGAAATTTCCTAAAAATCCTGATGAAACTCACATCTTACAATCTCAAACACAATGAAAAATGACAAATCAACAGCAGCAACAACAACAAAAAGCCAATAACCAAATTTACCTCCAGGAGCCATTGCAGGTTTTGCACCACTTGCAATGTTTGTTTCTGGGAGGGGAGGCAAGTCCTGTGTCAGCGGACTGGACTTCAGCCTGGGAGCAGCTTCACCTGATCGTCTGCGTGACGTTCTGGGCTGAATAACAGTAAAACAAATTCTTAACTTTTTTCCACAAATTACACAAAAATGGGAACCCTTAAAGTAGCACATTAGCTGCAAAAGAATGAAAAAAGAAGAAAACAAAACAAAAGAAAACAAAGAATGGATGGATGTGCGAGGAATTTAGTGAACAGGAACATATCCACCTTTTCTTTTTAAACATTCCATCATCAAAATGCGTTATTCACATAAAATATAATCCCATGTGCATGTGTGCATGTGTGAATGTGAGTGTGTGTGCATGTGTGTGTGCATGAGCATGTGTTTGTGTGTTTGCTTAATCCCTAACCGATGTTCAATGTTCCATACAAGAATGGTTGACTGATTTCTTTGCTCAACGTTTTCATTATTCAGATATCTTCTGATGATGCCTTCAGTTTTTTGTAAGAGTTTGCCTGATTTTCAGGACTGCAAAAATCCTGTTTATATGGCTTGGCCGTCCCCTGAAGACAAAGCGCAGATGACAATGGAAAGGAGGCATAAAAAACCCAAACCAACCCAACCACTCAAGCAGTCCTCTCACCTTACAAAACACATTCAGTGGCCTGTCATATTCATGAAGGTACATATACCAAACGAAAACCCTTTCACTCCCTCACAGAGCATCTACCCCTGCCCCCGCCCATTTTCTCCACTTGCCATCTCACGTCTGCCTCAATGTTTAGCATGGAATTCAAAGAAAGTTGACCAGGCTCTGCATCTTTATTTGCATTTTGATTCTTTAAAATAACAGTTACAAATATTATTTGTAAATGGAAAGAAGGCCACCTATATATGTACATAAAGGGAAGACAATGATCTGTTTGCCTGGGGTTTTGTCTGTGCATGTGTGCGTGCATACGTATGTGCGTGCGTTTACCCGCGCATGCATGCGTGTATTTCCCAGCTGAACTCTTACGAGACTTACCTGTTGTATACTATCTTACAATCAAGTGCCAAGTTGCTGAGCACAAGAATGTAGGGCTGTTTGTATGGTTGTTCTTGATCACTTCATCATGCAGGCAGCCACACTTGCAGGAGTCCCCTGGTGGATTTACTTACCTTTCATGAGAAAGAAGATTGTTACTTTAGAAGCTTACCAAGGCTGAAGGTAGAGCCTCTGTCACGTACAGCAGGTGAATCTCTCTTTCAAATGCATGACTTTGCTCCCACTCTTTGACACTTGATATGTATGACTACAAAGGTCAGTGAACAGAAGAGCAAAAACTCACGCAGTTCGTTGAGATGGACATGCTCAATTTCTCAGGCATGACACTCACATAGCCACAGTGATCAGCCAATCAGAGCAAAGGTGAAGGTCGTTTGTGCTCTAGAACCCACCATCTCAACTTGGCAATATTTTCTCTTGTTTTCGCTGTTTCTTTTCCTCCTAGATTAAGAATTCATACTCGCCTTTTAAAATCTGTGTCAAACTTGATTCTACTTGTAATTCTGCAACCTTCACGGAAAGAAAAAAGTATGGACATATGCACCGAAAATGCAGCGTGGGGTGAAACCGCTGAGAAGACAAATGAGCTCCTTCCTCCAAGTCAGGTGAGCAATCAGTTCACCCCCTGCTTTCCATTGAAGCTACCTAGTGCGACCACAGTCTGGCAAAGTGAAGGGAAAGAGCTATTGCCAGAAAAGAATCTTTTTCCTGTGCCTGAGCTACAGACTTGTCTGCTGTGACAAGGGCTGAAATTCCTGCATGACACTGCATCACAACCAACAGCAAGCTTCAGGTCTAGCCTGCATCAATCACTGACCAACACTGGATGCTCAAAACACACACACACACACACACATTATTATTATTATTACTATCAGTGTTATTATTATCATCCTTACTACTTCAAGTTGCATTGTCTCCTTCCCGACAGCCTCATTTTCATTCAGCAGCACCATCTTGCGCCGAATTCTACAAAGATAAGCCATTGCTCATCCTTCATTTTCGTTGTCCTAAGTGCTGTTTATCTTGCCTGAAGAAGACCTATGAGGTCGAAACGTGTTGTGTTTTGTCTTGTGATTCTTTTGCTCACGTTGTTCGGTGGAATCATAATAATTATTTTAAAAATTTGTTTAGATCTCTGCCTGTAGTTGCCTCACTTTGCAACACGCACAATGGTTGAAAACAAGCAGGCTTCGCTATCCTCAACATCAGCTGACTAAAAAGCTTTCTTCAGCTTTTCTGCGCTTGCCTGGCAGTAACCGGTTTCAGCACAGCGCCATCTCCAGAAGAATCCTGGGACTTTTTTCTGAACTAACCTGGCAGTGACGGTGCCGGGTTTCAGCACAGCGCCATCTCCAGAGGAATCCTGGAATTTTTTTTCTGAACTTACTTGGCAGGGACCGGTTTCAGCACAGCGCAGTCTTTGGAAGAATCCTGGGACTTTTTTCTGCACTTACCTGGCAGAGACAGGTTTCAGCAGAGAGCCATTTCCTGAAGAATCCTGGGACTTTTTTCTGCATTTCCCTGACAGTGACAGGTTTCAGCAGAGAGCCATTTCCTGAAGAATCCTGGGACTTTCTTCTGCACTTACCTGGCAGTGACGGGCTTCAACAGTGAGCCGTCTCCAGAAGACTCCTGGGACTTGTGAGGCAGAGAGGCTTGTGCTGTGCGCTGCTTCCTCAGGCTTTCTGTCCGCAGGATGAAGGAGGAGAGGTGCTCCTTCACAAAAGGGCAGGGTCAGGATGGCACTGGCACTGTGGCACAGAGAAACCACTGGCAGTGCAGGAATTTGAATGTTCTGTCTGTGATTGTGTTGATTTGCTTGTTTCTGAGGGAGGAAGACTACATGCATATCTGACTTGCCAGATAGGAAGCCGTAATCTATGTCCATCTTTACACAGATAAAACACTTGTCGATTGGAAGATGGTCTGTGTGTGTGTACATGCACAATGTGTGTGTGTTGTGTGTAAATGCACAATGTGTGTGTGTGTGTGTGTGTGTGTGTGTGTGTGTGTGTGTGTGTGTATGTGTGCATATGTACATGTGTGTGTGTGTGTGTGTGTGTGTGTGTGTGTGTGTGTGTGTGTGTGTGTGTGTGTGTGCAGGTATGTTTGTATGCATGTGAGTCACTGTGAACAACATTTAGTTTATCTCAACAAAACCTCTGAATTATGCAGAATTAGCTACAGAACAATATCATCCAGAGCAATAAACACACACACACACACACACACACACACACACACACACACACACACACACAAACACAAACACACACACATACATCCCAGGGCTTCCTACAGCTGGTTAATTTAAGGATTTCCAGGGTACTTCACGACTGGGAGGATGAAACTTATACACATACACACAAGTACAAGCACATATACACTCTCTCTCTCTCTCTCTCTCTCACACACACACACACACACACACACACACACACACACACACACACCCCCTTCACCAAGGATCCCTTGAGTTCTTTCAAGATAATTCTTCATAAACTACATAAACATCTGTTTGTGGTTTGAGCACAAGTGCTTTGTAATGATTATTTGGTCCTGAAGCTTTAAGGAAGTATCCAGTTCTGTGACTACTTTCTTGTTTAGATATAGTCATATTTCTCACATTTATGAGCCAGATAGTTTGTGCTCTGTGTCAAGGGAATAAGATTGCCAATTTTCAGTTAACTGAATAATTGGCATTTTGCAGGACTCGTTTCTTTGAGGAAAGCAGTGCAACTCAAATGTTCCAAGCCACAGTATTCTGGTTACACAGGGCGCCTATTGTACACATCTTTTTGAGAGTTTACTTAAGGGGATGAGACATTGTGTTCCCCCTCCCCCCACTCCTCTTCCCCGTCTCCTAGCACTGTGTGATAGGTTGTGAGAACTAAAGTGTTTTCCTTTTCAAAAACAGTTTGTGTAGAAAATTTGAGGCAAATATGTCCAGCTGGGTTGGAATGGATCTCTTGACCTTTGGTGACACTTCAAAATCCATCTCATGATGTTTATGGTTGTGTGCCTTACATTTTTCTGGCCTCCAAGAAGACAAGATCATGACTGTAGTTTTGCCAGAAAGTCCCCATTTTTACAGTGCTCATCTGACAGCTTGCATTCCCTAACTGCTTGCACATTTTCTCACACATGAGAATGGCTGCCATTTAAAATCTCTTTCTCTAACCGAAGGCTAAGGAGTGGGAGTGGAGGTGGGTTGAGGGTATGACCTCATAAGTTATTTCTGAATACAATTTCTGGAACAGCCTACTTGATTTTTCTGCACCCACAACTTAATTCCAATTCTTTTTTTTTTATAGACTGTTGTTTAAACTAACCCCAGATTATGCATCCTCATGCACCCCCGTGATGAACTACTCACCTAGGTCGATCTTCTGGTGCTTTGACTAGGACTTTCATGATGATGATCTCTTGGACACCTTCAGAGTAGTGGGAAGGTATTGGCTAAAGACAGAAGAAGTATACTGCCTATTTTTAGTCACAGACATATACAATTCCCACAATTATTCACAGTTACAAACACAGAGAGAGACAGACAGACATAGCCAAAGAGACAGACAGACAGAGAGACAGTGAGAGAGAGAGAGAGAAAGAGAGAGAGAGAGAGAGAGACAGACAGACAGACAGACAGACAGACAGACAGTACACAGATAACCAGACAACTTGAATGAGAGAAGAGGGATAGACAGAGACAAACAGTAGACAGATAACCATACAGCTTGAATTTTGATTGAGAGAAGAAAAGGTGGAAAGAGAGAGAGAGAGAGAGAGAGAGAGAGAGAGAGAGAGAGAGAGAGAGAGAGAGAGAGAGCAGAAGAGAGAGAGAGAGAGAGAGAGACAGAGACAGAGAGAAAGAGATAGAGAGAGAGGCAGTGAGAGAGAGGAGAGAAGAAAGAGGGAGGGACAGACAGAAAGAGAAAGAATGAGAGATGGGCAGGGAAAGAGAGGGTGAGATATGGACAGTGAGAAACAGAAAGAGACATAGACAGAGGGGAGGGGGAGGGGGAGGGGAGGAAGGGGGACAGAGAGAGGGACAGAAGAGAGGGAGAGAGTGTGAGAGTGAGAGAGACAGAGACACATAAAGACAGGGAGAGAAAGAGACAGTGAGAAACAGACAGAGACAGAAGAGATACAGACAGAAGGAGACAGACAGACAGAAACACATAAAGACAGGGAGAGAAGGAGACAGTGAGAAACAGACAGAGGCAGAAGAGATATAGACAGAAGGAGAGATAGAGACAGACAGACAGACAGACAGAGAGTGAGAGAGAGAGAGAGAGAGAGAGTGTGTGTGAGACAGACAGAGACAAAGGCAGGAACAGAGTGAGAGAGAGAGAGAAAAAAAAACAGAGACAATGACAGCAAGAGAGAGAGAGAGAGAGAGAGAGAGAGAGGGGAGAGAGAGAGAAAGAAAGAGAGAGAGAGAGATCCTCTTTCCCCAACACACATTCTAATAATAAAAACAAAGCTGACAGGGCAGCTGAGGCTTTTTACTTGTAAAAATCAAATCAGCAGCATTACCTCAAACTCTGCTTTGACGATCTTGAAGAAAAGGCTGATCAGACTGTTCCCATCAAAAGGAGGCCTCAGAGCACACATCTCATACAGCAGACAGCCCAATGCTGTGCCGGGGGAGGGGGGGATGGGGGGAGGGGCAGAAATGGAAAACAGGTGATTTTATCTCTGTAACCTTGAAAATTTTGTTGGTGTTGTGATTTTACCACAATCGGTGGCATCTAACTATAATCGTCTCCACATATCTTTACCTAACTGCAATGTGTCCAAGAGGAAAGTTTTTTGAATGAACAGTCAAACCAGTGTACAAAAAAAAATGATAAAAGAAGAAACAGTGTTCCTCTCTCTCTCCACACACACACACACACATACAAACATGCACACAGATATATACACACACAGAATCTATTATGTGGACGGGTTTTTATTGAGTAGTTTTGCTGTTTACAATATCCTAAAGCAGTAGTGTAATAAGATATACATGTGCTGATACATGCGATACTTAAAGGAGAGAGACTGAAAAATAAATAAGCGTGAGAGAGAGAGATAAACAGAAAGAGACAGACAGACAGACAGACAGACGGAAGGACAGGACAGACAGACAGAGAGAGAGAGACAGACACAGAGAGAGAGAGGACAGTAAGAGAGAGATGTATGGCATGGGGCAGGTGTGGCTACTGAAAGCAGTGTTTATCAAAAGAAAGCAACATGCTTCAATAATTTGTGCGCATTCATTGCTAACATTGCTGCTGCTGCTGCTGTTACTGTCATCACAGTTATCAGCATTTTCACTATCACTGTTCTTACCCAAATGTCGGACTTGGAGTTGTATGGAATGTCCTGACAGAGCTCTGGGCTCAGATAGGAAGGAGTGCCCACCACAGTTTTAGCAACATCGATGGTGCTGTCCAAAATCTTGGAAATTCCAAAGTCACCTGTTGTTCCAGAGAACAGGAAAGTCAGAAAAGAGCGTGTAATCGAAGAACCCATACACTAGCATTTTTCATTCTTGTCTCCTGCGAAAAGGCTTACGTTTTTAGCTGCACTTTAGAAATTTGATATCTGGCATGTTTGACATGTTTGATGGTGCGTGCGTGCGTGCGTGCATGCGTGCGTGCGTGCGTGCGTGTGTGTATCACTTCTTTAACTTTAATCTCACAGTCCTACAAAAGTTAAAGATCAGACGTGCACAAGAACATACTTGATATCGAAATTTCATATAAGAAGAAAGGTAATAGCAGACATAGATGAACAATTACATTCTAGATATGGTTATACATTCAAATATGTGTAATGCATGTTCATTAGATTTAACTGAAAACTAGATCTCTTTGTCTTGACCAAAGTAATACCCAGCCCAACTCTCTTCCCAAATCAATTCTATTCAAAAAAAAAAAAAAAAAAAAAATCAAATCAAATAAATAAAAACCATAAAATGATACTAACAGCAACACCTTCAGTGTAAGCATTTACACACACACACACACACACACACACACACACACACACACACACACACACACACACACACTCACACACATCATGAAATATACACACGCAGAGCTGTCAACATTTCCTGATTTCCAAACACATTCCTATGAATAAAGCAATGGCATAAAGAAAAATTCTGGCTTTCAACAGGATATAAGGAAAAAATTTTCCTCAGTGCATGCAAACTGATTTCATAGACTGCTGAAAAGTATTGTCATACTCTTTTCAATGCCATTTCTCTTTCTCCCCACTCTTCTTTTCTCTAATTCTTATGACACATCCCTCCCAATGTTCAACTAAAGCCCCCCTACTCCCTCCCCCCCCTTCCAACATCAGTAGAAAGCCAGAATGTGACTGCTATCACGTAAAAAAAAATCCTTAAAAAAGGACATAAAACGTGACTGTAATCTCTCTTTCTGTTTTTTTTGTTTTTCAATCTCTCCCTCTCTTTGTGTGACTGATCATCAAGGAAATGTAACCTATCTTAACCTGTTCTTGATAATGAATTTCCCATCTCACATTTCTCTTCTTAAATTCAACATCACAAAAACCCGATCTGGACCTGGAATGAACAGTCACATTTGGGGGGGAGTATGATATCAGGAACTTAAACATGAACTTTAGAGTTTCCAGAAACGACTGCAATGATCTGGGAAAACAGGAGAAATGCTGGCAGCATCAAACACATACAATGGTGATCCTCTAGTTTGTTTTACACAACAAAAACTAAAAATTCTCTCTATAACATTCTTGCTCCTTTCAACTTACCTATCTTCACCACGTTGTTCTTGGTTAGAAAGACGTTCTCTGATTTCAAATCCCTGCAGACACACAAGACAATTGACCTGCTGAGCAACTGTAGTAGAAATACAAACCAAAATGCAAAAATTACCGGTCGTTTTGTCTAACCAGTGACTTCCTAGACCTGAATTCAGTCCTCCTGTTTCTGTTTCACCTTCCATGCACTCTTTGTTCAGCTAGACCTGAATTCAGTCCTGTTTCTGTCTCACCTTCCATACCCTCTTTGTTCAGCTAGACCTGAATTCAGTCCTTTTGTTTCTGTCTCACCTTCCATACCCTCTTTGTTCAGCTAGACCTGAATTCAGTCCTCCTGTTTCTGTCTCACCTTCCATACCCTCTTTGTTCAGCTAGACCTGAATTCAGTCCTTTTGTTTCTGTCTCACCTTCCATACCCCTCTTTGTTCAGCTAGACCTGAATTCAGTCCTGTTTCTGTCTCACCTTCAATACCCTCTTTATTTACCTAGACCTGAATTCAGTCCTCTATCTGTCTCACATTCCATACCCTCTCAGTGGTGTTCCATTTTTCTTCATGCATTACTGGATCCAAGTGCATTTTGTTGCAATCCTAAAGTCAGCAGTCCGCATAGGGTCACCATGAGGGAACCAACCACAGTAGACAGAGCACTGCTGCTGAGTCACTTCAGTGTTCAGTCGTGCTTGTTCAGATCCAACGAATGGAGAACAACGCCTTTCAAGCTTCTTACTGATGAGACTGATTGTTTAGAGATGGAGCCAGAGTGAACAAGTGACACTGCCCCCGACCTCCCCCCTCTGAAGGAAATGCCATCATGTCCTTCCCTGTATTCTAATTACAACATGTCTGACACAATCTATATCTAAATGACTGCCAGCCTTACTGCAGGGTGAAACATTTGAACTGGACATGGCATAACCCATATACTGCTTATCTTCATGTTTGACCTAGGAGTCAAATCTGCCATCTCTACAAGTATGACACAGCTGCGTCTGCCCTGAACTGTTAACAATGACTTTAATCCAGAAACAGCCTATCTGTCTGACACGCCAAACTTAAAAGAACAAACGTTCAAACATATGGTATTAAACTTTTACCAAAAACTGAACGGCTGAAATGTTCTTTTTTCGGCTTACACACATTTTCATTTGGGGATTAACTAAAGCCAAATAACACTATTGGGACCAACTATCTACTTCTGCTCACCAAAAATTTGGCTTACCCATTTTTCTCTAAAGTGTGTTTGGCCGCCGCACATATTTCCAGTGTTTTTCATCAGCGTGCACATACGATTCAAATACATACATTTCTTTCTAACATAGATAACTCATTTTTTGTGTGTTTGTGTACCTGCTTGGTAAAAAAAAAAAACAGTCCTGCTCATATTTTTCAGCTGACTTGTTAATGAGTCATCTGCAAATTTTCTTCTGAACTTTTTTTCCATTGTGATCGCTTTTTTTTTTTTTTTTTTTTTTTTGGTGTTGTGATAGTTCTGAACCTGATGATGAAATGATAAATGGTACCAATGTGTTCCAGATGCAGAATAAAGATGCTGCTTCCAGACCTTCACAAATCTGAAGGCACTTTTTGTTTCCCCATGACCTGTAGAAATACAAAGTATGACTGGCATCACTGTTGAGAACACACAATCATATGTGACTGTGATCTCTGTATTTTTGTTGTTGTTGTCTTCTTTGTACCATACCTTTCGTATCACTGATCATCAGAGATACCTAATCTTCCTTGAACTGCTCTGTGTTATTGATTATTCAACTGAACAGCGCAGACAAATATATCAACACCAGACATAAAAAAAAAAATCACACAGGCAATGTAAACTTATCACAGGGTTCTGTGACCTTGATCCTTTGTTAACGTAAAAATTGAAAGGTCAGACATCAGCATGTCTGTTTCTTGACATTTCACACATGAAAGGCTGAAAAATGCACTACACTGCAAGCTGCAGAGGCCACGAACAGCTTTGCAGTTTATGTCATGCATTTCTGGCAGGAAACAAACTGATCTTCATTGTACCAGAATGATATCCAGTGCAGCAGCAGAAGAACAGTATAATATAAAAGTGATACAATAAAACACAAACAAACAACAAAAAAAAACCCCACCAATACTGATCATCACTTTTAAAATCAATCTGGACTGTTCAAAGATATCAAATGAATCTAACTCTTGGATTTTCTAGTCTCCTACGGCTGGTGATAAACTTGTTTCAGATCAGCTACTATAGACTTGGTTTTTTCTTGTTTCTTTTAATCTGTTTCATCTTTCAAGTTCCCAGCATTACTTAATGCTGCTCATTCCAGTTCCCCCTACACAGCTGAACAGAAGTTTGTCTTCTTGCTGCCCAAGCACTGACAGAGGGAGAAATCATGGAACAACAATTCACATGAAACTGCCCAAACCAACAACTTTGATACCAGCTAACCATAGGCATAGACATCCAGAGAAAAAAAAAAAAATGATCATTTTGAGGGGAAGGTAAGGACGGTGCAATTTAAGACTTTTCATAATGATCAATGAGGGCGAGGATGAGGATGATGCTAGGGAGATCTATTCTAATCAGGGCTAAACTCTATGCTTTATTTCACAATACATCAACATACCAACCAGACGCCAGAGATACATGCACCAGGAGAGTTGGTCAGAAAATCTGGGCAACACTCTCATATGTGCATCCATTAAGTGCATGGAATTTGATTGCGTGGTTCCAGTCGTCTCGTTTGAGCCCAATACTCCCTCAGATCAGAGCAGAAGCTTGCCCGGTGACGAAAAACGCCAAACATAAACATCTTGGTTGGGAATCAAACTTTTGACTTCCCAGCCTACTCCTCTGTGACACTTACCATCTCATTACAGTGACTGGCTGGTTTAGAGTATTAGTCCTGGCATCTTTACTGTGCATAATTTTGATTTCAACTTGCTTGCAACCCTGATAGGGCCTCCATGGATGTGACTTGACAGTCCATTACAGTAACTTTCCATTGATTCCTGAGCATCAAGAAAATGATTCATTGTTGAAGTAGCCAGCTCATTCTGCTGCACCTCCGATGTAGCCATCCTAATGTTCTCCATTGATTTCCATGTCAAGATACATTGGTAGTTATTACAGAAGGTAATAGGGGACTAGTTTCACTGTCTTTTCCTTTTTGTTTTGTTCTTTATAAGATCTCAGTTATGTTACAAGATCTCAGTTAAAAGTAAGATTTTTTTTCTTTTTCTCCCCCCCACACCCCCCTACCCCCCACAAGATCTCAGTTTGCCCTGAAAGTCCGAATGTTAATGGTCTCAGTGATTGTGCAGAGTCATCCAGAGCATTACGACTGTTAGCATCCAATCTATTCTTAAACTTTACTTGGAAAAGTGACATTACCTTCCTTTAAGCCTTACTGTGTTTGGCGCGCATGGATTGTACTGGTTGTGTAACCAACATGTCTTCCATTATCTCTTTGTTCTTCTCTCACCGTCACATCCAGACAAGGATTCATAGGCAGCACATGAAAAGCAGTTTCTCTGTTTCTTCCAACAAAAACTTACTTTTACTTAAAAAAAAAAACAAACAAAAACAAACAAGACCTATAAGCAAGCTGAAAATAAATACCTGTGTAAAACCTTCTTGGAATGGATGTACTGCACTGCCATCAGAATCTGTATGAACCACTGTGGACAGACCAAAGCATCAGCAGCAGTGGACAGGGCAAAGAATGAGTCACCGTCTACACAACACATTTGAAACCTGGTAACACATGGCACAGTGTCAATCTTCTGCCAGGAATAAAGCAGTAAATTGCTCAATTTCTAAATCCAGTATCCTTAAAAACAAGGAAAAGAAATAATTTTAGAGACAGAGAGAGAGAGAGAGAGAGAGAGACAGAGAGAGAGAGAGAGGCGCAAAGAGAGAGAGAGAGAGACGCAAACTGAGAGAGGCGCATAGAGAGAGAGAGAAAGAGAGAGAGAGAGAGAGAGAGAGAGAGAGAGAGAGAGAAGAGAGAGATAATGTTGCTTTGAGCCCAGCCGACCGCAGAAAGAGAGAGAGAGAGAAGAGAGAGAGACGACAGTGAGAGAGAGCAAGCACCGTTATACACCAGATCTAAACTGAATCAGTAGCACTTTTCAGAGCTATTCTCACCTATTTACTGTATTTCCATTTGTGTTTTATTAGCTTCTGAAATCTTTCACTTCTGAAGCTGTCTGAAAGGACACAGAGATGTGAAGCTGACAGCTGGGTGTGAAAAGTTCTTTTTTTTCTGTCAGACTCCCCCAAACATTTTCTTGATGCTTTTCATCTACCGATGACAAGTATGCTCATCAGTAGATGTCTGTGGCATCCTTCAGACAGACAGATAATCTTAAAGCATATCAGGTACTTTTATCTGTCTTGAATGTTTTCATCTCATTCATCTCACAGAACAGTGCAAGTTTATTCCCATGAAACAATGACACCTTTCCAACTATGCATTGTCAAGTTACTTTGCTCCCTTTCAAATCTCTGCACACTGATTTGCTTACAACAGTCAAGGAGTTACTCATAAATGACAAAATAAGGATAAAGAATGTTTATATAATACTTACTCTAAACAAAAGCCCCAAACTTGGATATTTCACAATGGACACACACACACACACACACACACACACACACACACACACACACACACACACACACACACACACACACATACATACATGCGCACATACACACACACATGTACATATGTAAGTCATCTATCACAATCACAGAGACATAATCAATGAATTTAAAAAAGGGTGACAGTTTGTGGGTCAGCATGTTTCTTCAGTTCATGGAAGAAATATTTAAGATATATTATCCTAAAGATTCTGGGAAGATTTTTTAAAGCTTCCAGAGAGATTTTAAAGCTTGTGGGGGGATACACTGAAGCTAGTGGGGAGATTTCAAATCTTGAGGGAGATGCTAAAGCGCATGAGGAGATTTTAAAGTTTGCGGTAAAGTCTGTGTCATGAACAGATTGAGGGAGAAGGTTCTAGATGAAAGAAACCTGATGGAAAGGAGAAATAAAACTTAGCTGCATGATTTTCACTTAAAAGAAGGGTTCCTGCAGATGTGAATGCCAGCAGAAGACACATACGATGAGAAAATACCATATAGTCAGAAAGCCTCCCCCCCCCCCCCCCCCCCCCCCCTCTTTTTTTTTTTTTCTTATTTCTAAAGATCTCCTCTGGAGATTAGCAATTACATCCCTACCCCCACCCCTTTCTTTTTCAAAGATCTACTCTTGAGACTGGCAACAATTAGTTAAAAACAGATCTGCACATCATGCTGCTACAGTATGAGATTCATTAAAAAAAAAAAAAAAAAAAAAAATGCTGTATAAATCTAATGAATAAAAAAAAAAAAAACCTACTCTCATTTACTGGTTCAAACCCAGCACCATAGACAGAGAAGTACTAGTTATTCGTGAGGCTGTCTGCATTTTTTTCTCATATCCTCAGAATTGATACCATCTAAAAAAAAGGTCTTCCTATTTTCACACAGCATTTACACATATTTTTGTGCTTATTACTTACACCTAGATGGACACTTCATGGGGGAAAATGCTATGTGACATACCTGCATGATTTGCTTCTCTGTCAGAGGTGTGTTCTTCTGCAACAAAAACAAGAATCCATGCAAAATATAAAAGATATAGAAAGAATCTAAACATTCTAAAAAATACAATGAGAATAAGTTTGTGAATGGCACGCACACACACACACACACACACACACACACACACACACACACACACACACACATACATATATATATATGTGTGTGTGTGTGTGTGTGTGGTGTGTGTGTGTGTGTGTGTGTGTGTGTGTGCAGGGTATACTTTTCTTATTTCCTCTTTTTAAAGAAATGCATTTGTAACGATTCCATCTGATCATCCTATGATGAGCAAAAAGCCATGAAAAGACAGATAAAGAGTCACAAGTATAAAAAAGACAACATTTCTAAAAAAAAAAAAAATGTAAGGATAAACACATTTAAGGAGTGTCTGAGAAAGAAAAAAAAAAAAAAAAAGAAACAGGAAGAGAGAAATAGAAACAAACACACACACACAAACTAAACAAATGCATGACAAAAATTTTTTAACAAAACGATTGGCTGGCATGAAATCAAAGGACGACAACTTACAGTGGTTGCTTCTTGAATTTGTCAGCTAGAGTTCCTCCATCACAATAATCCTGTAGAAAAAAAAAAAACAAAAAACGAAGTATGCTGAAGACTGAACAATGATTTACCAGGTAACAAACTGCTTATTACAGTCACAACAATGACACAATAGCAAACAGTAATAGCAGCTGTGAACATACAGTAATGTAGTGACCATGAAATAAAATACTTGCAATTTTGTGCAAGGGCCATTTTTCACACATAGACTTCAAGCCAGTTCCAAAGATCCATCAGGCTTTGTGCACTGTGGAGTCCAATCCCCACTGTTATAAACCCCGGGTGTGGGGAAAAAAAAACAACAGAACATTTATGAAGCAACACACCTCAGTGTGCTAGATCTTTCCCTCCGAAAAAATGAAAGCTGTGTGTTTCTCTTTGACTATGGTTTTGTTTGATTGACTTTTGTGTTAACAATCATTTCAGTGACTGGCAAAACATGAAAGCTGTGTTTTCTCTTTGACAACGGTTTTGTTTGATTGACTTTTGTGTTAACAATTATTTCAGTGACTGGAATTTTCCATTGCGTTTCTTCCAGCATGTCATTACTTTGAACCTGAAAAGCTGAACGTACAGACTTGCAGATCCCTGAGCCAACAAATCTATAAAATTTGAAGAAGTCCATAAAACTATTTTCAAGTTATGTGACGTCACACACACACACACACACACACACACACACACACACACACACACACACACACACACACACACACACACACACACACACACACACACACAGAAGTGATCAGCATATCCCACAAGCTATGCCTGAGAACAGAATGATGATACAATATAATTCATCATCACAAGAGTTTTCCTTGCATTGAATTCATGCTGCTCTTGGAAAGAAGGTGTCACTCTAACACAACTCCACTTTGATTATTTTTTTGTCCTGTCCGTTCATGCTTTTATAAACCTCCTTAACAGAGGACTTTTCTACAGTTTTGCCATGGACAACCCCACTGATCGCCTAGGGTTCTCTTTTTTCATACACCATATAAGCTTCTCACAGGACTGTGATTTACTATCTCGTTTGAAAGACTAATACATGTACAGCTAGATATCTAATGCTGTAATTTCATGTGCATGCACACACACACAAACATACACAATCCTCTAATATCACTTTCAGTGAAAAGATGTTAAGTTGAAGAACTAACTAACTAACACCATGCAGCATCAACTGACCTGTATAATACAGACATGCTGCTGATCGTCATGCACAAAGCTGTCATGGAAGGCCACAATGTGTGGGTGCTTCAGTCCTGACAGGATACTGAAAACATACGGCACTCAACTTTTCCATGAACATGTACATTTCTCCCATACAGTGCTGAAGCATCCCCCCCCCCCCCCCCCCACCACACACACACACACAGTATAAGCTGAAGTCTGCCACCCAAAGCATGTTTCAACAGAACAATGAGTAAAGTGGAAACAACCATACTTAAAAACACATCTGATTGAAGTACAATGCACTCCAGTAAAAGCAGTTGGTGAGTTACACTGCACACAGTGACCTGGCATGTGGTACTGAACACTTGTGGCCCTAATTCAGCAGCCCCACAGGGCTGCACCAGGAGGGGAGTATACCCTCTCTCCCAACAGCTAATCAGACCTGAGCAACAGTCGTTGCCCTTACTTGCTCTACAAACAACTAGCAAGCACGGTGTATCCAGATTAAAAACAGTCAAGCCACCAACAGCTGCCTGGCTTATGGTCCATCACAGTACCACCTTCCATGAAAAAACTGACAGAAAATCCTTTAAACTCGGGTCTTCAGAGGGACGGAATGTGACACGGAGAAAAAAACGGATCCAGAAAAAAACAACACACCTTTAAGGGAAGGCTTTTTATTCAGAGGGCCTTCATGATGGGAGGTTCCCTTGTCATAAAAACAACACCACACACGCACATACACACAGAGAAAAAAATGGTAAAAGATCTTTGAACTGAAATAAATATAAAAAAGGTATGTTTGTCTCATACTTACTTCAACAACCTCTTCTATGTGTGTGTGCCAACAAGCGTGCAAACGCACTGTGTGTGTGTGTGTGTGTGTGTGTGTGTGTGTGTGTGTGTGTGTGTGTGTGTGTGTGTGTGTGTGTGTGTGTGTGTGTGCGTAGTGGTGCGTAGGTGTGTGCATGCGTGCGTGCGTGAGTGCATGTGCGCGCACGTGCATGTGTATGTGTGCCCGCATTAAAATGCATTTGTATGTTTGGTTGTGCATATGTAAATGTATCTGTGTGAGGGAATTACTGTGTGTAGAATGATGCGTCATTCAACCTTACCTTGCCTCTTTCAGAACAGCTTGCTCAGTTCTTGTTTTTCTTCTCTCATCAATCTCAATCTTCTTTAAGGCAAACAACCTAAAAAAAATATAAAAAAAAGCTTTAATTAGAAAACAAAAAGGAAAAAGGAGGGGGAAGGACAGGGGCAAGATCTAGTATCAAGCAAATTCCTCCTGGAATGAACAAAAAAGGTACACATGTTAATGTATGCAAGAAAAAAGTATTAAAAAGAACTGTTTACAAAAGGCTGAGACTTTGCCTAAGATCAAAATTTTGAAAGACAGAACAGAATATGAAGAAATTATTTGGGAGATAGTCAATGCAGAACATGAACAAGTAACTTGGTAGAGAGAGAGAGAGAGAGAGAGAGAGAGAGAGAGAGAGAGAGAGAGAGAGAGAGAGAGAGAGTATACATATGGAAAACAGTTTATCCTGATGCATGCTGAATATCTTTATATCACAATAACCCAACATATACTGGGTAACAGGAAGACTTTAAAGTGCTTGTCTGATCCTGTGCATGCAAATGCATAATGGGAGTTCAGTTACTCACAGTTTAGTACATAATGCTGACCTGGAAGATGGCTATAATCCTTCCACACACTTACAAACCAGGCACTTCTGGCACTCAAATCCTTATCCATCAGCTTAATGTTATAACCATTTGATTGTTGCAGCAATTAATATGTGTTATTTTACCCTAAGGTAAATCTCCTTGTCTCACTAGCTTTCATTTTAACAGTAGGCTTGTGTATATTTAACATAGTTTTTTCTTTTCTATGACGCTCTCAGCTTAGGCCCTAAAGGTTAAACCCCCCACCCCCCCCCCCCCCCCCCCCCCCCCCAAAAAACAAAAAACAAAAAAAAAAAAAAAGAAAAAAGCGAAGTTAAAAGAAAATAAAAGCAAAACCAAACACAATAACAAAACAGTGTAACACTGTTGGTGGAGTAATGTTATAAACAACAGATTCAGTTTGTTTTGCAAGACTGGTCCACTAAAAACCAAAAGAGGCGCTAGAGTATAGAAAAGCCAATCTATAAGAAAAATAAAGAAAGAAAGAAAGAAAAAAAGTACCCCAGTAATTACTGATTTTCATACATGACATTCAACATTGAATAGATCCAGCATCTCACCTCTTTTCTGAAATGAGAAATGAATAGGATAGTACAATTCTAATTTCCTGCCAGAAAGTTATTGCATTTAGCAATTTTGATGCACCTTTGACAAAGCCTTCAAACTTCATGAATCAACAAGCAAAAGGTTACACATTTATATACTTCAAACAAATAAAATCCCAATGTTCACAGACCTCATATATTACTGTGATCGAAGGACAGAAAGCATGTGAAGATTTTCAAACATGAAGACAATATTTTATTCACAACAGTGGAAACAGAAGAAACTGTAAATACAACAGAGCCTGAAAACACACACTCACACACACACACACAAACACATACACACACACACACACACACACACACACACACACACACACACACACACACACACACACACACACACACACACACTTAAATCATATCCTACCACAGCAACAGACACCAAGACAATCAGTTAGTACATAACTAAAAGTTCAATACCTTTTGGTGCTGATGTGTCGTACAAGATAAACAGCTCCGCAAGCTCCTAGACCAAGGCGTTTCACCGTTTCATACTGGTCCATTTTTCAGAATTCATTTACCTTCACACAAGAAAATGGTAAAACAGAAAATGCAGGTACTGTGTGAAGATTATCATATACAACTGTATTCATATATATATGTATATATATATATATATGTATATATATATATATGTATAATATATATAAAAATATATTAAAAGGAAACACAACGCACTTAATGTCATAATATTTTGCCAAATTTTCGGCCATGCGGCCTTCTTCTGGGGCTTGTTTATTGACAAGGTAAGAACGTCATAAGTATTGACGCATTGAACAAAGTTGTCATAGCTATGACGTCAGTGTTTCTGCCATTTAAAAAGAAAAAAATTGGGATTAAGAGATAAAATTGAGAGATTGAGAAAGAAAAAGAGACGCCCACATACACACACACACACACACACACACACACACACACACACACATACATGCACACGCACACACACACATATATACACACACACACACACATACACACACATGCGCGCGCGCACATATCCACGTGTCTCTCTGCCACCGAGTCCGCCAGAGAACCAAGTCCCTCTGCCACAGGGACAATTCCATAAGAGTATTTACATATACACACACATGCAGATCACATAACAAATTCCACCCAACCACATCATGCACCACCCCCTCCCGTAAGTTAACCAAGATTCCCCCATCTCCACTCTGCAAATCAGTGTCCATCTGAATCAAGGCCGTTGAGTCCCAAAGGATAAACTGTCTTTAGTTTATTCTTCCAGAAATCTTCTCTTCTCTGTCTTGCGGTTTTGTTCAGGCTGTGGACCTTTTCCACCACAATGCATCTCATGTTCTTCAGAGAGTGTTCAGGTAAGTTGAAATGATTGTTGACATGAACACATGCACCTTTGTTCAACTTGATGTTAGACCTATGCTGATAGAAGCGATCTTTCAGTGTCAGCATAGT
The DNA here is from genome assembly GCA_016801955.1 of Conus betulinus. Taxonomy (NCBI): domain Eukaryota; kingdom Metazoa; phylum Mollusca; class Gastropoda; order Neogastropoda; family Conidae; genus Conus; species Conus betulinus. The sequence continues at coordinate 668,138 of JADBJO010000398.1, forward strand.
TTCACCCATGTACTGTGTGCTCTGGCAGTTGGTGCAGTACAGCATATGGATGTGTATATATATATATATATATATATATATATATATATATATATATATATATACATATAGAGAGAGAGAGAGAGAGAGAGAGAGAGAGAGAGAGAGAGAGAGAGAGAGAGTTAACACGTATATTTTTCATACTCTAATTCAGTGACAGTCTGGGGTTGGTGTTGGGGTTGGAGGAGGAGGAGGATTGATGGAGTGCTCTGTAACTCAATTGTTCCTCCAAAGGAGAGGCTAGAGGACCCTGCTCTATCCCATGCGAAGAGCTCAACAGACTTGCTATTGGCCCCATGCTGACAGCTGAAGGGAGGCACCTCTCCATTTATAAGCCAACAAGAAGTTCCATAAAATCATACAAGAACAGGTCTCCAAACATTTCTTTCTTCCAGTGAAAAAAATCTCTACGTGATGAATGGAGACTCTTCTCCATGGAAAAAAACAAAAGGTAGTGAAAAGGAGGAGGAGGGGAGGCAGTGTCTAAACTGTGACTTTCTTCTTAAATCTTGCTGTTGATCTACATTTTGCCCATTCTTCTTCTATTTGTTTACAACACTCTCACACTGGTCTTGCATTACACTTGCAATTTCTTAACTGAAACGGTTTACAGTCACTGGCATTCTGCTTCTCTTTGAAGGTAGCTAACTTTAAGATTTTGAAGAATCAGCTACACTAGCGTGCATGTGTTTCAACAAAATTGAATGTGGGATCTTTAGACATAGTGCAATGCCCATGTCCCCACTTCTGACCTCTTCAAAGAAATCAGAGGCTACATCTTGCCTTGCAAGTTCTTTTTTAGTGGTCAAAAGTCACTGAATCAGAATCATTTCTGTCTCATAACTGATGTGCAGATTTGGATTATCAGGGGCTGCAACTCTGAAGCTGATGCATTTTGACAACATTCATCAGCTGCACAAAAACAGATGTACTTGTGACCAAAACAAAAACAAACAAAAAAAACAAAAACAACAACAGCAAAAACCCAGTGCTTCCTTGGACCCTCTCATAAAAATTTGTCAAACTGCAAAATATATTTGTAAAATACCCCCACTTGTATGTTATAAGGAAAGCTGCTGCATATAAGGGATATTTCACTTCTTCTTCCATACAGCAACCAAACTTACTGAGTTGATCTTACTGTAATCATACGAGACAGCTTGGGGGTGGGGGGGGGGGGGGGGGGGGGGGTGGGGGGGGGGGGGGGGGGGGGGGGGGGGGGTCAGCTGGAGCTTGTTGATTTAAAAGACCCTGGCAAGCTTCCAAGTCATCCTGGAAAACTCTGATTTTTTTTTGTTCTTTTCTTCTTCCTTTTTCTTAAAGACATACTGGGGAATTATTCTCCATTCTAGACTTGATGATGGAAAACTCTTACCTCAACCTTTTCTTCTTTTTTTGAAAGACAGTCTGGAGAATTATTTCTTCTAAGTTCTAACTTGACTTGACAATGCCTTTCCTTTAAAATCAATGGGAACAATCTATGTACAAAGGATTCAAAATCAGGTCATTGGCAAGAATATTTTCTGAATTTGTTTGTGGGACTTGTGAGACACCTAGGATCTTGTAACATTCTTTGGTATCCATAGTAGAAAAGGTAGTCACTGACTGACAGAGAGCAAAGCAGGCAACAAAATCAGTAGATGGGATGAAAAATCATACATACAGATGAAGACTAGAATACCTAAAATTATCAAGTTGTAATATAACAAGAAACAGTGTAGACTATATTTGTTGAATATTGCCCTGAGACAAAGTATTTCTTGAATATTGCCCTGCTAACAAAAGAAAATGTTCCCTTTTCAAATGCAATTGCACCTTTATGACACACTTAAAGAGCACAAAATACTATCTTAAAAAATCTTGTTGACCAATGGAAATCTAAATCTGTTGAAGAAATGATAGTGCCTTCAGACTGGAAAACAGCTACAGTTACACCAGTATTTAAAAAAGGTATGATAACAGATCCAGGGAATTATTAACATGCATTATATGCAGAATTTTAAAATCATTTATTAGGGAGGCTATTGTTAAACATATGACGGAAAATAAATAATATGCAGAGAGCCAACATAAATTTTCGCAAAAAACAGATCTTGTGTGACTCAACTTTTAGAGTGATGGAAGACTTCACAGAGGAGACAAAGGAGAAATACAGATGTATTAGACTTTAGAAAAGCATTCAATTCAGTACCACATGAAAGACTATGAAAGACTATGAAAGATATGGAGTCTTATGGAACAGTAGGAAATGTACTTGGTTGGGTTAGAGACTTTCTATCAAAAAGAACTCAAAAGGTAATGATTGGTAGTTCCTTCTCTCATAATGCTGATGTTTATAAGTGGGATACCACAAGGCAGTATTTTGGGACCAATATTATTCATGGTGTTTATAAATGATCTCCCTGTTCAACTAAAGAGTTTGTAAGTAAAATTTTTGCAGATGACACAAAACTTTATAATTTTCTGAAAATGCAAGGATATTGAAACATTAGTACTGGGGTCTGATACTTGGAACCTTCTTCATCTTCAATATGGCAATATTGTATGGTATTCAATGCTAAAGAGACAATCAGAAGCTCTAGAACAGGTTCAAAGAAGAGCAACAAAGATGATCCATAGTATAAAAGATTACTCAGAATACAAAGAAAGTTTAAAATATATTTATAACTTCCAACATTAAAGCAAGAAGAAAAAAGACGAAACTTGATTCAGACATAAGATATTTAATATGCGGTATTGATGATGCTGACAAAGCATGCTTTTTTGTACTCCACAGATCAATACAACAAGAAACAGTGAAGATAAGATATTCAAACAATATTCCAGAACCAATTTGAGAAAATGTGCATAAAAATTTACTAACGGAGTAATCAATTTTTAGAATGAATTAACAATTAACATCAAACGTGCACCTGGTATAAAATATATTGAAGAACTTCAAAGATAAACATGAATTAATCATTAAAATAACATATGAATTCGATGGATAAAGAAGACTGAGCTAGTCTACGACTGGACCAACAGACACACAGAAAAAAAAAAAAGGAAAAAGAAGGGGCGTAAAAAGCCTAAATAGGCTAAGCTGTTTTTAATACAATGCCCAAAACCCTGATCCTGAAATACTTTTGAATTTAAGGGCATAAGGCAAGAGTATAATGATTTCAGGGACTGGAATAGCTCAGTTGGTAGAGCATCGGACTCGTAATCTTGGGCTTGCAGTTCGCATCTCTGCCGGGCCATTTCCGTACAGGGGGATTTTTCCCTCAGAGTTAACATTGTTTCTGACCCCATTCCCTACATTCCTTCGAATGAGACTGTAAACCATGGTTCCATGTGTGAACGCATGCACAACATCTTGCACACACATAAAATCCCATCACCAACTTTCGGAAGAGAAGGTCAGTCTGGCCGTTGGTTTGGATGGCACGTTACACATAGCATGCACCTCCCCCGAAGCTGGAGTATGGCTGCCTTAATGGCGGGATAAAAAAAAACGGTCATACACACGCAAGTGTCTGAATAATAAAACTTGATTATTGTGGACACTCTCCGGAAAGAAAGAAAATTACCGATGGCAGCATGAACTAGGGATGGGACTTTTAAAAGCCAGGACAGCTAACTGCATTAGGTTCCAAAGTTTCTAGACTCCTGGAGTCCTATGTAATGTCTTGAATGCGTCATGAGTGGCGGCACCCGTCTCCGCTGCCTCTAGTGGCAGCCGGCAGTTAGATCAGTGGTCGAGTCATTATCCTTGATGTGATGGTCCTATGAAAGAATTCTGCCGGTGTTGTGTGTTGAGCTGCAGTTAGAGATATGTTTACCTGCACAATGCGTGAAACTCGTATTTCTCAATTCAATGTCTTCTGTGGCAGTCTTCTAAACAAAATTACATGAGTTTCAGTAAACTGAACCCTTGCATCTCGAAAAAGAACGCCATGATGTAAACAATCGGCGTTTCCGGCATTGTCGAACGTGAAAGGCAATTTCATTGGCTGTGTCAGTTGGATGAATCCAACCAATGCTTTGTTGCAGAGACAGCTATTGCTCATATCTTTTCGTTCTTAAGTTAAGAAGATGGCGTCGGAAGAGGTAACAGAGTCATTTGCCGGTCGTCTTCGAGTCTTGGAACTGTACAGTGGAATCGGGAGGAATGCACTGGGCTTTAAAAGGTGATTACATTACGCTAATATATTGTTGTGTGTAACTGGAGAAGCCAATGAAGTCAACTGTTTCGAACCATTTCATTTCCAGTGAACAAAGCTTCTGGCTCAATTGTCTCCCGTTCTGATAGTGGTGCTGTTCTGTGTGTCATTCATTAGCTCAGCGTGGACTGGCCTGCCCTTTGCATTATTGATTGATTTGAGCGACAGTTGTTGTTCATTCAGTTTACTGTATCGCCATCAGCAATAGGAGAATAGGCATATTTAGAATAACGGTATTCCACCGCTTGTTTTTTGGGGGTGTTCTGTGAATCACTGAATGTGTACGTACATATAATTTTTTGTGTGTGTGTGTGTGTGTGTGTGTGTGTGTGTGTGTGTGCGTGTGTGTGCAGAGAGAGAGAGAGAGAGAGAGAGAGAGAGAGAGAGAGGGTTTAACATAATTAACTCATTCATTGATTCAGTCCAGGGTGTGATCTATGCTTGGACACCTTAAAAAGTAAGTACCAAGACTGCTACAGTCCACATCCAAGCAATGCTATGGGAATAGGACTGATGCACTTAAACCGTATCACTCTAAAATTATGCAAGTTACTGTTCTAAAATTTGCCAATTAATAGAATTTGTTTTAATGTGATAAAGTTTTGAAGTCTTTTGATTACAATTTACATTCTAACACAGTTATCTAAAAAAAAGTGAGATGATGTTTGAGTTTATCAGAGCATCATTAGTCGAGTTGTATACTACTGTTATCATTTAGGATTTTGATATGTACCCAATCACTTTATTTTCATAATAAAGGTATGGAGTTGTTCTCATCATGGTAGAATAGTTTTCCACATAATAATAATAATAATAATATAATGAATACTTATATAGCGCCTATTCTCGGCTAGAGACCAAGCTCTAAGCGCTTTACAATCAACACTCATTTACAGAACGGCCTGCCTACCTGGGTAGTGCTGACTGAAGAGCTGCCAGCTGGCGCTTCATTCAGTCGCTTTCCGTGTCATCCAGTCAGTATCATTCAATATCAATCACTCATTTTCCTTACTTTCTTCATTCTTTCCATTTCTCATGCAGGGTGCATGCTTTGTGTAACGTGTCATCCATACCAACGGCCAAACTGGCCTACTTTTCCGAATGTTGGTGATGGGATTTTACGTGTGTGCAAGATGTTATGCATGCGTTCACACACAGAATCTCGGTTTATTATAGTCTCATTGGAAGGACTGTATGGGAAATGGAATCAGAACCAGTGTTGACTCCGAGGGAAAAAATCCCCCTGTACCGAAATGCCCTGGTGGAGGGGAAATGGAAAATTTCAAATTTCAGTTTCAAGAGGACTCGGTCTGTTCATCAGTGAACTAATAATAAAGCAATGCTTTTTGTTTATCAGAGAATTCAAAGTCCAAAAGTACGTCATATTAGACAAAATCTGGTCATGCAATCACTTGGTAATTTACCATGTTTTTGGATTCTATTTCCTTTTCCCTTTAAGCATTCAAAATATTTTTTGAGATAACAGAATTTAAGTGGAGTATTGCTTCTGTTCAACAAATCAGCTGTAACTAGCCAGGTAGGAGAGATTGTCTGCAGTATAAACTTGGAAAGGTTGAAAGGTTTAAAATGTAAGGGTTCTTATGGCAGGGCTTGAAATGCCCACCCATCCTGTTGTCTGTGACAACAAAATCTTCTGGCATATGAGCAGAAATTGTTTCTCAACTTGTTCATTAGGCTGCTCATTTTTTTCTTTTTTTTTTTATTATGTGTCATGAAAGGTTGGCATAGAAAACTTCAGACGTTCAGTGCAGACTGATCTCATTTTACTATTTTTAGTCTTTCACTTACCACTTTCACACTTTCCGTACTGCTTCTCCTTTATGTGCCTTTCACCATCCCCTTCCCCCTGGTTTTTCTCATAACAAGATCCAAGCAGAGTGCTGTCCCACTGAAGCCAGGCACTAACTGTCTATATCTGAAACATGTCATCAGACATTGTGCCTGGTCTGCGCAAGAATGAAAGATCTGCTTTATTTTGTTCTGTTTGTAGTGTGTACTCAGTGCATATGTCATGACGTTAGTTTGTTGTTGAATGAAACAAAATGGTGAATATTGTACATGTATGTTTGGAAGACGGCACCCTCACAAGTACCCGTTCGGGAGATAAGATAATGTTGCTTATACCCGTTCGGGAGACTGCCCCATACCACTGAGTTGACCAAAAAGTAGAAAGTGTCCATTTCATCTCACAAGATCATTTGATCCCCTGAAAAAAACTTAAATTTAGATTTCATTCTGTTTCACCAGGTTTCTGTAGGGGGTGGGACTCAGTAAAATGTGAAATCTTTATTCAACAAGAACATTAACTCCTGTTTTAGATTTGGTGTGGTCAGTGTTTACAGCAGATTGAAAATTTAAGAGTTTAGACAATGTAGGTTGTAACACCTTAACACCTAGCAGATGGGCTTCTTTTCGTCTCTCCTCTTTCTGATTTGAGTTTATGGGGAGGGGAATGTTACTGTTAGCTTTAAAATTAAAGATTTTTTTTTTTTAATTGCCTATTCAAAATCATGAAATAATATAAGAAATATTGTCAACCTAATGTATTATTGTTGTTGCTTGATTTTGTGTGATGAATTTTGTTTTAAAAAAATAAGACCTATCAGTTTTTAACAAAACTTTGACATCACCCTGGATGGTTTCATGAAATCGATTTTGTGTGTTACAGAAAGCGGAGTGGACTATGATATGGTACAGCCATGGATGTCAACACTTCAGCCAACGCCATTTATCAGCACACTTCCCCATGTCTCTGTTTGTGCCAGCAGCATTGCAGTAGGTGTCATGCGTTTCAAAAACCCAGAATCTTTGACTTTGATTGACAATTCCTTTTTTTTTTTTCAATCCAGTTGTGAATAAATCATTAAATGAAAGAGCACATACATTTATAATGCCCTTGTGAGACACTGGTGTAACGTATAGATAGTCAATCTCTCTCACTCTCTGTCTCTCTCTCTCTGTTTCTCTCTTTTTTTTCATGCATCCTTTTAACTGGCAACTTTTTGCTGAACATTGTAAATGTAAGGTGCATCTACCTACCATATCTGATTTCTTGATAAATTAATATTTAATGCCATTGGGGTTCTGTTTTAACAAAAGTACCTTTGACCCTCATCCCCCTCCCCCCCAAAAAAAAAAAAAAAAAGAAAAGAAAAGAAAACAAAACAAAACAAAAAAAAAAAACCAATAAACAAACCAAAGTCAGTTTTTTAAGTTCAAAGTACATGTACAAGTATGTTGAAGTGAACATAGGTTCATGGTGCATGTGCCTGTGTTTGTGTGTATTTTTTGACATTTATGAGTGACTTAATATTATGGCCTCACATCTGCCCTTGAGAGGTCTTAAAATTGATTCAAAGATTAAAGCTGGCTGACCTTATTTTGGTCACTTCACTTGTTACCATTTTGTTTGAATTGATTTCAGGTGCACTACCTGTGTAACCCACACTAATGTGTGTTGTCATTCTCAGTTTAGCCTTGTCTTGCTTAAGAGGAAAGTGTCCGCAATCATGTCAAATTGCCTTTTCTTCGGTCACTCTAAATTACTCTGTGTACTTGTCAATTACCATTTAAGAAGAAGAAAGAATTGAAACGTTTTTGTGTTATGTATATGAATCAAAGCTAATATCAAATGACACCGACAATTGCTGATGCAGAATTGCTCTTAATGATCACATCTTTCCAAATAACCAGTGTGGGAACAAAATTAGAGAGTTGCCCTCAATGGAGAGATTGGTAGTTGATAGAAAAAGCAGATAGACAGATCGTTATCAAAAGGATGTAGTTACATACAACTGAAAGTTTCTCTTTTCGTTCTTCAGATAGAACTTCAAGGTTTACAGTGAGTGAGATTTTTTTTGTGTGTTGTATGTTTACAAACATTTTTAATTGCATTATTGTATGATAATTCATGTACAAAATTGCTGAGATCTTCTGAGATAACTCTAGAGAGGTATGAAATCAGGGGGTGCCATATTTTGGGTTCCTGCAAAGTGGCGGACTTGGATGGGTTTGAAATTTCACATGGATTATTGCTCTATCAGTCTATGCAAACTGCTGCTTCATTCAGAATGTTGTTGCTTTTGAAGGAGTCCTGACCTGAGCCTCAAGACATATCATTGTATATGGTCTTAACTAGTTCTCTTCACATTGTGCTGTTCATATCAGCTCTGGTGTTAGTGATAGTCACAGCAGAACACACACAGGCATCGATGGTCATGCTTGATAAAACTGAAAGTGAAAAAGGTGTTTGAAAGCTTTTGTTTTTATTGTTCTCAAGGCTTCAAGGCTTTGCAGTGGCCACCACAGCCAAGGACTTGGTTACAGCTATCACATTGAAGTCTTTGGTCATAAAGCTCATTAATTCACAAGTAACTTCTTGAATGATGGCAGGGAGTTGGCAGACCCCACAGTATGCAGCGCAAGCAGTGGTGGATGTGGGCAGGTAGATAGTCAAGGTGAAACTCACAAACAAATTGCAGCAAAAGCTACCTCGTCTGACAACTTGCTTGTGCATGAATGTTTTTAAAGTTAAATCATGTCAGAATTTCTTTTCCTGAGCAACTGTATGTAATGTTAAAAAGTAGAGAGAGATGTTCTCAAGATTCAGGCTGATTGGGTAAAGTTCTTTCTCTTACTTTGCATTGGGCAGTCAGAAAACTTCTAATTTGTTTATTTTACTACAAGTACATCCCTTCTTCCAATCTGCTTCCTGTGCTATTCCCTCCATTTCTTTACCTCATCCCTTTGGGGGAAAAAAGAGAAAAATTTGAGCTAGCACAATCTAGACTCCTTGCCCAAATGCAGCTCATTCACGGTTAGTCATGACATGTGGGCATATGTGACTAAGCGCTGTGTGTTGGCAGCCAGAATTCAGGGTATTTTTATGGAAATTCATTCAGGGTGTTTACCTGAAGAACATGCTCTGCAAGTTCCAGGAAAATATGCTGTTGATGCTTACATGTATTTTCCGTTTAAAGTCCTACTTAGTTTTTGAAAAATCTTGGCCAGAATTGTAGATTCTACATGTGCCCTAGACTCACAGGCGACATTGTTGTCAGTTTACTGAGTTAGTACACAACTCTTTCCTTTGTCTTGCAGAAGCTGACACTGGAGCAGTTAAGCAAGTGGTCTCCTAATACTCTGCTGATGAGTCCTCCTTGTCAGCCTTTTACCCGTGTGGGCAAGAAGCAAGACTGTCAGGATCCCCGCACACAGTCCTTCCTGCACCTGCTGGATCTGCTTAGAAAGTAAGAAGTTTGTATGTGTGTGTGTGAGAGAAAGAGAGAGTGAGAGAGAGCATGCATATTGCACATGCAGTGTGCATAAGTCTGCTCATATGCAATGGAAATAATTATAAAAAAAAAAAAAAAAAGACTATTTTAGTTGTTTTGGAGATGGGTAAACAGATAACATGTGGTGTGTGTATTTGAAAAGTGTAGATGAGTTTCAGTGTCTTATATCTGTTTTTGGAGCTGTTCCAGATGAACTACAGCGTGGTTTTCTGTTTTTGAGATAGGAGAGCAAGCTAAAATATAAATAAGCCACAAAGAGAGCGCAGTAATGCTAGTTGGGACTGTTTTCAAGAGGTGAACAGACAGGTTTCATTGATTTTTTTTTTCGCGCTGTTTTTGAGAGGTGTGAATGTGTTGTCTGTTTATGAGATGTGGGTTTTTTATTGTTGTTTTTTTTTTTCTTGTCTGTGCTTTAAGACTTATGTCTAAAAATTTTTTGAAGAGGTATTTCTGAACTTTTGTGTTTTAGGTTAGAGCACAAGCCGGAGTACATTCTGGTGGAGAACGTAAAGGGCTTTGAGGTGTCTGAGACCCGCAGCATGCTGGTAGAGATGCTACACGACTGCAAGTATGCCTTTCAGGTCAGCATGGAGACAAGACAGAGGCAGTGAATAAAATTGTGGTGTTTGAAGTGATGTATGAACAAATGCATGAATTAATCGCTTGACTGTCTTGAATGTCGTTAGCCTGTTTTTTTGTGTAAAAGAAATTATGCTTGTCAGTTTGGTTGATGCAGGCATGCATGCATGCACGCATGCATGCACAAGATTCTAATTTTATTAGAAGAAAAAGTAAAGAAATCCTTAGCACATTCTGGGAGTGGGGGTTGGGGGTGGGACCCTCACCACCCCTCCTCCCCAAATCCTATTGTTGCAGTGTTGGCAGTTTGTTCATTGTGTGAGGTTGATGATAATATGATGTCTTTGTTACACATTCTTCTTTCCCTTCCACTGCCATTAGTTATGGCTATTTTCTAAGTTATATAGGAAAAAAAAAAAAAGAGAAAAATATCTTGATGTTTGGCATGATCTACGTGTTAATGTTGATTCATTTGCAGGTGTGTCCTTATAAACGATGGCTGAAAATTTGGTAATGTAAATGATGTATCTTTATTTTTGTTTGCAGGAGTTTCTCTTGACACCACTGCAGTTTGGAGTTCCCAATTGTCGCTTGCGATATTACCTTATTGCCAAACTGAAACCTCTGGAGTTTGCTTTCTGGACATCAGATAAAGTGAGTGATATTTTCATTATGGATTTGTGTGAATTGTATGTGACCATGTCTGTCGCTAATGTCAGCTTATTTGTAATGAAGTATTTATCAGTGTAAAATATGTTTTCTTTAATGGACCTCTTTAACTTTTTCCAGCCGTGTCAGCCAGTAGAGGCTGACTGGATTTCTCTCCCTTGTGCCGCGTCACCCAAGGCTGGCTGAGGGACAGACAGTATATACATTCAGCCAAGTCATCCACTATCGCATGACGGGAACATAAAAAATTCCCAGACTTTCCATGAAATGGTTCAAGGGAAATAAGCTCTGTAACTAGTCGTGGGGATGTCATAGCGAGTTGCAGACCATACTTTCAGTGGCCTATCGTGAACCTGACCCCAGGAGCTTTGAAACAAAGAAACTGGCGGCACGGGCGCGTGGCACGCATTTCCTGTGCCAGAAAGAATGTCGGTCAGGCGAAGGGGTGGTAGTGATTTCTCGCTTAACGAAGCGCTTGAAATCATATTATAAAGTGGATCTGGTGATGAGAGGAGTTATAGAGAGATAGAAAGCTATGGAAGAGAAGGAAAGTGAATTGTTTGAAGATGCAGCCATCCCTTCATTTTCTGATTTGGTGTTGTAAAAGAACGGAATAGAATGTAAACAAAGCATTTTTTTCTACTTGTCAGACATGTTTTTTCAACGCACAGTCATGTATGCACATTGAAAGTTAATGATTTTGAAATTACTGTGTTCGATTAGTTGAGTGTTTGTTCTTTCCTGTGTGACACCTAACACAACACTGTCAGTTGTTGTCTAGCTACCATAAAAATAAATTAAAAAGTGGCCAAATATGTGCGTCGGCAGGGACTGAGCACAATGCACGAGCGTGCGGCGACAGGGAATCGTGCCGTCTGTGCCGCTCTCTCGGCTGGAGAGTATTAACCCTTGTGCCGCCGACGTCGCATTTCTGCGACCATGTGGCTCTCTGCCGACATTGCCAAATGTGACCAACTAAGATTACCAACTCCTGATACTATTACTCTCAAATTTGATGAGAGAGGAAGCCAGCAATAAATGTCATAGTTGGGGGGTTCCCTAACCTGTGCTCACAGCCATTTGCCCTCGTCAGAGCACTGTTCAGTTAAGTGTATTTTTTGTCAATTTATACTGATTGCTTTTCAATTCACTGTGATGTCACAAAAAAGCATCTCAGGTACTCGCCTCGCCGTACATTTACCAGAGATTACGTGTTGGAAATATTGAATAGACGGTCAGTTGGTCCTGATTCAAATGAAGACCACCCAGATGGTGACCAAGAAACATAATGTGAAAGGGACAGCTTGACCGAATTACCACAGAGGCTGACTGTCTTGGACGCATGCCAAGTAGTAGGCTAAGCCAGCATGGGGCAAGCGTGGTGTGTGCAAGTGTGTTGGTTTTGGCACTGGGCCAACTAGCAGTGAGGGACTTGAAAGCTGTGTGAGTGAGAGACTGATAGGGGGCAACGAACAGCAAAGAGACGATGAATTGGAGGCAGAGCTTGCCTGCAACTGATCGACGTTGAAGGGGGCATGGCCGATTGACACAAGTGGAAGGTGTGCTGCAGAGATGAGTTTGAGTGGGAATTACATAACCAGCTAGACTCGCATGCCATAGGAGAATTGCTCCCCAGGTTCCAGAAACCAACAGGCAAGTGAAAGACTTTCTTTTCATAAAAAGAAATTGCTTTCAAACAGTGAGAGAGTGAAAGAAGTGTGTGTGTGTGTGTGTGTGTGTGTGTGTGTGTGTCCCTTTTTCTTTATTTCATATGTGTACTACTACTAGTGGGGCATAAGAAAGTGTGTGTGTGTGTGTGCATGTGTGTGTGTGTGTGTGTGTGTGTGTGTGTGTTCCCTTCCCTTTTTTTCTTTCATGTGTGTGCCAGTGGGGTGTAAGAAGTTTGTTATGTGTGTGTGTGTGTGTGTGTGTGTGTGTGTGTGTGTGTGTGTGTGTGTGTGTGTGTGTGTGAGTGTGTGTGCGTATGTGTGTGTGTGTGTGTGTGTGTGTGTGTGTGATTGTTTTTTCTGCATCACCTCATTAGGCATATGAATACTTATTCCTCTGACTGTTGTTTCAGGAGTACCATGATATTCATCCCTGTGGACTACTTCCAGCTCTTCTTCTGCTGTTCGAGTATTTGCATTTATAGTTGTTTTTATTTTTTCATTTTTCTGTTTGATATTACATACTTTTTGTCTTCAGTTGTTGAGTGGAGTATTTTTCCTTCTTTGTTCAGAGTTTGATGGCATGTTTTCTTCTTTTTTATGTTGAGACTAAAGATGACATTCAATTTTTTTGTTTAGCATTTTTTTGTCACTTGAAATGACCAAACATTTGGAATTGTTGTTGACAAACCATTACTAACATTGTACAATTTAACAAAAGTACAGTTTATTTTCTCCATTTCACAAAAAACAGCATGAGAATTGGTTGCTTAGTTCCAGAGATATCCGCATTTCACACCATGCTGGTATGGAAAAAGAGATTTTTTGAAAAAATGGCTGGCTATGGGGATTTATGCGAAACAGAATGTCTGGCGGTGAAAGGGTTAAATTTATAGCTGTCAAATTAATATTTTAGCTTTTTTTTTTGTGCAGCAAGGATGAGGTCAGGGGGCGATGGAAGGAAATGCCATCTGCTGTGCTCAAATCTAACCACTTTTCCCTTGTCTCCCCCATCTCACCTTTGTGTGCCTACATAGTGGCTTTACTCTCAGGTCGCTCATTCTGGCAACCCCCAGTACAGAGGCAGATGACATTGTCACAGCTTAGGTATTGCACTCATAGTCCTGGGGAGCAGTCTATTATATCATTAAGTCATAGGGAACCTGATCATGTACAGCTGCCAGTAGCATTTCAGTGGTGTTCAGTGGTGCCTGTTCTAATTCCGCGTAGACAGGACAAAACCCACTAGGCCCTGAGCTTAGAACAATAATGCTTGTTTACTGAGCCAGCGTGTGTGGACAGCCCCCAAAGGAGAGTCCCGTCACATCGGCTAATACCACTTAGACTTGCCATAGGCATGAAGAGACGATTCAAAGTGAGTTCACCACAAGAACTTGACATGAAGGATCACAGAATTCGAAACTTTTTGTATGATGATCAAAGAGGATTATGAAAATGATGCTGTGGAGTTTCATTCAGTTGTGAGACTGTATTACAAGACTGTACTTTACGCTTCTTTGCATAATATACCTAGTTGGTTGTGTGTGTGTGCGCAGGCATGTGTGCCCACTTGTGTGTGTATGTATGCATGCCCGTGTGTGTGTGTGTGTGTGTGTGTGTGTGTGTGTGTGTGTGTGTGTGTGTGTGTGTGTGTGTGCACCAGGCCTGAAAAACATTGTGAACACTAGCAGTGTTGGTCAAGAAATTGTAGCAATGGAAATGCTGTCTAATAGGTGAACGAAGCTTAACTGTGGTTCCAGTCTTCTCTTTTGAGCCCACAGCACACCAGTTTGAACAGATGTCTAAAGCCGAAACAAAACTAGTGCCTCTTATGGGACTGTATTCATGACCCAGCCAGCAAGCATGTGACATTGACCTATCACCATGGCAGCTGGTCCTGTCAGACCACTCCTGTACTGTTCATGCGTTTCCAAAACTGCTGTATTGTGTTAACCCAACAAACTTGCATATTAAATACATACTTTTAAGGTGAAAAAACAGTGGTAATTGTACACTTTTGTCTGAACTGTTGACAGAGATCTGTTATATCCCTGAGCATTGTGGGGTCTTTTTTTCTTGCAGATACTGGATACAGTCCCCATGGAAGCCCTGCAGTGGCTTAGCTACAGAAGGCCTGAAGAGGTCTCCGACAGTCCATCCCAGTCCTTCACTTCAGTGCATTGTGAGCACTGTCAAAGCCGACAGTCTAGAATAAAGACCCTGTCTCCGTCCCTCGACTCCATGCAGGAAAGTTCTTCAGGGGCCATGGCGTTCCCAGATCGTGCCTGTCACCAAAGAGGAACTGAAACATCACAGGATGTATGTCCGTCCTCCTTGCCTGCTGAGGCTTGTATTAAACAGTGTGCAGCAGCTTCCGCTCGTAAAAAATGCTGTTGTGGACATTATTTACATAGACGTGTGCCTAAATCATCCAGTCTTCAGAGCTTCAGGACAAGAGACAGCTTTCACATGTGTTCTAAATTGGGCAGCGAGAGCAGCTTTGAACTGTCAACTGTGCAGGATAGTTTAGACAGTGGGGACATTTCAACCTTGACACTAGCACAGGCTGGTCGAAACATGCGTCACTGTGAAGAGGAGGATTTGTTGGTGTGTATGGATGGGACACGGCTGGAGGAGTACCTGGAGAAGGGAGACGAGGACTATTTTAACCCTTACCTGGTGCCTGACAAAGAGCTCCGCATGTTTGTTGTTATGGATGTTGTGCATCCCTCGTTCAAAAAGTCCAGCTGTTTCACAAAAGGTATGCTGTATAAATAGCAGCTCAGTCATTAAGATTACAGTGACACTTTTTTTTTTTTAAAACATTTATACTGTACAGATCAGGATGTGCAACTGAATTTATAAGCAGTGGATCATGAATGTAGCAAGTTGTTTAGAAGAAAAGCTGCTTATAGAAAGTAGTGTGCTTTTGATTGCTTACACCAGCCCATTGAAAATATGATTTGTAGTACTGGTAGATCTTTGACATGTTGAAAAAAAAAAAAAAAAAGAACTAAGTGGAAAGAAGAAGAAGAATGGTAGCTAGTGAGGCAGTTAAATCGAAAACACTAAATGCTTAGTTTTATGTACATGTTGAAGCGCGCTAGGTTAATTTATTCTAAGGCTGAAATTTTGTGCATAGTTTAATAATAACTTTAAGAATCTTTTATTTGTACATGAACTTGTTGACTTTGTACTTTCCAGATCACTCAAAGGATTGAAATTTTGATTTAGATAGATTGTTTTATTTGTACTTTTTTATGGATGAACTGTGTACTTTAATTTTCTTTATGATATCAAGATCACTCATAGCATTGAAATCAAAATTTAGATAGATTTTTTATTTGTGCTTCATTTTATGGTTGAACTGTTTACCATACGATTTCCAGATCACTCAAAGGATTTAAATCAAAAATTTAGATAGATTGTTTTATTTGTACTTCATTTTATGGATGAACTGTTTTACCTTACGATTTCCAGATCACTCTGAATATGGAAATCTTAATTTAGATAGATTGTTTTATTTGTACTTTACTTTATTTCCAGTTTTTTGTTTCAGTGTTTAACCTTGTGAGTGATTTGAGTACAAAATTTTCATGGCAACATTCAAATAACAGCCAAATCAATTTTTTAGAGCACAAGACTAGACAAATCCTGTTTGGAGTTGCTTACTTTAACATCTTCCCACCTTTGTAAAAAGAAAAGAGATCACAAACCCACCAGATTTGATGTAAAAATTAAGTCTTGTTTTTTTTTATTTATAGTGGACCATTGTGGTCACTCAGCAGCTTCTGTCAGAAAGTCTTGATATAGCTGACTTCTTAGTGGCCTAGCGCACTGCCGTAGAATATTTAGAGCAAGTAGTCTTGTACAGTGTGCAGTACTGTCTGAGCTGTTATTATATTCAATGGCTCCTGGACTGTGGATTATCCACTATACACCATCAAATGGATGTCCCATATCACTGTCACTCACTGACATTCATTGTCATTATAAGGCAGTGTGAAATTTAAAAGAAAATGCAGATGACTTATTGAATAGAAGAACTTGTCAACTGTGATATCCACTTTTGCTTTAGCAGAGGCTACCAGAACTGCCAAGTGCTCGCTTTCAGTGTTGCATGCTGTGATTCTGTTTACAATGCACTTCGAGAAGAAATGCTTCGCCAATGTAGATGACTAGATCCAAAGACCATTGACTTTTTTTGTCAAAAAAAGTCCATGTTCAGTAAGGAGGGGATGAAAAGTTGATGAAAAATCGTCAAAGATGCAGATTGTGATTTTACTGCCTTTAATAGGTTGTGTTATCTGCCATTTCAATTTTGCTCTTGGTCAAGTCAAAACCATGTCTTAAGTACTAAGATTCAGTCTTCACAGTCTAGTCACCTGTGAAGCGAAGTGCGGCTGAAAGTGCTTGGAGACTGACTCATTGCATCACATAGGAGTGCCGCGTGTAAAATTGGGAATGGTATGTTTAAAATATCAAAATGCTTTATCTACACTTTGTGCCTTTGAGACCAAGCAGCTCTGTCCCTTCATGCAAGGTCCTTCCCAGACAACTCATATAGGGGGTAAGATGGAATGTAGTTTACAGGTAAAAGTGCCAGACAGAAGCAGAAATGGCAATAGATTAAGTGCCTAGAGAAAGCATCAGATTAGTATTTTAAGGCATAGTCCTTATCAAGTAAACGAATTGCTTTCCATTCTTTTGTGATTGATGACCAATACAATTTCACCTGTCTGATTTTTTTTCTCCAGGTATGGTCACTACATTGAAGGAGCTGGATCCCTGGTTATGATGACAGATGATGTCAAGGTAAGATGTATGTATCACATGAAATAAAGTAAAATCACCCACTTTGCACTGAATATGAGAAGATAAGTGGTTGCTCGTTCTTCGTTTTCATAATCCTAAATGTTGTTTGTTTTTGCCTGAATTTCAAGACCCAAGAGGTCGAAATGCATTGTGTTTTGTCCTGTAATCTGTTTGTCTGTAGTGTCTTGCAGAACTAATACCCCTTTCCTTCTAAAGTAAAATCTTTTAAGCATAGAGTTTTGTGGATTTGTTACAGCCAGATTCAAGATGTTTTTGTTATCATAGCAGTTTCAGGGTCTACAGAAATGGAGAGAAACTTGCCAGTTATATGTTACAGACCTGACAGATTTAGTTGTCCAGATGCTGCAGGCGAGTGCAGATGTAATTAGCGAGCGAGCGATTTCAGAATTGAAGAGCTTGTTAGGATACTTGAATGAAAGTTTGCCGTCTGCACTGAATATTTCTCAGAATGTCTGAAAGCTTTATGATTTAATTTCACTGTGAGTGGATGTTCACTTCATCTTAATCACTTGTGCATGAGACTGAAAAGTAGATGCTTGCTGGATATGGATTTGTAGACAATGAATTTTCACTTATTATAGCCGGTAGTTGATGGTGTGTCAGCTGTCATTAGCGTTAAACTTAGTTGCCATACTTGACTTGGCTGCTGAATTCTTCACTGCTGGTAATAATTTAAAAATAACTAGAGCTACAATCATGCAAAATTTAAAGTTATAAAGTTTGAAATGGTGAGACAAGGAAGGTGTGAAATGGCAAGAAAAACACTTTATGTTTTCTCCCCGTCATAATCTTCATATAACGCAAGCAAGCACATTTGCCGCCAGAGGGAGAGACAGAGGTGTACAGAGAGAGAGAAGGACACAGAGACAGAAGAGAGAGAGCAAGGAAGATCGATTGAGAGAGAGAGAGAGAGAGTATTGTTACAGTATAGGTGTGTGTGCTTGTGCCCAATTCCAGACAAAAGTTAAAAGAAAGTTTTGTAATGGTTCTGATAATATGGTATAGTTAATGTTTCAATAGAAACTGAAACAAACTTAACAAGTAATCATTATTAGACATGCTGATTCTTTTCATTCTAGCAGACTGAAGCTTTTTTTTTTTTTTTTTGTTGAATAGTAGGCATTTATTCTGGTTACATGTTTTGTCTATGAAAGGAAATGTGATCAATAACTTCACCATCAGATATTTAGGACAAGCTGCACTCACATGTGGGATCAAATGTGTCCCACTGTCACTCTTGCACACACACACGCATTCATGACAGCATTTACTCCATACACGCACACAATCCCTCCAGTCACCCAAAAGGCGCGCTACAGAATGTTTTTTTTTTTTCTCTCCCTCTCTCCTCTGGGGAAAACACTTTACTAAACCTGCCCCTTGAAACTCCAGTCACTGGGGAAATGATAAGATCCGACTCCTCTACCCGGGGTCTTCAATCACTGAGGCTTAACTATCGGTGTGTTTCCCCACACCATGGCCATTGTTAAACACCTGTCTCAGCACTTAAGAGAAACAGATGCTGTCACGGCATTAGAGGAGGAATAGCTGACGGGGTGAAGGGCGAAGGGCTGAAACACGAATAAGGTTTGTGTAAGTAACCTGCTTCCCAAATTTAACGTATGAATTCTTTCTTTCTCTTTTCTTACGGTTTTCCCCTGTACCTTTCCCCAACTATCTATAGCTCACCTGGTAATGACAGGTCAGCGGTGAGGACCCCATGACCAACGTCCTGACAGGTTCGAGTCTTTAGGCCATTTCCTGGGCTAAAACTAATTCTTTCTCCCTCCTCCTAGTGAGTGCATACTCGGTGTTCAAAACACATGACCAGCACCTTACAGCCCTTATTAAACTATCTCTCAGTGGTCACTTTCACCCAGTGACCACCCTTGTTTATTTTACTGAGTGATCCTCACAGTTATTGGGGACGCCCCCCTACACTAGTCAAGCCACATGAATATTCTTCCTTTTTAGTTGTGGCATGGGGGAAATGATTCATATCACTAGACTAAATGTGATGAAGCGTCACATGCCTTGATGTGAGGCTGCATCACATGACAAATGACAGTACTTTTTTTCAGGAAAAAAAATCAAGACTAAAACGGGATTGAAAAGTTAATCTATTCCCATGTCATCTTTCTTACCTTTTTCCTGCTTAAAAAAAATCAGATGAAAAGAAAAATTTGCATGGTGAAATCTGTTTCAGGTTGTCAAAGAGGCCAGTGATTTCAAGTCATGGGCTGTGGAGCAGAAGAACCGTCAGCAGTGGGGCGAAGCTGAACTGTCTATTTTGAGACGTTTGAAACTTCGCTATTTTACTCCGCGCGAGGTGGCAAACCTGCTGTGCTTTCCAAAGGAATTTGGTGAGTTGGGTCCTAGAGTTTGAAGGGAATTGAAAAGATAAGAGAACACAGTTGAAAGTTTTCATGAGGATGAAAAGAGAAGAAGAATTTATGGTCTGCACCTGCTTCCTTTGGAGACTTTTCTTGATTTCAAACATTCTTCTTTGCATTGTGCAGTTACTGGTTACATTTCTGTAAATTAGAGAGTGAGCATTGTTCTGTGATCAGTAATTTTCTGTCATTTTTGGAAACTAAAATTTTGAAAAATAAAATGAGATTTTTTTTTTTATCTTATAGTTTGAAATTATTTCAAATAAAACAAACGAACAAAAAAGACAGGCTTGATGTACAACTTTTTGTATGAGTCATTTCTGGTCTATTACCTGTGGTGTTGTCAGAATGTTGGTGATATTAAGAATTGTGAAATATGTGATGATGTTGATTCTATGAAACAAAATGAGAGAGCGGTAGAGTTGAACTTCTTATTTTTGAAGCAGACGAGAATGCACCCCCCTGAATATGAGCTAGTCAGCCTCTTCATTGAAAAAAATAATCAGCATATATTGTCCTACATGTTGCAGTATATGCTATTCACATGTGAACCACAAATGTAATTTTGTCAGTTTATGCTGATGGATTTGTGCATATTTTCAATTTAAGAATTCCTTCAGATTGCATTTAATGTACATTTTCAAACTATTTCAGGCAAGCATGCCATTATGCCCCTAGTGATTTCAGATTTTTTTCTTCTTCCTCCTTTGTGTCGTCATAATTATGTTTGCATACACACACGCATGGAATTGGACACTCATACCCCCCACCCCCCCCCACCCCCCCCCACCCCCTCCCACACACACAGAATGATAATCTGTGGTTTTAGAAGTATGTTTTTAGACTGTTTACACAGGCAGTAGTTTCATTAAGTGATGTAAATGAAAACTTTACTGCTCTTTGGAATCCTTCGATAAGGGAAGCATGATCTTGGTGGGTCTTGTTATGGCAAGAGTTTTTGCCCACATAACGGCAATGTTGGTATGATTGGCAGTTTTTTTGTAAGATGAAACAATTTTTGCCCTGGTTTGGTGGATTCTCTGGCAGTAAGGATGTTGCTTTCATTGCAGACTGTTTGGTCTTATTGCTTTGAATGCAAGGTTGTTAGCTTTTTTTTTTTGAGTTTTGCTCAGATTGATGAATTGTTGCCTAATAAGTATTGTTAGTGTCCTGAGTGATTTGTCCACTTGTTGCCCAAATAGCAGTTGTCAGTGTGATCACAGATTTGCCTGATGGCAGAGCTTTTGCTCTAATTGCAAAGTTGACCAAATGAAGAGTTTTATGCCTCAGTTGCAGATCTTCTGACTTGTCGTAATTGTGAAGTTCACTTGATGAGAGAGCTTTTTGCCCCAATGGTAGAGGTGGGCAAATGAAAGGGATTTTGCTTTAACTGTAGAGTAGGCCTGACGGCTTTTTCCTTTACCCTGATGGCAGAGTGTTTGCCGCAATTGCAGAGTTGTGGCCTGAGGGCAGACCTGTAAGCATGATTGCGGAATTGGCCCAATGGCAGAGCTTTTACCCTAATAACAGAATCCGCCTCATGGCGTAGCTTTTGCCCAAATTGCAGAGTTGGCCTGATGGCAGTTTTTTTTCCCCCCATATTGTTTTGTTGGCTTGATGGCAGAACTTTTGCCCTGACTGTCCAGTTGGCCTGACAGCAGAGATTTTGCCCTGATTTCAGAGTTTCCAGAGGGGTTCAGTACAATCCAGTGTCACCGGGTGCTAGGTAACAGCCTGAACGTCCACGTGGTCTCCATCCTAATCCGCCTGCTGCTGATGGAGCCAGGGGTCATCTGAGCTCCCTGCCGCTCATTTGCAACACCTGTCTGCAAGGTGTGTGGGTGTGCACAGGTGGTCAGCTCGGAGACCAAGGCAGGTATCCAAAGGTGGCAATATGGACAGGGTGAATCTCGTCTGAACTTTTTCCTCAGAAGTTAAGAGTGTAAGGACTGAGCAGCGTCTCTCGTGCTTAGGCAGAGGGATGCAAAGAACTGGCGAGTGTCTGTTCTGCTCAGGAGTGAGAGTGTATGTAAGTGTTGAAAATCTGTCTCATTAAGGATTGAGAATGTACATAAATGATAAACGTCCCATTTGCTCAGAGATGAGAGTGTAAAAATCATGAATGTTTCTATTGCTCAAGAATGAGGATGTAGAGAACTGAGTGGTATCTCTATAGTTTGTTGCTCAGGAGTTACAGTGCAAAGAACTGGTGAATGCGTTGCTGAAGAGTGAGAGTGTGATCTGTTGATCAGGAGAAAGTGTGCTGAATTTTTTTTTTTCCTGTATCGCTCATGGTGCAAGAGTGAAAAGTGTTGCATAGCATAGTCCTTTACCTGAGGATCAGGGAGTTGCATGCCAGGCTGTATAAGGATGAAAAGTTAGCATAGCAAGATCAGTGTAAATACCTTTGACCAAGAGGTGAATGGGTATAACAGGGTCAGTGCCATGTATACTGATAAATCAGGGCTGGACACTTGCAACAGCAGGAACTGTGTGTCATTGTGCTGCTGGATCAGCGCTATTTGTAATCAACTGTTCAGGGAGTATTGGCAGTTTGTTCAACAGGATCTTTGTGTACCCAGGAAGAAAAAAATGTACTGCAGGACCGTACGGCTTGTAGAAGATAAAACTTTATCGCTGAGCTGGGCCAGACTGTGTTTGTACCAGTGATGACTAAGTGCGCAGCAGGAAAGCACCGCTTGTTCAGAAATGAATGTTTGCTGAGCAGGATCAGTATCGGGATTTTTTCCTCCAGGAATGGTGGAATGTACAGACGGATCAGTGCCACATGTACTGGTTTCTCAGGTGTAAAGAACAAAAGAAGGTGCTTTACTCTTTCCAGTTTGTTGTACTATTTTATGCGTTATCGAATATGCTTTTCAGTGTGATTTCTTAATTGATGCTGGTGATGACTGCTCTGACCCAACAAGTTCATGGGTCACTCTTCTGAAGCCTATGCCATTTTGTTATATGGTTAGGGAAAATCAGAATCTGCATTAGATACTGTTTTCAGTTGTTTTTAAGAGATTTATGATTGCTTGATCAGGTAAAATCAGAAGTAAATTGATCACTCTCTGAGAACATAAAAAAAACAGTAACAACCGCCGTTGAATAGTCGCCGAATTGTGACTGTTCCTGCCCGGGAACGCATCGCAGGGCTGCCTTGAGTGCCGGGGAGAGATGCGACTGGGAGAGGACAGCATCTCTGACGGCCAGTAGGCAGTTGAAGTGGCTCCTGGCTGCGCTGTCCGCTGCAGCCGAAAGGTGATGCTCGATCTTGTGGATCAGGAAGCGCATCAGGGGGTTGCCAAAGGGGCGAGGGTCTGCCTCGAGGTGTGACCCAGACTTGTCAGCGTCCGGGGACACCGAGACAGTGCCGTCCTCCGGAGACCAAAGCTCATCACGCTGTACTCAGTGTAGGAGCATGTCTAGAAGGACATGCCCTGCGGTGGTATGTACGAGCCCAGCTCGTGCAATCCTGTCCCACTCCACGAGATTTTTAATGGAAATGGAGGTGGAGGTAGGGGGGGCAGGTTTTGGATCAGCCGGCAGTCAGCGTGGGAAATGGTGATTTCCCGGGTGGCTGGGTGGGCCGAAAACACGAAAATGCGTGGTTGGAAGAACGCGGGTCCTTGAGGAAAGATCCTACCGGGACCGCGTTGGGGGCAGAGAGGAACTCGATGCCCGGAGGAGGGATGGCCTGTGCACCCCTAGCCAAAATTGCTTGGCTCTCCCACAAGGTCTTGATAGACTCGGGAGCTGCGATAGTTGGCCGAGTTCGCTGGGAGGGGCGGGGCCCGGCGAACCTAGCCAAGGAGAGGACCTTGCCGGAAGGTGGGGGTTCCCTGATGACAAGGTCCGGTGGCCAAACCTCCAAGAGAGAAAAGCTGCCAGGCTGAGGGTCTCCTCGGTTCCGTCCTTAGACTGGGGATAGGTTTCCTGGGGGGAATGGGCAGAGCCATCCCCTGGGAGCAATGGCAGGGGTGCATGCGGATCCCGCCCTGGCTGGGGAGTAGGGGATTGCGAGGGCGGGTCCCTGGTGGCTCCGTGATTGGCGAGAGCTGGGGGGGGGGGGGGGGGGGGGGGGGGGGGGGGGCGCCGATCGGACAGCGCCGGAGAGGGAGGTGGACCAAGGTTGAACCAGCTGGAAGCAGCCGGGTGCCACACCCAACCATAAAGGGAGCCAGATTGATTGTCCGCATGAAGCCACTGATCCCTCTCGGGGGCATAGAGCCACCGGTCCCGGGGAGAATGGAGGGCTGTGGCGGCCCTGGGGCAGGGACTCCTCAGGGACCTGGGTACCCTGAGGCACCAGGGGTGGGGGTGCGAGAGAGACTGTCGCGTCTCCGCCCAGGGGAGTGCATTGCCTGTTATGGTCTGACACGGTAAGTATACTAGCCAAACAGGGAGTATGATAAAAACTCCCCAACTCTCTGAGAACATGAAAAAACAGTAACACTTTATCCAAAGAGTTGAAAATGTCCACATGTAATAGATGACGCCATAAGAAGGAAATATTTCTATTTCATATGCAGAAAATGATTCCAAATACATTAACACTGATATTGTTTTGTTTTTTTTTTCACTGATATTGTTGATGTCAAAGAAGGATGCCTTTGATTTTCAGATTTACATCTGATCTTTGGAATTGATCAGTGACAAGATTTTGAAAATGTGACTTGAACACGAGTCAAAGCAAACCAAAACATTAGATTTGTAACCATATGATGAACTTTGTCATGTTCAAAGTTTAATGGAATCTAATATTAAATCAGTGTCATGTGTAAAAGCTGAGTAAGGAAGATATTGAGGGTGCATGCTTTTTTTACATAACATTTAATACACATGTACCGCGCGTAACACAAGACGTCACATGCCAGAAAAATGAAACAATGCAAACACACCTTTGAAGTTAATACATTTAATTTGTTGTCAATTGAACACTGAAATATAGGAGCAATCTTTTGGCAGGCAGTTGTCATTCAAAATAGTAGTGCTGTGTGCCAGTTATGTCGGGGTTTCCGATGGGACGGGTGTCTTCCAAAAAGTTCCATGGGAACCCAGGCTACGTCATCCTTCAGAGGCCAGATGATGTAGGTTCGTTTGGACTTCAGGAACTTCAGTTCAGCCTCCTCCGTCTCCTTGTCTGAACTGAGCGCCTGAAACAAACAAAAAATTATACACAGAAGATATATTTTACATAGATTTGGGAGTGATCTGAACCCCATCTGCCTCTTTCAAGTGTTTTGTCTTCACAGAGAACATGTGTAAAAATATACATCTGAGCTCTCCGCTGCACATATCTGTGATAACAGTATAACAAAAAAATCAGTGGACAGAAATCCTGGTTGGGATACTGAAATAATGGAAAGTATAGCTGGAAAAAAACAACACCCTTGATTATGTGAGTTGTCAAGCTCACATATGAAGAACAATATCCAGATTACTAAAGGATGTGGAATCGGCGCTTGGCAGCAGCAACTCTGCTGGGTTTGGTGGATTCTGGCACTCACATTTGCAATGAGTACCCATCTCACCACAGCGGTAACAAGGGCCACAGGGTGCATAGGACGGCTGGACATGACCAGGGACAGATGGCTGCTGTGATAGCTTTTCTGCAACCATGGTTGCCAGCTTATTGTAGTCTATTTCTGCAGCTGCTGCAGCCACATGGGTTGATGTCGAGGGGATGCTTGACTGGGCCCTCCTTCCAATACTCTCAGCTTACAGAGCACCTGTGCGGTGTCAGAGACTCAACTCCTGGTGTGCCGAACTCACTTCGAAGCTCGGAGAGGAGAAGTCTGTCTGCATGTGAAATATTCATCATAAAAGCATGGTATATTTTCCTAGCTGCATCATCTGCTGAGAATTTGTCATCCTTGTTCAGGTTGTCAATTGATGACCAAATTTTTGACAGGAAGTCTGACGGGAGCTCATTCTTCTCCATCAGCATTCGGACGAACTTGGCATACAAATCTGTAGTGCTGGTACTGCCAGAGATGGCTGTTAGGGCATCCATAATGGCTAGCCCTGACGAACTAGTTTAAACTTGTTCGCTCGCCATTCCTCTCAAACTAGCTTTAATACGCCGACAGCGTTTACCAGCATCATTGGATTCTTGTATACTGTTAAGCATGGTCTTGCCATTCCGAGAAGTAGACCTCAGCACCCACAGTTGGTTTTTTGGCCTGTAAAGATGCCCAGGCGAGGGTGGCGGAACAGGAGCCTGAATGTTGATGATGACAGGGGCGCGGAGGTGAGCAGGTTCAGACTCATGGTGCTGGCCCTGAGTTGCGAGTTTTTCACGGAGCTTCCTGTTCTCCACGGCGAGGGACTCCAGATGCTCCAGTCTACTCAGTAGAGCAGCAAGCTGGTCTCCACTCACAGCCCCTGACCTCTGGATACTTTCTGCCATTGTCCCCTCCCCCTCTACCTCAACACCCCCCTCACACATCATCTTCCAGTTGATCAGCCATGTCTCACAACGTTAAGTTTTGCCAACAAATTTTGCCTGTATCAGATAATAACAGCACAAACAATCCCGGACGAGAAGACGGGAAGAAGAGGGAGAGGAAAACACAAAAGGAGGGACTGGATTAGCATCCCCAAGCTATGCAGAGTGTTTCCACAACTTGTCTGCCTGGCTCAACACTTTTGCAGGAAGAGACCACGCAACAGGAAATGGCCAAATAGGAAATTAAAGGTGTCTTAATACTAAAATCAGTCAAACAACCAGGCATAGAAAACAAACAATATTAGGGGAATGCAGAAAATGTCTTTACCTCAGAATGATACAATCACTGCTAATAAAAGATCTTTAAAAAACGTACTAAAATCACTTAAAAACCTTAGTAACCTGTGAAACCTGACAGTTCAAAAGTACATAACAAATGAAAGGAAATTGAATGAATAATCTGTTTGTAACAATAATGTAATGAAATAATATGCCAGAATGACATATGAACTCCTTGAAATGCAATTCAAAAAAATGAAAAAGTCATTCATGATATCATTAGATGATGCTGAACCTCACAACAGTTTATAGCACATTTTGTGTTGAAGATTTAGAGTGTACAAAGACCCAAGAAGCAGTATCCAGCCACACCATAGCACAGCCTAGCCACACAAAGAACGAAAGGTGTGTATCTCCCAGTTTCTGTCGCCAGTAGTAACGCTGAGTGTGGTAGTTCCAGAAGCAGTCTTCCAAACACAATCCTGGTCTGCTGGGGCAGTCTGGACAGTAACACCTGGTGTCTTTCCTCTGCCCTTTCTTCCAGCAGACTCGGCGCCTCTTTGTTGGCCGTGCCTTATTTTGGGTAGGGGACAGCACACTGATGAAGTGTCGAGCATACAACCTTACAGCATGGTCGTCCTCAGCATTAACTGGATCTTTGTCACCAAAAATCATCTCATTGATAACTTCTTTCTGGAAGTCAAGGAAGGAGCTGCTGTTACCATCCTTCCTGAACAAAATGTGTGCATTCAGCATGGCAATTTGGATGAATCACACACAAAGTTTCTTGTTTCTTGTACACAAAGTTTCTTGTACCATTTCATGGTTTTGCGAGTTGCACCATATGGCTGCAACTGCTGATCATGGCGGTCCACAGCCCCCATGTTCTTGTTGTGGTCCAAAATGGCTGGGGGCTGGACAGCTTGTTGTCCTGGTTGCTGATCGTCAGCTGCAGGTTTGTGGCAGGTAGTCAGCATGTGCACATCCCTTTTGTCAGCAGACTTCTGGGCAAGAAGGTGCTGACAAACTCTGCTCAGTCTGTCCCCTTGGCATACGCAACTCTCAAAGGCAGGCTGGGACTCTTGGGAGATGGACAGTGCCACAACATGATGTGTTTTGGGCATGTAAGATGTCAAACAGGTCACAGGATAGTTGACAGCCCTGATATGGCCCATTGTGGTCAGCTGGGCTATAAGCAACGTTACCTTACCTAACCTTACTAGGTCACAGGATGTTTACCAATTGTCATTGAACAATCTGTAGCCCTGGTTCAGCAGTGGCAACATCAGATGCACCACCTCCGTACCTGAACGTCCAAGGTTGGCAAGGTGGCAAGTTGGCATCAAGTTCTGCTGTGCTTTTGTCTATCTCTGCGTATTCTCTGAATCTGTAAGTGTATCGTGAGCTATCACACAGGAGGAATATTTTTATGCCAAATCGTGCCCTCTTCAACGGGCTATATTGCTCAAACACCAAGCGGCCTTTCCATGGCAGCAGAGACTCATCGATGGCAGTGTTTCACTGTTAGAAAAGTCATGATCAGGATAAGCACTGTTAGAAAAGTCATGATCAGGATAAGCACTGAGTTGGTGGTGTTCATTTGTTCAGTCATGTGCTAGTTTGAGCTGCTATAAAACATGACTTTTCTGACCATGAGGCACTGCAGGTTAGGAAGCTCATTGTTGATAGATATGGAACGCCTCCCAGCAGCCCTCACTGCATTTCTCATGTTGGTCACATCACCCACGTTGTTCAGGATAGCCTCTTGGTACTAATTTTGAAGGTTGTCACATCTAGTTCATCAGTCACACCACCCAGTCTTTGTCAGTTTTCTCAAAGCTGGTCCCATTCTCTTTGTGGGCATGCTTAAAAACATTCCAGTTTTTCAAAGTTTTAGGTTACTGTGTAGTTTGAGGTCACATGCAGGTTTCCATGCTTACACTTCCCTGTCACTGAGCATTTTGATAAAGCAAAAATTGAATTGTTCAAAAGACTTTCCCCACTACATTTCAGCATCTGAATGCACCATGGCCTTGCTCTGGACAGGTGAAAGTTTTGGCAGCTGTCTGGTTCACGGTTTCTTCACTTTTGCTCCGTCTCCCCAGCACGTCTAGTTGTATTTGTGAGTGTTGCAGGCAGGCGCCTTTTTTGTTTCCATTCTCTGTGTAAGAACAGAGAGATGAAGTGAAAGCCTAGCCCTGGTATGTCCCTTTGTGGTCAGCTGGGCTAGTATAAACATCAGTCCGAGTCATGGTTTGCAGGGTTGTAAACAACATGAGGTAAACAGTGTTAGAAAAGTGAGTATGACACAATACTGGTTTCCAGTAAAGGACCCCAAAACAAAAGGTGGTTACCAATAGGGATACAAATTTTCTGCTGTTTCTGCTGTCGCAGTGGTTTTTTTTTTAATATGGCATGTTCAGTATTTTAAGAGGCTTCGCCAAAAATGACAGTGTGGTATTCTGATAAACCCTGGAAAAAAACGAAGTGGTGTCACTGAATATTTTGCTGGAACGTTATTGTGTGGAATGGTTAGATTTTGTGTACGGTAGATCCACTTCAATTCACTTTGAAGGGTTTTCAGTATGTTTGATTGTGGTCAGCTGGGCTTTAAGCAAGATTAATTAAATTGAATCGAGTATGTTTGAAAGAAGGTGATCCGTTACACACAGACACACACACACACACACACACACACACACACACACACACTTCACTTCTTTTTTTTTTTTTTAAAGTCTTGTTTAGAACTTCTTTTTTTTCACAATGTGACAGCCCTGATATGATCCCTTGTGGTTGTCTGGGCTGTAAAGGAGGTGAAGTGAATTGAACGTTGCCAAGACATTGGTTCTTTTTCATGTTTGGTGAAGAGAGGACTGGTTCATCAACAGTTGGTAGTGTCTCAAGAAGCATCGAGCTGGTGATTAACACTTTCTGTGACGTACCTTTAACCCTTTGACTGCCATGTAAAGAACCAAAACAAGAATTGGCTCTGCCAAAGGATTTTGGCCCAAATGGGGTAATAATTCACAAAAATTCTAGCATCTAAACTACTAACAATTGAATAATAACAGATTATGTGTACAACTTTTGCACAGAATTGAACAAAGAATGAAAGCAAACTGATTATAAGGCCAGGTTGGAATTTAGAAACATGCCTGAATCAGCCAAAAATCAATAGATAAAAAAAATGATAAATTCTGAAAAAATGCAACTGAATTATTTCTTACAACTTTTGATACCATGTAACTATAATAGGCAGATAATCACCAAAAATGTAAGAGGAAGCACTCACATACTGAAAAAGTGGATACTTTGGCATTTTTGTAGATTTTGTGTTAAATCCAGTAAAAAAAGAAACATAAACAAGCATGTACATGTCTTCACGTTTTCTGTACACTGTAAACACATTTATGCATGCATGTATTGCCTTCAACTGAGGCGAAAAAACCCTAAATAATGTTCATATCTAACTTGCAAATTGTCACTGTTGTCCAGAGATTTAAACAGTGACACAACAACTGATAAAATGGAAAGATAAAGTGGACAGGTAAGCTTGCATAAATTACAGGTGCAAACACTGATCATGAACCCTGTACTATAAGCAACACACAAAACATACTCAAAAGACAGTACATGTTGACCCACAAACCTAGTGTGTATATGATGCTTTGTTTTGCTTGCTGAGTGTAGAGGTAGTAACAAAAAAGTTCAACCTTATCTCTCCATCAGAACAGGCAGCCAAAGTTTGCAGCCTCTGTAATGGACCTTTGGTATAATCCTCGAAGCACTGCTGAATGCAAAGTCCAGGGTTTGATGGGCAATATTTGTACATGAATGTTGTGTCGGTTCTTTGACCATGCTTAGCACACACTTTGCATTGTTTCTGGCTATGCTTTCTCTTTCCAGTGGGTAGAGGTGGGACATAGGTTGGGAAGTGACGTTGGAAAAGACGTGACACATTTTCATCTTCACCAGCTTCATGCAGATTGGTTCCATCAAGAGCAAGGAGATCCTGAATGGTAGAAATTTGAAATGATATAAAATCCTTATCTTTGTTCACCGTTTTTTGGTAGAGGATACAGGCATTCAGCATGCTGACTTGTCTGAGATGCGTCGTAAGTTTTTTGTACCACCTGTATGTTCCCATTTTACTGTAGTAGGCAATGGCATATGTGAGTTTCAGTTTCTGCTTTCCTCTTTTAGTCACAAGCTCTGTGGTTTCATCATGCATGGTGGGTAGCTGGTATGCACCTTGCTAGACTGCCATTTCACAAACAGCACTTCCTGTGCTCAGAGATACTTGACAGGATCAGCCTCAGTCAACTGGAGCTCCCTCACTTGCACAGACACCCTGTTTTCTCTAACTGTTCCACAACACACTGTGTCTTTGGTTTTCAGGTACTGAAAAAGTTTGATACATGAATAGTAGTTGTACATAAATAAATGATATCCTTTGCCAAGAAGTTTGTCCATCATGAAAACCACCAGCTTTTCTGTGACTGATAAGTGGGCAGCATCTTGAGGAACATTGTTCTCCAGCAAGAAGCCAGGATCTTGTTTGCCAGTATACACATGGATTCGGTAGGTATAAACTGAGTCTTCACACAGTACAAACATTTTTATGCCAAAACGAGCACGCTTGAAGGGGATATATTGTTTGAAAAACTAAGTTTCCCTTCCATAACAGCAGTGACTCATCCACGGCCAGAAATTTTTCTGGCTTGTACACATTTTCAAATTTGACTGTAAATGAGTCAGCAAGGGTCTGATCTTATAAAGTCTGTCACTGTATGGGTGATCTCGTGCTGGCTCAACTGCATTATCATTACAATGCCAGAATCTCATGAGATTTTGAAACTTGTTTCTGTTCATCACATTTGAAAAGATGGAAGCTGAAAGAATGGGATGTGTAGACCAGTGCATTTCTGTTGTTGGTTTGTTTACAGTCCCCATCAGTAGTATCAAACCAATGAACTGCTTCATCTCTGCTTTATCTATGTCATACCATGCTGCTAGGCGTGAGTACTTTGGTATTCCACCAGGTTTCTGTTTTGCTGCATCTATCGTTTGCTTAGCATACTTGTTTGTTTCCTCTACAAGTGTTTTTATGATGTCATCAGATAAAAACAGTTCAAAATAGCTCAAACATGTGTTTTCTGAAGGCTGTATCTTCAGCCTGCGTCACGTCACTGGTAAAAGGAGGAATCTGTGGCTGTTCTTTGTTAGGAGGTTGTAAATGCAATTCTTCACCAACACGTGTGTGCCTACCAAAACCACGCCCCCTCCCTCCCCCCCTGCTTCTGTGTGACACACTTCTCCCTCGACCCGTACCTCTCCCCCTCCCCCTACTAGCACCTCTTACACGACCTCTACCCCTTTCAGACAGTGCACTTGGCAAATTTGCTTGGTATTCAGTATCACTGTCAGTTTCAACATTGGTATTACTTGCCTCATTTTCTGTTGCAATACTCGATACGATGTCGGAAACGTCGTCTGCTTGGACAGCTTGAAGAAATAAACTCTCCGTCTAACTGACTTGTTCTTCATCATCCGTTGAATCATCAGAGATAATACCAAAACCACGCCCCCCCCCCCCCCCCCCCCCTGCTTCTGTGTGACACACTTCTCCCTCGACCCGTACCTCTCCCCCTCCCCCTACTAGCACCTCTTACACGACCTCTACCCCTTTCAGACAGTGCACTTGGCAAATTTGCTTGGTATTCAGTATCACTGTCAGTTTCAACATTGGTATTACTTGCCTCATTTTCTGTTGCAATACTCGATACGATGTCAGAAACGTCGTCTGCTTGGACAGCTTGAAGAAATAAACTCTCCGTCTAACTGACTTGTTCTTCATCATCCGTTGAATCATCAGAGATAAATTCATCTTTTTCTTCATTTCCAGAGTCAGCCAGCACTATTTGAACAGCTTCAAGGGTTGTGTAAACGTCTTTCCCAGCGCTAGGTCCCGGCACATTGCCGTCAGCCAGTTTGCCGATTGCGTGAGGAAGTGGACACTTTCCTCTTCCAAGAAAACTGCTCTAGTCAGCCAACAAAACTGTGGAATAAACGGACTTTCCATCTACCGCAACAGGGATTTCTAACCATATTTGGGTAGATGGAATCCCACACAAGCTAAATTTATCAACTGTTTCTGAACTGAGCTGAATACGAACTTAGGAAAAATCGAGATAACCTGTGCACGTCATATGACAGGCTATAGGCACTGGGAATGCACTGCTGTTAGCATGTCATATGACGTGCTAAGGCAGTCAACGGGGGTTAAAAGGAGAAAGAAAGCTTCTGTGTTGTGGCTAATACATCCATTTGCAAAGGAACAACATTCACCCCTTTATATGTGTGTTTTTAGAAGGTGTATTTTGAAGAGATGTGTGAATGGTTTTTTGGGTTTTTTTTTGATGACTTGTGAGTTGACTTCAGTGTGTTGACAGCCCTGATATGGCTCTTTGCAGTTGGTTGGGCTATAAGCAACAACACCTCACCTCACCTCACCTCTCAATATTGACAGCCCTGATATGGCCCTTCGTGCTTGGCTGGGCTATAAACAACATATCTCTCTCTCTCTCTACCCCTTTATATCAAGCCAAAGAAACTGTGAAGTCATAAGATTATTGATGGCGACTCGCAGCCATTGCATATGAAAACACTTTATAGCAATGTCATTTTGTTCTGACATCCACAGCAGATTAGTCCTCTGCACTGTTTCTGCGGCAATGCAATATCAGCAGAGGTAATGATTTAATTTTGTATCCATTTTGAAAGGTGACTCAATGAGGTAACAGCCCTGGTCTGGCCCTTTGCGGTTGGCTGGGCTATAAGCAGCATTATCCCTCTCTCTTCTCTCTCTCTCTCTCTCCCCCTCACTCTCTGTGTCAAGACTCGTTCAAGCATAAATCAGTAAGTTGATCACCAAAAGTGCCCACACCTCACAGTCAAAAGTCTTTGCTGTGGAAAAAGAATTGTTCAAGAGGCATTCTCAAGATTCCAACTGAGAGTTAGGACACAGACCGTGCGTGGACAGTCAACATTAAATGTGTTTAAAAGTTAAATTTCAGAGTACATTAGTGATAGTTGCTGCACCTGGAGGTTCACAGCCAAGCTGCGGTTGAGAAATATTGCAGCAGGTCACTGGGTAATGGACAAAGATGTTGATGGTGTCTTCTATTTATTGGTTGATTCTTTTATATTCATTTTCAAAATTCAAAGATAGACCAGTCATATTATTTTAATGATTGACAAATGTGCATGCTCAGACCATCATTGATTGAAGTTTTGGAAGCAAATATCTGTCTTTTGTTGTTGGATGGGGCTAATTTTTTTTTTTTTTTTTTTTTTTTTTTTTTTTTTTTTTTTTTGAATTTAAGGTACGTCCCGTGATCGTTTGAAAATTAAAACATAAATTGGGTAAACTGCTGCTGAGTGATACCTTTGGAAGGAGAATGCTTTTCATAACTGTGTGAGGAAATTGTGTCTTTTATGGTCCACAACTTTATAGGGTGATTGCATTTTTTTTTATGGATATGACTGTATATAGGGAGATTGTATTTATTATTGCTTTGAATGTATTTTGAGGTTGTATACTGTGAATTGTGTTTTCACATTTAATAAACTGTGTGGTGAGATTTTGTTTTAGTGATGGTTCAGAACTGTATATGGAGTTCTGTTTTTTTATGGTAATTACTGAATCGGGATTTCCTTTCTGAAGATTCATAAGTGAATTGGAAGAATGTGTGT
This sequence comes from Conus betulinus, assembly GCA_016801955.1. Lineage (NCBI taxonomy): Eukaryota > Metazoa > Mollusca > Gastropoda > Neogastropoda > Conidae > Conus > Conus betulinus. The sequence continues at coordinate 702,329 of JADBJO010000398.1, forward strand.
TTTTATGATTTGTAACTATACAGGGCGATTGTTTACCGTTCATAAATAATGTGTGAAGATTGCGTCTGGTTTTCTTTTCTTTTTTTTTTTTTTTCCCACCTGTTCATAAATATATGGCTAGATCTCTCCCCCACCCCCTTCAAGTTTTGATGGTTCATAACTTTATAGGGAGATTGTAGCTTTGATGTTTCATAACTGTGTCGAGGGGGGGGGGGAGACTATGTTTGTGTGTATGTGTTCCTTTTTGTGGTTCATAAGTAAGGGGTAGATTTTGGTTTTCTATGGCTTATAACCGTGGGGGCAGGTTTTTTTTAGAATTATTTGTTGTTGTTGTTTGTTCTTAATGATAATTCCTAAGTATACTGGGTGTTGTTCTTGATAATAAATCCTAACTATGCCGGGAGAGTGTGGGTTTTTACAGTCCTTAATTATATGGGGAGATGGTGTGTGTGTGTGTGTGTGTGTGTGTGTGTGTGTGTGTGTTATGGCTTATAAGTATATTGGGAGATTGTGGTTTTTATTTTCATAATTCTTAACCCATATGGGGTTATTTTTGTTTCTCAATGGCTTATAAAGTCTTATAATCTTGTATTACATGGTTCATAACTTTCAGGGTAGATTTTTTTTTGTTTTCATAATTCAATGGGGAGACTGAAGTTTTTACGCTTAGTACGGGGAGATTGTGGCTTCTATGGTTCATGTCTGTTCAGAGATTACATTTTTATCCTTTATATCTATATGGGAAGATTGTTTTTGTGGTTCATAAGTGTATGGGAAGGTACAGATTGTGTTGTTCGTAAGTATCTTGAGAGATCAGGTTTTTATGGTTCATGACTGCATGGGGAGATAGGTTTTTACAGTTCATAACTGTCAATCTAGTTAGGGTGATTTGATGATTGTTAGCTCAATGGGGACATTGACGTTTTTATGGCTTATCATTGTCTGGACGGATTGTATAATTTTTTTATGGTTCATAAGTATATGGGAAAATTGTGATTTTTACAGTCCATAATTATTTTGTGAGGAAGGTTGACTTTGTTAGCTTTGTGGGAATTATGTTTTTATGGCTGATAACTGTATGAGGAGATAAATATTTTTTATGGGTCTTAATTGAGTAGAATTTGTGGATTATATGGTTTGCAACCATCATAGAAGCTGCGAGTTATATGACCTTTCATTGTATGGGGAGATTGTTGATCATACTTACGGTTCATAAATCTATGTGAATTTATAGAGTAAATGGAACATAACTATAAGGGGAATTTGTGGATTTGATGGTTCATAACTGTATGGGGAAATTGTGGTTTATGTGGTTGGTAGCTACATGGGGAGACGGTTGATTTTATGGTTCATAGTTACATGGGGAAATAGTGGTTTTGTGGTTCATACTATGAGAAGATTGTGTTTTTGTGTGGTTTATGATTATGTGGGAGGGAGGGGAGGGGAGGGGGAGACTAGAGAGAGAGAGAGAGAGAGAGAGAGCGTGTGTGTGTTTCATAACCACTCTTAGGGGAGAATGAGTGCGGGTGGATGAAAAGTGTTTGGTAAATTTTGAAATTCAGCTTGAGTAAACACTGCAAGGGTTGTTTTGTTTGTTTTAGCTATTATTGTCTTTTGTATTATAAACGAATTTGAGTGCAATACCTTTCACTGTTTCAGGAATGTAAGTGATTTGAAACGAGAGTGCATTTTTGGGGAGGCTGTGGAGAGGAATTAACAAATGCATGCTGTGTTTTGGTTAGGCCGATGACATTTATTGTGAAATGATGCAGATTTGTAAATGTTATATGTATGTGAGTAGAGAATCATTCCAGCAGCATTCATTCCTTGCATATGCACTGTACAGGAGTGTGTGTGTGTGTGTGTGTGTGTGTGTGTGTGTGTGTGTGTTAGTGAGTGAGTGAGGGGTGGGGGGGGGGACGGACGGAGGGAGAGATTTTGTTGTGCCAAATGATTTTTGCATTTTAAACACATGGTGCTGAATTTGAAAAGAGAAAACAAATGTCCCAGAGATGAATAAAAGTGTTCTGCCAAAACCACATTGTTGTTTAAGTGAATGTCCCGTGTGGAAGGTTGGATGATGATGGAGGATTGTGGCTGGTGTGTGCTTTTTTGACATATTTTGTCGTTGAGATATGTGAACCCTATGTCAACATGTGGTTATGTTGTGTACTTACATGTTTTATTGTACGTATGTGCACAACTAGTGTTATGTGTATGGGATTATGTGTGTGTAATCACGTGTTTTGTTACATATGTCCGTTCTATGTCATGCAAATGTAGTTGTTGGTTCATAGTGTGTATGTGTACATCTACATCATGTGTATATCGTTATGTGTGTGTCTTCTATTCCTTGTCCCACTCCCTCCACTCAATGGAGAGTGATTGGGACACAACACTGTACAACATGTTACCAGGTTCCTCCAATTCTGTCAATTATGTAACTCTTTTTTTATTGTCTACATGTGCACACCCTCTACATGTGCGTGTAACACATTTTATTTTGAGGATGTGTGTGTTCTGCATCATTTGTGTGGTGGTTTTTGTTTACATTATTTTGAAGATGTATGCATCCAACATCGTGTGTGTGGTTCTGGTTTTATGTTTGTGAGGATCCGATGTGTACTCTGTCGTGTGATTGTGTTTACTTTAAAAAAAATCTCCTGGCCTTCATAACATCCATTACTAATATGTAAAACATCTTCAAGATGGTTGTCTAGAGCTATTTCGTTATTTCAATCAAGTTCTAGGATTTATATGAAGCTTGGCGTAAACCTTTCTCTTTGTGACTTCCGTGATCGCACGCACACACACACGCACATCATGTTTTTCATTTGATCAGAATGGTATTCTGAATCTGGAAGAGGTTGTTCGCCATTGGTTATCTATTCGCCATTGGTCATCTATTTAAGGATTTGACTTTATTTGAGATTTTAATTTTGAGAGTTTAGTTTGTGCAGAGTTCTGAATCTAACTGGAGTTTGTGCAGAGTTCAGAGTTTAACTGGAGGTTTTGTGGGCTGACATGATTTATCTGTCTAAAAGCATGTTATATGAAAAAACAACTAAAATCAACACATACATGCACCTGAAAAAATACAATATATCTTTTGCAGCACTCGCACAATGACACATGTGCCCGCATTAACCCCCAAGGTTACACACAGACAAATCAATTATATATATATACCTATCTTACAACCCACACATACAAAAATTCATGCAATTACTAATAACTATAGCTACATATAACAACTATACACACACACACACACATATATATATAAAATATCACTAAATATTTTTATATATATAAAATGACTCCAAGAAATACTGAATTATAAACAAAACATGCTCATGTCTTAGATTGTAGAAATAGGAGGGTGGTAAGCCTTCATATCTGCAGCAGTAGATAATTCTGCCTAACTAGCAGAATGTGCTTGAGTGGGTGAATGGGGAATAATAATGTTTTCTCAAAATGAATCTTCAGCAAGCTTATAGTCTCCAAAAGGGGAGACAATTTCCAATGGGAGGAAACTCATTATAGCATATTGATATAACTCCTGGTCAGATACCAATATATTGAAACCCGATCATTTCTCCTCAGTGACCGTACATAGTGGTAAATTAACTCCTGTGCCTTTTGGGTTTTAAGAAGAATGCTATCCCAGAAAAAGGCTGGTGTGCAATACTGTAGTATGTTTGTTGAGTTTCCAAAAAACCAACCAAAGGTGCCACCAAAGAAGCAAAAGAAAATCATGAAAAAAGCAAAACAAGCTACATTTTCTTTTGAAAAGTAGAAAATATAAAAATATAACCTCTTAAGACACAAGTGCTGAGGGCCAGTTCTTGGAATGAATCCGCAAGGGACTAAATTACAATAAACTAATAAATTCCAAGGATAAGTACCTAGCACCATTCCAGCAACTTACAGAGCAGCTTGGTGTTGCAATGACTGCAAGAAATATTGAATTATAAACAAAGCTTGCTCTTATGCCCTAAATTGTAGAATTAGGGGGATGATAAGCCTTCATATCTGCAGTGGTAGATAATTCTGCTAGCTCTAACATATAACTCCTGGTCAGATACCGGTATTTCGAAAACTGATTGTTTCTCCTCAGTGACCGTGGAAAGTGGTATTTGACTCCTCTGCTGGGTTTTAAGAAGAATGCTATCCTAGAAAAAGATTGGTGTGCAATACCGTAGTATGTTTGTTGAGTTTTCCAAAAAAACCAACCAAGGTGCCACCTAAGAAGCAAAAGAAAATCATGAAAGAGAATACGGGTATCTGACCAGGAGTTATATGTTAGTGAGCTTCCTCCCCATTAGTCTGTGTCGTATTGTGTATCCAAGAAGCGTGTTCTGCACCTTTGTATGTGCTGAGTTGTAGTTTGGTTGTTTACAGTGATGCTCATTGATTACCTGACAATCATTGCCAATATCAGTGTGTTTTACTCCTCTCTCTCTCTCTCTCTCTCTCTCTCTCTCTCTCTCTCTCTCTCTCTTACACATTCTGAGAATCATTAACAGGCGAATAATCCTTGTCAGCTACACTGAATTTCCACTTCTTTGCATTATGTAAAACATTGATTACCGAACTATTATTGCCATTAATAACGTTTCAGTCTGTAGAGCTATACATCATTGTTACAATAATAAATTATATTGCTTCAGTGCATACCATTTCACATTGTGGCAACTCCCCTCCCCTCTGCCCAGTTTTCCCGATCGTCTATTTTCATCTTCTTCCATTAGACAGCCATAACTAACGTATTAATTGCTGTGGTGTTAATGAGTTTATGTAACAGGAAAGGAAAAGATTAAGGTTGGGGTTCCAGTTTAAACAAACTCCACGAACTATAGGCCACAATGAAGAAATTGTATATCAAGCAGAAGCTTATCAACATGACAACTGCCAATGTGGTACTTATTGGACAATAGTTCCACACTTCAACTGGAGTTATATCAAACAGAAGCTTATCAACACCACAAGCTGCCGGTGTGGTGCTTATTGGACAATAGTTCCACACTTCAATTGGAGTTCGTCAGGGCTGCCTTCTGTCCCCTTCACTTTTTCAACATATTCTTCAAAGGCATCATCACTGATGAACGTAAAGTCATGTCAGCACACCCACTGGATGAAGAACGTCACAAACCTTCGATCTACCGATGACACCGACGGCTTGGCAGTGGTAAACGAGAACTGGTCAAGCTTGTTGAATGACTTGATGAGACATTAACCTGACATGACATGGAAATCATTGCTGAGAAGACCAAGTTAATCGCAAGACACACCACCATCACCAATACTGATACACCTGTCCCTGGTCAGAAACTAGAATCTGTTCAACAATTCTATTCCTGGAACCCATCATTAGCAATAAAGGACTCAAAACCAGAAATCATCTCAAACGGCAGCAGAGACAACCACAGCACTGTCCAGATTTAAACCTGTCATGGAAGGACGAGAACATCTCCATGACACACGAGATCAGGCTCCCTAGTGCACTGGTATATTCCATCTTCCTGCACGCACGTGAGATACGGACCTGGAAAAGCTGGATGGAGTGCGGAAGAATGGAGGAAGAAAAGAAAAAGAGACAGAATAACAGACAGCAAGATCAGAGAGTTTTTACGAGAGAGATTAGAACTGAAAGGAGGTGGAAAAACAAGCCAGGGAAGATTTCTAATTTTGACATGTCGTCTTGACACAAACGCCATGAAGGTCTAATACCACCGCCACAACCACCATCAACCACAATAACAGTAACAACAACACCAAAATGCATTTATAGAAATGTACCCGTTAAAAAAAAGAATGAGCGTGTGACTGAGTAAGCTATTCCGATTTTATTCTGAAAATATTGGTATTGTAAATGTTATGCACAGTTTCCGAGTGTAGAGGCATGCTTTATTCCAACATACAAGAAACAGGACTACAGCGCTGAGGGCTTGGCCATATTTCCCCCAACCACCCCTTAGGTCTCATTCTTCCCCATCCTCTGCAACACACACCGAAACACACTTTGATCAAATGAACGCAGTTTATACAGAACGACTGTCACTTTCCACACGACAGCCTAGCAAGTTTATTCCATTTTCTGCGACAATTTTGTCGGAGTTTTGGCGTCACTCCCTGAGAACAAATAACAACGAGGTCAACTGACTCGTGACCTTTTGATATTATGTAGGCCTACCGCTACAACGGATTTTTCTGACCGTTCGGGACATATTTCTGCGCACTTGCGTTTCAGAGTAGGAGTCGGCCGCTTAAATCTGGCTCTGCGTTGACACCAACTCTGATTATGATATCACTGTCCTGAATTTAGAAGAGATCGTGCAGCAAATCTCACAATACAACAACTGAAGCAGCGTCGTGATGAAGTGTCCGGAGGCAGTATGGATTTGTCGCTGGCTGTTGCTACTACTCACTCCCGCTACCCCCCCCCCCCCCCCCATCATTGCCCATGTGACCAGCTAGCTAGCTACACACACACTGAAGTCCACATCCACCAAACATAACACGGCAGATGGACACGACCATCTCTCCAGAGAGCAGGAAGAGGGGAGGTTATCTTACACGATACCGATACCACCAGAACGACACCACTTAAGAAAGTTGTCGAAAAGTGCCAGTTCTGTTGGGCGCATGTGAAACTTCTAAAGACGTGTACCTGCAAAGTGGAGGCTGGGCTATGGCCAGCAAACGGAGAGGGAGGGCAATGCAGCGCCGAGTTTCGGGGTTACAGCAAAGGCACTATAAATAGATGAAGACCACATTGGTTCTGTAAAAAATATCTTTAAATGTGAAAAAAGACGATTTTGTTCAGGAAGGTCAACAAATCAGTTCAGTGCCATACGTCAGCAAGGTTAGCAGAATTAGGCACAACTTGAGGACTTATTGTTTTTCCACGCCGCTGTTTTGGGACAAGGTTTTTGGGGGTGAGTGAAAAGTCTAGCACACGACAACAGAATGTAGGGTCATACAGATCGTGCTTGCACATGAAAAGGAGCAGTCATTAGAACTACCTCAGGTCAGGCACAATATGGCTCTAGGTTTGGACTGTGAAAATTTTTGGTAGTGGCTGATCCTCGGACAACGCCAGGTGCAGCTTTGAGTGTAACAGAGAATAGATAGCGTTTTGGGCCTACTCTGTAATTGCGGACTGGGACCTTTGATACTTCATGTAAAGAGGGTCGAGAACTCAGAAATCAGAAAGACATCTGTTTCTGTCTATCCATTGTCTCTCTTTCTGTACCCTTGGAGGTTGCGACCTTGCCGTGGCTGGAGAGCTTGCGGGGGTTCAACGATCCTTTAGCTCTGCTGACAGGGGCATCAATACTTGGACAGAACACTAGTTTTCCAAACAACTCTGCCTTTCTTGATCCATCTTTTCTTTCATCTACTACCTTCAAGTTTTCTTTTAAACATTCATCTTTTCTCTGAACCCACTGGATTTGCCATGCCATTTCATCTGTGATATAGGGGAACGAGATCCCGGTGATTGAGAAGGCAGGTGCTCTCAACACATTTCTTTGGGTCGGATCTGTCCCTGGCGAATTCCTAGTTCTACGCTCTGGGAACAATATGTGTTTCTAATTATTTCGGTGATACGGTTTGAAACGATTGGATATAAACGTAAACATATTGAAAGAGTCCGATGTTCTTCAGTTTAGGTAGGACATTTGTATGTCATGATCTATCGTATGCCTTTTAGACATCAAAGAATACACAGACGGTCTTATAGCTTAATTACAATGGGGAAGATGATCGCCCCCAAGTCTGTCATCTTCAGTTTCCCATGTGACACTTGGGGAGGTCGGTCGCTGTTGCACGACGTGTTGGGGCATCACTTTTCAGTGTTAGAAAGGCTTGAGTTGACACTGAATCCGCTCTAGTGCTGCTCTCTCGCTGTCTCAAGCAGATTGTTATGCAACAGATGTCACAGTAGATTGATTTTCACGGTATCACGACAAACCCGGTGGTTTTTTTTGCTTCCTGTTTCCTGCTATGTCAACCTTCACCATACAGATGGTGTTCACACTAATATTTAGGGGGGGGGGGGGGGGGGGGGGGGGGGGGGGGGACGGGGAACAAATGTGGAGGGTATGCTGGATGTGGGGCAAAGCAGATGCAAGCATGGTCAACCGCAATTAATATTGTTTGTTTTTTTTTGTCTCATCGTATATCACCGTACAGATGGTGCTGACACTAATGTTTATAGGGGGATGGGGCCCCGGCAATGTGGGGGGGGGTGGGGGTGGGGGGGGGACAATTTAACGGTAACCCACGGGGGAGGCTGCTTCTTCGTAGGGTTTGTAGGGCCTTCGGGGGGGGGGGGGGGGGGGGGGGGGGGGGGGGGGGGAACGCATAGGGCCGAGAAAAGGGGGGAGGGGAATAATCCGTGGGGGGGGGGGGGGGGGGGGGGGGGGGGGGGGGGTGGATCGAGAGGGGGGGGGGGGGGGGGGGGGGGGGGTGGCGCAAAGCCTGGGGGGGCGGGGGGGGGGGAGGTTGGAGATGTAAAGCCCAGCCCGAACCGGGGGAAGAACCCATAAGGGTGTAATACGCGCCCCGGGGGGGGAACCCTTCCGGCCCTGCATGTAACCGCCCTCCCTACTGACGACAATATTGTTTGCCCATGATTCAAGGCATAGAATTGTAGCCATCAGGATATCAGGGTGGTTAATTTCTTCGCATCCCCCCAGGTAAGGGGCCCAGTTGGCCATGCCCATGATAACCGACCCACCAATATTGTCTTTCTCGTCTCATCGTACGCGCGCCACTTAAGTTACAATACCCCCCCCCCCCCCCCCCCCCCACACACACACACACACACACACACACACTCCGCTCATTTTCGGCTCCCCGTCTACAGCCTCGTCCTGGTTTGTCCCGTCGCAACCCCGGAACCGACAATGCACTAAGAGCAGTCGATGTCAAGTCACTGTAAGATAACCCACCAGAGAGGGCACTGCGCTGCTTCTTCGCGGTGTTTGTTTTGTTAAGCTTGTTCTGATCCAACATACGCAGGACACGGTTTGTGAAGCCCCCCCCCCCCCCCCCCCCCCCCTTCTCCCACCCACCCTCCATACTGACGACAATAATTGCCTGGTAGTGGAGCCAGCAGGAGAGAGTGTCTTCCTCCGTAGGGGCACCACCACGTCCGTCCAACGATGGTCCCCGTGAACTTGCCGATATCATGAAGTCGACAAGAACTCGCCCAAAGGCGTAGACGTGGACATGGAACCGAAACTGAGATCACTACGACAGCAAGGCAAGGCACAAAGAATTTGAGACCTTTGTTCTTTCAGTCTAATCAGTGAGGACGAGGATGATGAACATGATGGATATGGAGTTCTATTCCGGTCATGACAAGGTCTGTACTCTACATTTACTTTCGTAACATATCCCCCAGCGTGTCCATCAGGCTCGAGAGATACAGACACCTGCAGTGTTAATCAAGAAATTTGAGCAACACTGTAGGAGACGCATCCACCGAGAAGATGAAACAGCTGTGTAGCCCCACTCGTCCTAGCTGGACCCAAAGTAATTTCAACTTCTGGTGTAGGAGCCGGACGGGGCAGAAAAATCGCTCAAATATAAATGGTTCTGATGGAAATCGAACCCACGACCCTCCCAGGCGGGAATCCGCGATGCTAACCACCACGACACGAGGGCTGGTTCAATGAGGATGGTTAGAGAGAAGGGGGAGATGGATGCGGTAAGGGATGGCGCTGGGGGGGGGGGGGGGGGGGGGGTGGGGTGGGTGGGTGAGATGGATTTGAGGGCAGTGTTACAAATCAGGTATGACGTACCCTAACGGCTCCGGTCCGGAAATCACTGCCCTGCGGATGGGACAAGGCACACGTGCAGACCCCCTCCGCTAACAGCAGAACCCTATCCTTACAGCAATCCTGAATACAGCATTTTACGTTTATTGTTGGCGCTTTTGTACATTATATTTAATGCGCTGAATGTGGAATTCACTGCTGAGAAAGGGTGTGTAAGAAGAACATACGATTTCTGTAATGAAACGCAGTAATGAGTTGGAAAGAATAACATGCTACGTCCTCGAGGGAGTGCGCATTGCTGTTAGTTCACGGTCAGCTGAGGATACACCACGCGTCCTAATCACCTCGCGTCCTAATTCCCCTCTCCCCCCCCCCCCCCCCCCCCCCCCCCCCCCCCCCCCCCCAAGCAAATTCAGACCGACTTTCTTCTTTCTTCCAAAATCATCCCCCTTTCGATTTCTGAAAGTGACTTAAGCGACAAAACGTATTAATCAATCATCCATAAGCGAAAAATACATATATAGAGCCAAAGAAAACATAGCCCGTAACTATTTTGTATGTGAATATTTCATATTAAAAAGGCTTCCGTATAAGACCGCTGTTTACAGACATAACCTGAACTGTGAGTGCATGTTAATTTATACCTTTATTATTTTTTGTTGTGATTGTACCCTTTTTTGAATATCAACGATATACATAGGCCCGATATTTCAGGAACATTTATTTATTTTCAAGTATTGCGAGATACCCACAGCCAAGTTCCAAACATTTGGCTCATCTCATGTTTTCTATTTGCCATTTTTGTCTTTCTGTCTGCCTGTCTGTTTGTATTCTAGCGTCTCTCTCTCTCTCTCTCTCTCTCTCTCTCTCTCTCTCTCTCTCTCTCTCTCTCTCTCTCTATTTCTATTTTAACATTTTTTATACTATAGTTTGAATTTGTATTTCTGTGTACTATCTGACCCCCCCACCCCCCATATATAACCTTCGTTAAATAGCTGACCCCCCCCCATATAACCTTCGTTAAATCACTTAAAGACGCATTAAGAAAGAATCCTAACACCAGATTCGTCATCAGCAAAGCTCCCACTGTAAAAGACCTGAAGATGGAGGTAATCGGCAGTTATTTAATGCCATCCTTACCTCCGAGCTGTTCGACGTGAACAACATCACGCTCGTCGATCATCATAACGTAAGGCCTTACCATCTCAAGGACAACTGCCACCTGTCACAGAGGGGGACCAGTCTGCTGGCAGGGAACGTGGGGCGACACGTCAGGGATCTTCTGTGGGAAACGCCCAGGAAGCCAGCCCGCTATGCCCGACCTTTTCTGCGTCCACCCTACCCCGACCGCAGCTGGTTCAACCCGTTTGACGTCCTAGGAGACTGGCCAGTATTCTAAAATTGTCACATGCGTATACACACTTGCGAATTCAATTACCTCTGTGCCCTTAGACTGCGTCGCGCGCAAATAACTGCTGTGTTTTTGTCGGCTAATTTTTGACTGTACAGGCAATTTTTTCCCCTTAGAAAAATATTGACGTTATCATTTATCATTATTATAATTTTATTTCCTGTTAACTTGTCAGATTGTGAGAGATTTAGTGGATGTCGGCGGAAAGTAACTTCAGTGTGTTCCAGTGAGTGTGTGTGTGTGTGTGTGTGTGTGTGTGTGTGTGTGTGTGTGTGTGTGTGTGTGTGTGTGTGTGTGCTCACGCGTGCGTGCGTGTGTGTGTGTGTGTGTGTGTGTGTGTGTGTGTGTGTGTGTGTGTGTATTAACAACATATTAATCAAAGCACATTATACGTGAACTGGCAGGGAGGGGAATGATTCTGGACCTCAGCCAGAACTTTTCTACACTCTATTCTGAAACCACTCTGGGAAAAACTGCTTTGAGTAATGGTCCAGAAACAACCTGCGCAGTGAATACAGACACGTGCCCGCCCAAACTACTTACCCTTTCCTTATTGACAGAGAGATGGGAACGGGCATGTGCTTATATTCACTCCATAAAATGTTCCTATGAAATCGTCCAAGATGTGGTACAAATCACACTGGTACTGAAGGTTCTTCTTTCAGCAGTACATTGGTGAACTGTTTAATTGTGCTGCTTTTTCACACACACACACAGGCACACACACACACACACACACACACACACACGCACGCACGCACGCACGCACGCACGCGCGCGCGCGCACGCACGCACGCAAGCACGCAAGCAAGCACGCACACACGCACGCACACACACACACACACACACACACACACACACACACACACACACACACACACACTGCCTTAGATGACGCCAATTATGTTATTCCCTAGAGAATAATACTATCAGTCTGTCATCAGCAAGGGATAGTGATATTGAACAACTACTTAAATTAAATCAGTCTTGAATAACATTAACAGTGTCTGAAATGGTTTATTCAGAGAATGAACACCAGTGGCTCCATTCAAACGACTTTACTCACCTTACAAGAGACAATTCAGTGACGATGTTAGCATGCAAACTAGCGATTGTATATTCAAAATATATAACAAAGCAATAAACATTTATGGAGAGAGATATGAGAGAGAGAGAGAGAGAGAGAGAGAGAGAGAGAGAGAGAGAGAGAGAGAGAGAGAGAGAGAGGAAAGACTGTAAGCGGATGCATGCGAACTAAGCTTCAAGAAAAATACAAAACGTTCGAAGGCGGGCAGGCAGGGAAAGGAAAAAAGAAATGTTGACGACGGTGGCATATCTGTTGCAGACTTTTACAAATACTGTTCAACTGGGCATATCCGTTGCAGACCTTTGAAATGCCTCGCTGAAGTTGGCACATGTATTGCAGACCCTGAAAGATGTTGTAGAAGTGAGTGCATTTATTGTGGACTTTGAATGACGTTGCGGGAATAGGCACTGCTGTTGCAGACACTGGATGTTGTAGGAATGGGTACCTACGTTAAAGACGTTGAATGATTTGCAGGAGTAGGTACTTCTATTGCAGACTATTGTAGGTTTTGAATGACGTTGTAGGAGTAGGTACTTCTATTGCAGACTATTGTAGGTTTTGAATGACGTTGCAGGAGTAGGTACTTCTATTGCAGACTATTGTAGGTTTTGAATGACGTTGCAGGAGTAGGTACTTCTATTGCAGACTATTGTAGGTTTTGAATGACGTTGCAGGAGTAGGTACTTTTGCAGACTGTTGTAGACTTTGAATGACGTTGCAGGAGTAGGTACTTCCATTGCAGACTGTTGTAGACTTTGAATGACGTTGCAGGAGTAGGTACTTCCATTGCAGACTGTTGTAGACTTTGAACGTTGCAGGAGTAGGTACTTTCCATTGCAGACTATTGTAGGTTTTGAATGATGTTGTAGGAACGAGAGCTTGTATTGTAGACATTGAATGGTTGTAGGAATGGGTGTTCATATCATAGACTTTGTGGACGTGAGGAGTGGGTTCTGCTATTGTAGACTTGGAAGGGTGTTGTTGAAGCTTTTGCAGTCTTGTCTCACACACGGCATTACTGCAGCAAGATCGATAGGTACCCTCGTCCCACCGCGTTTTTTCCGAGGGGAGGCTGGTGGGGCTGTTGGGACTGTTGGAACTGGCGATTTCTGCCAACACACACACGCACACACGCACGCACACCACACACACACACACGCACACACACACCACACACACACACACACACACACACACACACACACACACACACACACACACACATATCAAGCTAACAACGAAACTCAGTTATCAATACGCAAAACACATGCCACAACCAAACGCTCGCACTGTCCCTGACACTATTGATAGATGAATTTGACTGAGTGACTGACTGAAACCATTTACTGTCAGATTAACACAGTGTTGTACTGACATTTTAAAGGATAAACCTAAATAAATAAATGAGAAAAAGAAAATAATGCAAATAACATCTGAAAGACATAAAAATCGTGAAGGAAAAAATTAACAGGGAAACATTTAACATTTGTAAAGTAGAATAATAAAAACGGACTTGTAAACATAACCAAATGACATCTTAACTGTACTGAGAATAAAATCTCTCTCTCTCTCTCTCTCTCTCTCTCTCTCTCTCTCTTCTCTCTCTCTCTCTCTCTCAGAGAACACCATAAAAAAGGCCCCCGCCCCCTAAACACACACACACACACACACACACACACACACACACACACACACACACACACACACAACACACTCTCACACTCTCTCTCTCTCTCTCTCACACACTCACCACTCACTCGTCCACACACACACACACACACACACACACACACACACACACACACACAACACACACACACACACACACACTCACACTCACAAAAACCACGCTTCCCCATTCCCCCTACTCACGTGTATGCGAGCACGCTGACAAACAAATAAAACCAAATCTCTCTCTCTCTCTCTCTCTCTCTCTCTCACTCTCTCCTCTCTCAACTCTCTCTCTTTATGAACACACACACACACACACACACACACACACACACACACACACACACACACACACACACACAAAACACACACACATACACACACGCACACACATACACACACATACACACACACACATACATACACGCACACATACACACACCACACAAACACACACACACCACCACCACCATCACCACCACCACCACCACCACCAACAACAACAACAAGAAGCCCGAATCACACTGTCGACCACCACAAAAGATAATTGGAATGCTACTTAATCAAAAGAGTGAAAAATTTGCATGTTTAATAACAAAGAGCTCAGACAAAATCAAAGTTGGTTTGGGGGTTGACTCAAGATACAGGGGCATAACAGGAAAATGAGCGGTGACTAAAACTTTTAGTACAGGCAAAGAACATTGAGAAAAACGTAGGACGCATTCACGTGAAGGGGCTATACAGGGAGCAACAGACCACCAGTTAGATGCAGAGGACAGCAGAATTCCGTGGATTTATTGCAGACAAATGCAACTTTATGGGGGGGGGGGGGGGGGGGGGGGGGGATCATTTGAAGTAGGGAGCCATTGAGAAGAAACTGGAATAATGCGTGTGACGTGTACAAAGTCAGAGGTCAAAAGATGCAGCAGGCAGCGCGATTTGAGGCCTTCTGAACTTTGCTGAAGAAACCGCAATGAAGGGCCAGATATGAACGAACAATTGTGTAAGTGGATGGATGAAGCTACTCGCGGTGTGTCTGTATGGCGCACTTAGCGTCTTTTGACGTGAATGGTACGTCATAGCGGGGACTGCTACTGCTGCCCCCGTGAACCGTGACGCAATCTTTCCCACCCCTACACAATATGATGGCCGATAGCATTGGTCGAATATCTAAACTGGACAGCCAGCCTAATTTCCTTTGTTTCGTTGTCTCGCGTCGTATTTGTCGTGTACTTTTGGTTTTCGTTTCAAGTTTGTCGAGGGGAATGGACTTACAGCTTGTAACATGGTCA
>JADBJO010000398.1:718027-720527 GCA_016801955.1 Conus betulinus
TCTTTAAATGTGAGCTGTGATAAATTACCATATCTACCTGGATTTTACCACCCTCTCCGTTTATGAACAATGTGGAGACAGAGTGCAAACAGCCATTTATGTACGTGAAGACCTGGACTTTTGTGAAAGAACTCCACCAGTGTATAATATTTCCTCTGTGTCATGCTGTGCAGCCATGGTTAAGTTCACTTCATCCTTGATTCTTAATGTTGCTTCAATTTATCTTCCGAAAGGTCCTGATAATAAGAACACTGAATGGTTGAAAGGGTTCCAAGATCAAACGGATAAGTGGGTTATTGGGGGTGATTTTAATGCACATGCCCCTTTCTGGGATAAGAGTTGTTCCTATATTTCTAATAACCGTTTGTTAGATAACATAGCGGATTCTGTTCTTTACATACTGAATAATGGAAATATAACTCGTATTCCCAGATATATCTAATCATAATCCTCAGCCATTGATTTAACTTTTGTATCTCCATCATTGGTAGTCAACGCAGTGTGGGAAACGGGAGATGACTCTTTAGGATCAGATCATATTCCAGTCATAATATCTTTAAATAACATAGCAGCAGCAGAAGAAGAAAACACAGAAGATGTTGTTCCAAAGTATAATTACAAGTGTGCAGATTGGTCACTCTTCAAAGACATCCTTAAAAACATAGATTTAGATTATTCTACTGAAAAAATATAGATAACCAGTATGATAAATTCTGTAAAATTATCCTAACAGCAGCAGATAAATCGATCCCCAAAATAAAAAACACAAAATCAAAAAAACACAATGGAAATGTGTGGTGGAACAAGGAATGTGAACGCGCAAATAACAACAAAAAAGAAAGAAAGATTTAAAATATATTGTAAAAAAAAAAGATCAGCAAGTAATCATGAAAAAATGAAAAAGACGGGTAAAGAAAGTGATGATGCAATAGAATATGCAAAATTGAAACATTGGAATGATTTCTGTAACTCTGAAGTAAAACATAACAAGGATATGGGAAAAAGTATGGGAAGAACTGAAAGCTATGAAAAATGGATTGACATCACCCACAGTATCCCATAAAAATGGATAATAACAATCTGCCCACTGCTAAAGAGAAAGCAGAAGTTTTTTTTTAAACTTATTCGCTGATGTCAGCCGTCCTGAGGGTCTAACAAACACTGACCGAACTTACAGAGAAAAAAGAAGAAAGTAATATAACATATGATGATCCACCACCAGATAATAGCATTAACATAAATGCTCCTATAACTGTACATGAAGTAAAAAAGAAGCCATTAGAGCCATTCCAATAAGGAAATCATCAGTTGGCTTAGATGCAATATCTAATCAGATGTTAAAGAATTTACCTGAAAATCTTGTAGTTTTTCTTCATGCTTTGCTAAGTACTTGCTGGAATAGTAGCGACATGCCCAAAATATGGAAACAGACAATTGTTGTCCCAGTTCATAAAAAAAGGAAAGTCTTCTAGTGATCCTAAAAAATTACAGACCTATAGCATTAACATCACACGTCTGTAAACTATCAGAAAGAATTGTTTTTGAATAGACTAGCATATTACTGTGAAAAAAAAAAAAATGACATCATTCCTATAAATCAAGCTGGCTTTCGTAAAGGGAGATCTACTACAGAAATATTAGTGAAGTTATCAACAAATATAAAGAAACAATTTGCAAGACGTAAATGTGTCCTGGCTACATTTTTTGACATAACCAAGGCTTACGATCAAGTGTGGCATACACAGCTGTTAAAACAAACTTAAAAAATATTGGACTATCAGGAAATGTATACAATTATGTTAAATGCTTTCTGAAAGATAGGGTAATACAAACAAGAGTAGGAAAAAACATATTCCACCAGTAGAACTTTGTCAATGGGAATCCCCCAAGGGTCAGTGTTAGCTCCACTTCTTTTCTCATTGCTATTGTATGATTTGCCAAATAACTTATCTAAAAAAAGGTAGTTCTCGTTCAATATGCAGACGACATTTGCATGTGGATGGAAGTAACTCTGAAAAAAGAAAACTCCACAGCGCGATATAAATTTCATCAGAAAGATCTATCAAGATGAACTAAATAGGATGGCGGAATACATGAAGTTAAATGGATTAAACTTTATCTATTGAAAAAAAAAAAAATATAATTCTTTTCAACAGTGGTAATAATCCAGAAAAAAACTGCCTGTTTTTACATTGGGCGAAACACCTCTTAAATATGTGACAGAAGTTAAATTCCTAGGAGTCCATTCACATCTAAACTATCATGGAACGCTCATATTGAATACTTATTAACAAAGGCGAGAAAAATATTAAATTTCCTTAAAATTATCTCTAAAGAAAAAATGGGGGACAGAATTCATCTACACTGATAACTCTATGTAAATCTTTAATGAGGTCGAAAATAACATATGCCCAAGAAGTAATCTTTAGCGCTCCCAAATACCTATTGAAAAAGCTTGAAAGTATTGAATGCAAGGCATTGAAATTAGCACTTGGCCTTC
>JADBJO010000399.1:0-10000 GCA_016801955.1 Conus betulinus
CATCTTTGTTTTAACGAGTGTTAGGCTGCGTGCATGATTCAAAGCATAGCAGAATGTCACGGCGGGTTACATGAAAACCTTTTTCACGGACGATTAGTTCCAAAAGATGAACTGCAGCGGGGGGAAAAAGCGAAACAAAATGTCAAAAGAAAAAAATCATCTCCGCCTTGGACTTGACTTGTTTGTTGTCCCTTTTTGTTATGGCGGTTCAAATGACTTTTTAAAAAAAACGTCTCGACACTTCTGTCAACACATGTCTTGTCAGCGTTTGTCTATTTGTCCGGTTGGGTTACATAATTTTTCTTTTAATTCACATGCTCGAGATTTTTTCACACGATGCCATTTTTCGAGAAAAGGAAAAAAAAGGAGAGAAGAAAAAAAAAGCATCCCCAACAATACGTTGTACTTAACCTAGTTTGGTGTTGTCAATTGTTCAGTCTTTTAACTGCTGCAAAATAAATGGTCGTCCAACGATTCTCAGGACTGCACAGCAGGATCCGCTGTGGAAGACAGGTCACAAACTCGGAAAAGCAGAAGACAAGACAGGGGCGGCACCAAAGGTGCGAACGGAACAACAGACCAGTGGCCCGGGCCAACGAGTTGGTGTGGTACAGGTAAACAGGCAGAAAGCGGACCAGCGGCACCACTGAACGGAACAAGACCAGGGCACCAGGCGAACGGAACACACAGACCAGGGCACCAAAGGCGAACAGAAAGGAACCACAGACCAGGGCACCGAGGGGCAAACAGAGAGCGGAGGACCGTCACGCACGAACCACAGCATGGAACAGGAGGCGCACACACAGACCAGGGCACGACGAGTAAGACAGAGCAGAAGGCAGACCAGGGCCGGCGCCAAGCGGGAACAGAAACACACACAGACCAGGGGCACTAGTAAACAGAAGCAGAGGACCAGACCAGGTCACCTACGTGCATAAGCGACAAGAAAGACCAGGGCACAAAGTAGGGACAGAAGAGGAAACAGACCAGGGTACTTACAAGTGAACAGAGGTCAGGAAGACACAGACCAGGGCACCAAAGTGAACAGAGCATAATAGAACCAGGTCACTACGGACTTAAGAACCAGATCAGGCAGAAGTATACAGTGAATACAGACCAGGGGCACGGAGTGTACAGAGAAGACAGCGACCAATGGCACGAAGAGTACAGAGGGCAAGAAGAAGACAGACCAGGGCACGAAGAGTACAGAGAAGACAGACACCAGGGCACGGAAGAGTACAATAGAAAGCCAGACCAGGGCAACGAAGAAGTATATGAGAAGACCAGACCAAGGCACGAGGGTGTGCTGAGAAGACAGGACCAAGCACGCACGTAGGAAGAAAGTGCACAGACGAAGACCACTAGAAGAACAGACCACGCACGCAAGTGCACAGAGAAGACAGACCAGGGCACGACGCCGTACAGAGAAGACAAAGGCACCCCCAGGTGTACAGAGACGACCAGACCAGAGCACCCTCAACCCGGCCAACAGAGCGCACAGACACTGGCACCAAAGGAGAGCAGGACAGGACAGCCTCTGCACTGAAATACACGAACAGAAAAGACTAGACTTAACGGAACGGCACTAGAGGAACAGATACAGACGGACCAGCAGGGCACCAAAGGCAGCAGCGAGCAGGCAGCAGCAGCGCGGCGGCGCACAGACATTGGCACCGAGAAACAGAGCGGGCGGGGCCGAGGGTACCGAGTTTGAGGCATGGCATGGGAACGTAGAGGCTCGAGTGAACATACAGAGCGGAAAAAGCCTTCGGCCCCACAGGGCGAACGATTGTTGGAGGACAGTGGGGAAATGGCAGAGTTGGTCGGGTAGTGGGTCACCGACAATGCTGATCGATGTTGCGTCGTTACTAGAAAATCAGGGCGAGGGCGAGGAATGAGAGCAATCCGGAGTACGAGGCCTGGTGAGTATGCCAGTTTATACAGACGGGCACTCGCTCAGGTGAGCTATATTAAGTTTAAGTGGATGTGCTGATTGATGAAGCGTGGGTTGCTGACAGGATGGCTGAGAGATCGAGAGAGAGAGAGGGATACCCCCCCGAGAGAGGCAGATAGAGAGAGAGGAAGAGACGAAGGATGGAGAGAGACGAGAATAGAGGGAGAGAGAGGTGAGACGGGGAGAGTTGAGTGAGAGGGCGGAGTGAGAGACGACCTGAGAAGAGCGAGGAGGAGGGGGAGTGAGCGAGATGTGACGAGCGAGATGTTAGTGTAGTGTAGAACATAAGACGACATACGGCATATGTACTACACACATTGTACGGTTGTGACCAAAGAGATACTGGGACAAACTTGAGACGGGTAATATATCGACAAGAGTAGTTCATCTCTTCTGTATGCACACGTTGAAAACAGAGACTGACGTTCTCCATGCGTTACAACATGTTGACCGGCGATATGTATAAACACGGAATATTTCGAAAACATAATGGTTTACATACGCATAACTACGGAACAAAAATCGACGGTTTTAACCATGTCATCAATACACACTCAGTGTGGTGTGTGTGTGTGTGTGTGTGTGTGTGTGTGCGCGCGCGCGCGTATGTGGTGTGTGTGCACACGCGCAAGTGTGTGCGTGTGTGTATAGCAAATTAACACTAGAGGAAAACAACTGCAGGCTAATATCCTTTCCCCATATCTATCCATGTAATTATATATATATACAGAGAGAGAGAGAGGAGAGAGAGAGAGAGAGAGAGAGAGAGAGAGAGAGAGAGAGAGAGAGAGAGAGAGAAGATGCGCGTTATGTGTGCACGCAGGTATATATATATATATATAATATATGTGTGTGTGTTGTGTGTGTGTGTGTGTGTGTGTGTGTGTGTGTACATATAATTCCCAAAGCCTCTGGGTCGTAGTGGCAGTGAACCCTCAAAGGTTTACAGTGTCTAGGGCACGGCATGATGGCGGCGCAGCCACCCCTCTCCATCACTGACTGCCGGGTGAAAACACACAAGTTTTTAAACCGAAAAAAAAAGCAACTGACCCAACAGGGGTTCGACCTCACGACCATCAGCTTCGCAGGTAAACACTCCGACCACATCGATGTTTGAAGTGCTGTATCCATGTCAGTAAACATACTGACATGTTAACGTACGTGGCCATAGCTAAAGTAACATTCTTGAACCCGTACATCGATCAACATACTGACTGTATACGTGCTTACACAGTGACGCTTTCCACATTGGTGTCGTTAATGTATGTCGATCTTCCTATTGGTGTCCGACATGTATGTCCATACACAGAACAAAAAGACATTTTGAATTGTATGTCGATTGTCATAGAGACGTGTACAAGTGTGTCGATCACCTTCTCGCCGTTTAATATGCATGTCGAGTTGTATCATGAAATACGCTCTAAATGTATGGCGATCAACGACGTATCGACGTTTTCCACGTTTTGTCATCGAACAAAAAAAAAAAAAATTTTGACACAAATGTAGATCACAACCTTGCCGATTTACACCATGCCCATCAAACATAACCTTTTACAAATATGACCATCAACAGTCCTACACCAACCAGATGACGATGGCGTTTTTACAGAGTTGGTGTACGTCGATCGACGTATTCATGTTTCACGGGTATATGTGGATGAACATGGAGATCGCTTTGCACGTACGGTTGGTAGACATATCGCCTTTTTACGGGTATCTCGCTCATCGTACTGACGGTTTACATACACCTCGATTAAGATAGACATAACTTTTTTTTTTAGTATGTTGATGAACGTGATGATCTACGCATGCCCATCAAAGATCGATAAACGCGTCTCAATCATCATACTGACCTTTGACTTGGATCTCGATCAACAGACTCCTTCCATCTCCGCCTGGACCGGAACCATCGGGTGGACAAGGAGAACGGCTGCCACCGCCTGACAATCCGGCACTCGGGAAAGGACACCGGAAGCGGAAGGGTCCTACTCGAGAACCACCTTGACCTGACCTTGACCGGCTTTTACGCCGACACAGCAGACAGGCTGACCGCCATGGAGATCACTCGGGCGGAGCGACTGACGGACTATCTTGTTTCGCTGCTCACTCAGTTTTGTGGAGGGCGGGTTTCTCTTCAGTGAGGGCCAGTTCCAGGCAGAGGCGGATGAGGTTGGGGTGGGTGAAGGTGGATGGGAACGGGATGGGAGAGGGAGGAGTTTGAGGGTCGTTTCCTCCCTCGAATACAAAAAATTTAGAAACGCATTGTAGACACACGAAAAGAAGGCCCCTTCCATCAAAAATGGTAAGAGAAAGCCACCATGCTGTAACCATCTCTGCCCGCCCACCCCCCACCCACCTCCCCCCAAAAGTCAGACTTTTCTCCCCCCCCCCCCTCTCTATCTCCCCAGATATACATACTATTGCGCATATAATATAACTGGGAGAACCATTTCAATAAATCCTGTATTACTGCAACTGATGTCTGTTAACTTCAGAAAATATGTTTGCAATTGTTCACACACTGCTTTATTTTGTTTCTCTCGAGGGAATGGGCGTGCGTGCATGGGTGTGCGTGTGCGTGTGTGTGTGTGTGTTCTAGAACAGTGCCCAAAACACGGACATTTTTGCATCCACGACTAGGAAATGCCATGACGTTTGTTTTGAAAGCATCGACTTCTATTTGTTACATAACAGAAAACCTCCGACGGTTGTTTAACCCTCCTTAAAATTTGGACAGAAAACTTGTGTCGAGAGAATACAACACTATTTCCCAAGTTAAAAAATAAGTAAACTGATCCAACGTCTTCACACTGAAACATTAAGGCATATAACAGTCCACACACCGCGTTTACTTTCCATGCATTTAGACATTTCGTCACAAAATGGAACGATGGCATCCATCTTGTCTCGAGAGACAATGGTGTTGCGCCGTGGATAGGTCAGTAGTGGAGTTGCTGCGCTCCTGCTGTGGCTGAAGAGCCCCGATCCTTGAGCAGGAGACTGTTCTTTCTCTGAAGCATTAGGGAAGAACAGTTCATACACAGCGTTTGTTTTCCACTTATGTTATTTGTCACAAAATATCATCATTGGACAAAGACCCAGCAGTACACTGACGCAACCAGCATTTGAGCGATAAGTTCAAACCACCCAGGGGTCCGATTTGTACAGGGTGACAGTTAAGTTCAAACCACCCAGGGGTCCGATTTTGTTCAGGGTGACAGCGATAAGTTCAAACCACCCAGGGGTCCGATTTGTACAGGGCGACAGTCTAGGCGGTCCACTCACCGAGAAAGAGGCGTTTGATTCAGTTCAGGGAGGGCCAAGGCGGCGGAAGGACAGGGATCTGCACGCGGTGAATGTCTAACAGTCCACCGCCCCTTCAGCCGTCACCCTGTGGGGACTGCACAGTTTTGTCGGTTTCACGCTCGGCCTCCGCGGCTTTTGGTCGCTGCACATTATCTTTTCACCGTTTTCCATGCAGTCTCTTGGGGAAGATGACGGCAAGAAGCCACATTAGCGATCTGCATGCAGCGCGGGAGACCAGCCTTGTCTTTTACCGACCTGGATTTAGCTCAGCGGTCAGCTCGTGGTGTTTCACTCTATACCAGACAGCCTGACGGGGTGGGGCGATCTGAGAAGTGTCCAGAGCTGTCCACACACTGGGAGACCATCGAACGAAGGGACGTAAGTGTTGAAATTCACTCCCCTGTGTCACGGTCCGTCTGTCTGGACGAGTGCCGGTGAGCGCGAAGGGAGACAACACTGGTGTTTTCACTATGCGCCACTTGCTCAAAGACATCGAGTCGCAACACAAAATTTTACAGCGCAGTTTATCCGCATAAACAATATAATTGTATCACTCTTCCAGGCAAAGCTCTCACACACGCACAAGCTGGAGAACGGCCTGAAAAGTGTCGCCAACCTGCGGAAGTCAAACGACTCTAAAAACCCAGAGGGTGTCCAACTATCTTCCAGTCCAACAGGATGACGGACGCGGGAAACGCTTCCAAAGAGAAGCGTAATATCTGCAAGTTGTCGCCCAATTTTTGGGAATGCCCTCAACTAAACTTCTCCAATGGATAACTCCCACATAGTTCATCAAAAGATATTTAAAAGGGGGTACCACTCCCCCCCCCCCCCCCCCCCCCCCCACACACACACACACTGTCTCAAAGCTCCACAGTTACTTCCATGAGTTCCCTCTCGCTAGGAGTTTTTATAGGTTCAGCTTAGCTTGGGAAAAAGATTTTTAAAAAAAAAAACCGAAACCCGAGGTAGGATTCTGCATAATTATCAGCTTCCTGGGTTTTCGACCAATCCCAAAGCACAATATTGATCTCGTTCATGAGAATTGAATGGATTGTAAATTGAACACGCTGAATCTTACACTGGGATGTTTAAAGCTCTCAAGTATTATTCTGTTTACGAGAGAGAGAGAGAGAGAGAGAGAGAGAGAGAGAGAGAGAGAGAGAGAGAGAGAGAGAGAGATAGATACAGTGCGAGAGAGAGAGAGAACATACATACAGTGCGAGAGACAGAAAAATGTATATGAGGGACGGGGCGTGTGATCAGTGCAAATCGCCGTCGCCACAGGGAGTTCTGAAGGTTGATGTGCATTTGACGCGGTCTGTAACGGTCGGGCAGCTGCGCGCTCAGTGCGGGAGGCCCAAAGCAAGGCCGCTTCTGTCCTCTCATGCCAGACCCCTCTTTCGGTCACACATGGAACGGTCATGACCATATACGTTTAAAAAACGTTCAACCCTTTTCCGGACCGTTTGAACCCTGCCTAATGGCCGTACGGGCAGTCAACCGTCGAACAGATTCATCGTGTATAAAGGCAAGGCAGTATTTTTTTTTTTTTTTAAGGCGCAACGCTATTCCTTCCGCCGCTTTACCTGGTCTGAACTGAATCAGGAGTCCACAGCTGGGGGTGGGGGTGGGATTTCCGGACCGTTTGACCGTTTGAACGCACGAACGCCAGCTCCATATCAGACCGTACCAACATATTCGACTAAAGGCCCACGAGATTACATTACACACACAATTCTCCACGTTAGTACAGCAAAGGCAGAAAAAAAAAAAAACCGCCCAACTGGCGTGGTATCCCGATAGACTGAGAAATTGTCCATTCTTGACCCATAGGTAGATTTCAACACTTGCAATAAACAAACATCCGAGTGCACAGGTGATCGATGCAACACGTCCTGGCTTGCTAAATACAACAGAAACATGATCTTTTAGTTCAAATATTCACCCATACCTTCCGATTTCTTTTTATTAAAAGAGGGTAAACCAGTTCATGAACACACAAAACGCTCATGCATACACACACACCGTCCTGAACAGAAAAAGTAGTGCATGAATTCAAATAATTTATTTTCCAAATAAATCAACTTCAACGAAAAACGTTTGCCAACAATGAGGAATTCCCAAAAGACATCACCACGATGTGGATAAACAAACAGGCAGAACATCACTCTCCTCCTGCCCATAACAAGAGACACGTTTGTCATACTACACTCCAGCTTCCCCCCTCTAACATCCCCGGGATCTCCCTGTGAACAGATTTTCTGCCCCCTGTCCGGACTCCAATGGCACCGTTCCATCAAACTGGAGGAATATGGAATGAAGCTTTCTCAGAGCAGAGGATTTCGGAGTCATGGATATGTCTAAAACGATTACTCTCACCCCCTTCCCTTACCCCAAATTCTTCGGTTGCACAAGTTTTCTGGAGCAGAGGAAATACGGACTTCGGTACACACACACACACACACACACACTGTTCAGGATCTACGATTGGTTCACTGAATTCGTTCATTTCTGCCAATTTTTTTTTTGACTCGCTGTAAATCAATCGCATCAATAACCGAACTACCCCCACCTTCTGCCTCCTTCAAGAACAAAACCAAACCACAAACCAAACCCGCGCTAAACACTTTGCTGTGCTCGCGCATAAACAAAAGGATTAGAAAGCTGCAATGGCTGCTTTGTCAAAATTTGGCGCCCGGTATCGACACTACGCACGAGTGCGAGTGGGTGTGCGTGCATCGTTTTTGTGCGAGATTAGTTTTGTACTCCGTGTCAGTACGTACACGTACAATACGACGCCTACATAGCTGTAATGATTGATCTCCAATCAATCGGTTGAGACGTGTGTGTGGGCGCGTGTGTGTGTGTGCGCGCATGCGAGTGCATGCGTGTGTCCCCTCGCGCATGTGCGTGCGTTAATGCTGCACGCACGCGCCCTCGCGTATGTACACATACGCGAGAATGTGCGTTTCAACATGCCCACATTCGCCCTATTATATCGAAAAGAAAAGCACAATCAGCACTTGCACGTAAGGAAAGTTATCGAGAGTATCTAACAGACGAATTTAAACACGCACACAAAAAAAGGGGGGGGGGGGGGGGGGGGGGAGAGAATAATGCACAGTATTTAACGATTCGCGAGCCCCATGGCTGTTCCAAGCGCGGGCTCTACTCCAAAGGCCTGACGCAGCGACGCCCGCAGTCCGTGGAGCAGCAGAGCTTGCCGGCGGGGCAAGCGCCAGGGTCACCCACCACGCAGTCGTGACGGGGGCACACAGTTGGGGTTGATCCACATGGGGTAGAATGGGCACCTCTTCACTGGCTCTGCAACAACAACACGGCGTCACGTCCTTTGAACTGGCGTTGTGGGTCTCGCAACAGAGAATCAATTCGGCCACACTGCCATTACCAGCAGGGCAGGCGTCGTAACACAGACGCTGAACATAACAGGGCATTCATAAGTATTACTGTCTATGGCTCCGTTACCAACACGGCGACAATCGTTACATGGCTATAGGTTCTACAACCAGGGCACCCAATCGTTTACACAGGCACTAGCTCTGGCACTGGGCACGTTTCGTTATGCAGTCACCGGGCTCTACGGCAAGATAGCGTCGGTGGCCTCTGGGTCTACAAACGGGGCATCAACTGTTACATGATGATTGACATTAAACAGGGCATTAACTGTTACATAATGACCGACACTACAACAGGGCATCCTGTTTACATAATGACCGACACTACAACAGGGCATCCTGTTTACATCATGACCGACACTACAACAGGGCATCCTGTTTACATCATGACTTGACACTACAACAGGGCATCAACCGTTTACATAGTGACTGACACTACAACAGGGCATCAACTGTTTACATAGTGACTGACACTACAACAGGGCATCAACTGTTTACATAATGACTGACACTACAACAGGGCATCAACTGACACTACACCACGGCATCCTGTTTACATAATGACTGACACTACAACAGGGCATCAACCGTTTACATAGTGACTGACACTACAACAGGGCATTAACTGTTACATGACTGACACAACAGGGCATCAACCGTTTACATAGTGACTGACACTACAACAGGGCATTAACTGTTACATGACTGACACAACAGGGCATCAACCGTTTACATAGTGACTGATACTACAACAGGGCATCAACTGTTTACATAGTGACTGACACTACAACAGGACATTAACTGTTTAGTGACTGGCACTACAACAGGGGCATCAACTGTTACATGACTGACACTACAACAGGGCATCAACTGTTTACATAGTGACTGACACTACAACAGGGCATCAACTGTTTACATAGTGACTGACACTACAACAGGGCATTAACTATTACATGATGAAACACTACAACAGGACATTAACTGTTACATGATGACCGACACTGCAACAGGGCATTAACTGTTACATGACTGACACACAACAGGGCATCAACTGTTTACATAGTGACTGACACTACAACAGGGCATCAACTGTTTACATAGTGACTGACACTACAACAGGGCATTAGCTGTTACACATGATGACACTACAACAGGGCATTAACTGTTACATGATGACTGACACTACAACAGGGCATTAACTGTTACATAGTGACTGACACTACAACAGGGCATCAACTGTTACAAAGTGACTGACACACAACAGGGCATTAACTGTTACATGATGACTGACACTACAACAGGGCATTAACTGTTACATGAC
>JADBJO010000399.1:15000-33148 GCA_016801955.1 Conus betulinus
AAAAACCAAAAAAAAAAAACCGAACAAACAAAAAAAGCAATAAAATTGTATGCACGAGCATGGACGTAAACGCTGCGTGTTACCACTTGGGCGTTGAACAGTCCGTTATTCAGCACTTCGTTTGGTGCATACGCAGCGACCTCAAATTTAGATACCGACCCTCGGGCCCGTGGTCCGACGGTTTGCCGGCCGGCAGAACTGACGGTCGTGAGTTCGAACCAATCGTGGAGTCGGATGGGGGGGGGGGGGGGGGGGGGGGGGGAAGGGGAGGGGGTCTTGACAACCCCTTCGTCCTGGGTGCCTGATTTGATTCAGGGCAAGTTACAAGGCGGCGGCAGGAAAGGGAAGGGATTCCACCATCCATCATGCCGTGCTCTAAATACGGTGAATCCCGACAGCTCATTAACAGCCAACAGCTCTTAGAATTTTTTTTTATCCTTTACTGACCCATCCAAAGCAATCTTCTACAACCTGATCT
This sequence comes from Conus betulinus, assembly GCA_016801955.1. Taxonomy (NCBI): domain Eukaryota; kingdom Metazoa; phylum Mollusca; class Gastropoda; order Neogastropoda; family Conidae; genus Conus; species Conus betulinus. The sequence continues at coordinate 15,479 of JADBJO010000399.1, forward strand.
GTTCAGTTTTACATATCATAAAGGCAGCGTAACCAGTTTTTTCATCCAATGACCATTTAAAAAAATCTTTAGAGGCTATGATGAATGGCATGCACCCGGATGTGTTTAGTTTGGCCTGTACATGACAAACCCATTGGTTCTGACAAACATTGGTTCTGAGGGCATCCGTCATCCCCCTGGCTCATAGGTTTTAAAAAAAAAGCACGCGCGAAACACACCAAAACCCCATGTTAATCTCATGAAAAAAATTTCATGACAAGAATCCAAGACATGCGAGACGGTTAAAATACGATGGTATTATAACCAATGCGTACATACTTAACAACAAAGTGTATTATTATAACCAATGCGTACAGACTTTACAAAGTCGGGTGACTGAGCCACGGAAGCAGAACAAGCTGCAGACTACAACAAAGACTTAAAAAAGGGCTAGAGTGAAAAATATGGTAGAAAAGGGGAAAACTTCTAGTACAGAACCCCGTATCCAATACCATCATGTGAACAAAGACGGTCTCAACTGCTGCCCTTTTTCCTTTCCAGATGGCAACTGCCCATTATATACAGATCACCTTGCTTGCTGGAGTGCCAGAGCGCCAACTGATGGCATACATTCCGTGTGGAACAACGCTTCTTTCGTCCGACTGCAGTCGGTTCCTGTGCACTTCATGGTGTCCCTGCGGTCGGCTGGCCTTGAACCCGACATAAATGCCACATTTCGCCTGAAGGGAACGTCATCTACTGACTGAAACCTTTTTTGAATTACTTGATCTCTCCGTCCGTGGGTTTCCTTCTCTTGTAGAGAAAATATGGGTATTGCTGAAACTGAACAAGGTAGGTTCTTGTGCAATATCCAAGCAACTGCTTGCAATATTGAAGTGTTCGTAAGCAACGTTTATGTGTCTCTACTGAGTGTTCTTGGGCGTTCTATTTTAAATGCAGCAGCAACTATCAACTATAAAGCTCACATAAAATGTGTTTTTTTTATTTGCCACCTCAAGTCTAGTTCGGATGTTACAATGGTCATTAAAATACGTGCTTTCATATTCCTGCCTCTTCAATAATCGGAAACGTTGACAGTACGCGTTGTTACGCAGTTTTGAATGCAGCTTTCCTTTAAAACACACGTTTCATTTACAGCGACCGACAATGACACGTGACGTTTGCGCGCCACAAGCGCATAAAACAAAGCCCCTAGTTACAGGCACATACATGCACACACCAGTTACATGCACATGTCTGTACACATATCTCTAACACATATATACATATACATACACATATACACATGTATACAAATATACACATATATTCAAACACACGCAACGCATACAGTGCGATGAAAATGGGCAAGAAAGATGATCAAAAGGTGGTCTAGTACTCTACTCACTCTCGGTATCCACACAGTATGGCTGGGGGTAGCAACGACCAACACAATAGCGCGGCCGTTTCATCACACACGTCTTGCCAGACCCGCATCTCTGTCCGACACAGTGAAACACGACATGTTCATGTGCATAAACTGGAAGGAAAACCTCAACATGACAACCTAAACACCAGATGTAATCAATACCATGTCCCTCCATGTAAAGTACTCGATAAAGTCCTCAACATAAAAATGATACTCCATACTTTTTTTTTTTCTTCAGTTTTTGGCGGGAAACGGGCGACTTCTATGCAGCAACTTTTCTCGCTAACGAGAATGGGGAGGAGGTGAGGGGGGGGGGGGGAGTCCAGAGTGGACAGAGGTAAGGAAAGTGAGGGGTTCTTTTACTGCGACACCACGGGGGGGGGGGGGGGGGGGATAAGATAACTGCAAGGGGGGGGGGTATAAGATAATCACAGGAGGGAGGGGTGTGGGGGGGGGGGAATTTAAAAGCACACCTAGAATGACACCATTTAAGATGGGCATCGTAACCGTTAAAGCTTCGTTCCGGATGCTGGCGGGGCGACTGAAACTCGCACCTGAATGAATAAGGAAAGGTACAGACCACTTACATGGCAACACAAAGGATTTTTTTGCAGAACAGGAATCGGAGGACCATTTATCATCATTGCACAGGTGGTGTTTTAGCAAGGACAGCGCTGAACGGACCGTTACCACGGTAACACAGGAGAAACAGAAGTAGACCACTTACCCTTGTGACCACAGGAGGATTTAGAAGAAACAGAAGTAGACCACTTGCCCCTGTGACCACAGAAGGATTTAGAAGAAACAGAAGTAGACCACTTACCCCTGTGACCACAGGAATTAGAAGAAACAGAAGTAGACCACTTACCCCTGAGACCACAGGAGGATTTAGAAGAAACAGAAGTAGACCACTTACCCTGTGACCACAGGAGGATTTAGAAGAAGAACAGAAGTAGACCACTTACCCTGTGACCACAGCAGAATTTAGAAGAAACAGAAGGAGACCACTTACCCCTGTGACCACAGCAGAATTTGGTAGAAACAGGAGACCACTTACCCCTGTGACCACAGGAGAATTTGGTAGAAACAGAAGTAGACCACTTACCCCTGTGACCACAGGAGAATTTGGTAGAAACAGGAGACCACGTACCCCTCTGACCACAGGATTTAGTAGAAACAGAAGACCACTTACACCTGTGACCACAGGATTTAGCAGAAACAGAAGACCACTTACACCTGTGACCACAGGATTTAGTAAAACGGAAGACCACTTACACCTGTGACCACAGGATTTAGCAGAAACAGAAGCAGACCACTTACACCCGTGACACAGGAGGGTTTGGCAGGAACAGAGGCGCGACCACTTACCACGGTAGCACAGGTAGGTCTGGTAGGGGCAGGTGTGGTAGGGATCAGACTCGGTGGAGATCGACAGTTGGTGCCCCCACAACCGTTCTTGCAGCATTTCTGGTCACCGTCGCAGTCACTGTCCGAGTTGCAGGTAAAGGCGCAGATCCCCACCTCGGAAGGCCCAGGGGCTGGGCACTCCCAGGATTTACCTGACAGTTCAGCGCAGGTGGCCAGTCAGGTCAAAACGAGGCAGCGGATGCGATCGTTCAGTGTACCCCCCAACCCAAAAGACCTGTTCTAATTCTTAACATTTCACTTCGTTTTATGCACCCTTCTTTTACTGATGACGAATGAACGGTTCATTCTCCACTTTCCTGTTTACACAACTAAGACATTTCAAATGAACGCTTGTACTTGCGTGCGAAACAAAAATAATCGGAAATAAACGGTTAACTGTAGAGTTAAGTGTTTGTGACCCAAATATTTCCGTCAGCAAAACAAAATGTAGTCTACAGCCTTTTTTATACGAAAGTACATGCTTGAAGACTTGTGAAAGCAGATGGTAATCTGAGCCACAGTGCATATCTTGATCTCACATGTTTGACAAAGGACCACTGCCAACTCTTGCCACATATGTCTTATCCATGATACATATAAAATATACTCCGTCTTCGTATAAGCTACATATCCATAGCTACTGGGCAACACTTTTGCACAATTCCTTGTGCGTCAGTGAGACCGTCAGAAGTATCGTTTCTCTTGCCAAGAACTAACCAGAGCATGGCATTTGCTATCCGACACCCACCCAACCTCAATGGGTTTTATATAAAGTATCTGACCAAACTGCATGAAGTATACTCACTGACATTCACGCAGACAGGCTGGGGGTCGCAGGGAGGTCGAACACAGACCACATCTTGCATCTCGCACTTCTGACCAGGCCCGCATTTCTGTTGCACACAGCACACAAGGGTCCCACGTTCACAACGGGTGGACATTGCACGGCAAAGCGGCCATTAAAAGGCTGAGGAACTGACGTCAAAGTAATCGGACGAGTTCATTTCTCGCATGATCTTCCGAGATTCACATAAGCGCCATTTTCTTGAAACGAGACCATTTTCAATGGCAGCCCAAATTCCGCCTTCGGGGGCGATATCTAAACGAACGGAACAACAGAGTGCGAGAATGCTTTTTTTTTTTTTTTGGTCATCCACTCCACCAGCACTTTCCGGCCTAAACAGGATTTCGGGTACGAGCAAGTGGAGAAAAACAGTTTTAATATGCAATACATCCAAATCATTGTAAATGAAGGAGTGATAGGATCTTCGAGAGAAAAAACAGATCTACGTCTCGAGCCAAGCTGTATAACGTGCGAGCTAATCATTAGTATTTCAATCCAGGCGTTCATACACTCAACTTCGCTTCAAAGTCTCCTCCAAAGGACATGTGGTTGGAGTGAAAGCAATAGCTGAACCGAACAGAAAATCTCTAAAACTGGCCGTCTCAACAAAGGACTGAACCCTGGACTCGGTGGTTTCAAGAGACGGAAGGCTTCATCCGCTCGGCCAACCCGACCGCGCGAGACGTCATCAAGCGGTGCTCGAGTTCACAGAGAGCAGACGTGTGGCGCCATCTGACTCCGACTGTGGTGAAAAATGGGGCGGCGTTACGTCCTCCTCAGTGACAGGCCGTACCGCGCACCTTGAGGGAGGGGCAGTGCGACAGCCCTGGACAGTGTCCAAGCACACGGCTCCACATCACTGATGTCTCAGTTTATAGGGAGGATATGAGTAGCGGAAGGGAGGAGAGGGAAGGGATGAAAAACAGGAGCGACAGAAAAACGCAGGAGAGACGAGTGGGAAGAGGCTGGAGGGGATAGAGGTGCGGGGTGAAAAGGGGGCGGGGGGGGGGGGCGGGGGCGACAAGTTCGCGCGCAAGCGCGCGTGAATGATTGTGTGAGTGCGCGTGCGGACGAGGTGGGGCGGTTTGTTATTTTCACGGACGAGGTGGAGCGGGCTGTTATTTTCACCGACAATGAAACAAGTCTCCTTAGCAAAAGTATCGTACATTAAACGCGTGCACATGTAAAATCATGTTGTCCTTTGACTTCGATTGCAATTGCTGTCCGTATTTAACTGTATGTGACCATGTTCCTATGCGTTCCTTTGGCGTCTTCCTACAACAAGATAGTCACCGGACCTTACAAGCTGGGAATCGGACCTCACTACAAGACTGGCTCGTAGATTACATCAGTATCCCAGGATGATCCAACACAGGATTAGTCGACCCTACCTCAGTGTCACATGACAGTAACACAGGATTCAATCAATCCTACCACAGCGACACAGGATGGTGCAACAAAGGCCACCTCAATCCTACTACAGTATCACAGGATGATCTAACACACAGGATACGTCAATCCGACCCACACCACCACAGGACAGTGTAACATGGGCTACATCAATTCTACCACATCACAGGACAGTATTAAAGCATGGTCTAAGCACAGTATACAATCGGTCACAGGACAGTCCAATACACAGGACAATCCTACCACAGTGTCACAGGACAGTCCAACACACAGGACAATCCTACCACAGTGTCACAGGACAGTCCAACACACAGGACAATCCTACCACAGTGTCACAGGACAGTCCAACACACAGGACACAATCAATCCTACCACAGTATCACAGGACAGTCCAACACACAGGACACAATCCTACCACAGTGTCACAGGACAGTCCAACACACAGGACACAATCCTACCACAGTGTCACAGGACAGTCCAATACACACGACAATCCTACCACAGTGTCACAGGACAGTCCAACACACAGGACACGATCAATCCTACCACAGTCACAGGACAGTCAAATACACAGGACACAATCCTACCACAGCATCACAGTACAGTCTAACACAGGGTAAATCACAGGATATCAATTTTTCCCACAGTATCACACAGAACAGTCTCACACACAGGATACATCAATGCTACGACAGTATCACTCGATACACACAGGATACAACAATCCTACCACACAGTGTCACAGGATACTTCAATCCTGCCAGCGTCACAGCGTACACACACAGGATACAATCCTACCAGTCTTACAGGATACATCAAATCTACCACAGTGTCACAGGACACACAAGATACTTCAATCCTACCGCAGTCTCACAGGATATATCAATCCTACCACAGTGTCACAGGATACACACAGGATATATCAATCCTACCACAGTGTCACAGGATACACACAGGATACAATCCTACCACAGTGTCACAGGATAACACAGGATACATCAATCCTACCACAGTGTCACAGGATACACACAGGATACATCAATCCTACCACAGTGCCACAGGATGCACACAGGATACATCAATCCTACCACAGTGTCACAGGATACATCAATCCTACCCACAGCGTCACAGGACGGTCGTGGCTGCTGACAGGTCAAGGGCCCCACAGGGGTTCTTGCAGCACTTCTGGTCTCCATCACACTCACTGTCCTGCGAGCACATACTGGCGCAGATGCCAAAACCGAAGGGGTCTGGACTGGGGCAGTCTCCTGGCTTTGGAGCGGTCAGTGCTTGATCCGAGATTCAACAGAATAAAGCAGATGCTGTCAGGTTCTGCGAGAGAGGCAGTCGGCTGTAACTTGCTGCATGTCATTTCTGCGATTCGGAATCGACATCTTCGGAGTGAGTGTGTGTGTGTGTGTGTGTGTGTGTGTGTGTGTGTGTGTGTGTGTGTGTGTGTGTGTGTGTGTGCGTGCGCGCGCGCGTGCGTACGCGTGTGCGTGTGTGAGCGCAGCGTATGTGTGTGAACGCGGCGCATGTGGTGTGGTATATGCGTGTGACTGCCCGTGTGTAGCCGTTTCCCAGTTTCCCAAGATGAATTCACCATCATACTTATGCACTGTTGCTTTTCATCTGTGGAAACGCAGACACTGAGCATCACGTTCCACATCGGAGGTCCCCCCTCCCATCCCCCACCCCTCCTTGTTGCTACCTACCTACAGGACAGCCCGACAGTTCAGTTAATGTTCTGCGTACGTCTACTGCTTAAAAACCTGACGGTGTCCAAGGTTGTTCACCAAGTGCCAGCATACAAACTTAACGCAAGATCAATTCACAGAATATGACATGGCTGTTGGGGATGTACTCTTGTGGAAGACACCATCACGAACATACATTTTCAATGGTAAAAGCAAAGTCGAACATGACAGTTTTTTTTTTTTTTTAATTTCTCCAGAAACGTTTTGAGATTGGACCGCTAGTCAAACGCACACTTCAATCACAAGGACTTGACGATAAATTTCGGACAGATGGTCGTGTTCTGTGCTTAATTTGGGCTTCGTTTCAATGCTTTTTCGGGAAAAAAGAGGATATCTATGCTAGGGAAAAAATGGACCATATCGTGCCGTTGCTAAGAACAGCTATACATAAAGAAGCTAGCAGTCTCCTGAAATGACAGACTTGTAAAGTACACATATAAACGTCTTATAAAACATGCCATTAAATGTTAAGGACATGTAGGTATGCTCTCACTTGAAAGCTTTTCAGTTTACAAGCCGCCCCCCCCCCCCCACCCCCCAAAATCTGTTCAAATCTACGACCCCATTCTCTCGATGAACTCAATGTCAAACAAGGACACTTACCCACACACCGTGCTTGGAGGTCTCCATTTTGGTTCGGCTCCACCTTGCAAACCGTGCCCACCGGACACAACTGAAAAAAAAAACCGGCACCATACGCATTACGCATGCATGCACACACACACACACACACACACACACACACACACACACACACACACACATTATATATATATATATATATATATATATATATATATATATATATATAATCTCAACATGCATGCATGTGCCTGCATAAATATGCCTATCCGCGAACATGTGTGCAACGTTTTTGAAATATTTAAAATAGATCTTTTTCATCAAGTATTTCAATCCTATTTTCCAACACAACACAATCTACAAGCACATGTTAAAGGCCATTTGCCTTAAAACAAAAACAAAACAAAAAAGTTAAATAAAATAAAACACGCCAGTCGAATCGAATTCAAAAGCGCCTGGAAACAAATGCAGGACAAAAAGCCATCAAAAGATACAGAAAATAATTCAGAAAACTACTAAGAATCCTTTCCACATCTTGAAGAATTTTGCGACAATGAGGGATCGTTTTAACCGAACCTAGATCTGAACCTGCGTTTGCAGCGCCATGGGCAGTCCTCCAAACTGATGACGTCAAATTCTGATTTCCGCTTCGCTTTATTTAAAAAAAATGCACACAATCAAATTCAGACTTAGCTGAAATCAGTCCAAGGTATCAATCTCGCCCACCTTTCCCTCTACTTTGATTTTATTTAATTTATTCACCTAACATATTTATTACTATCCCATCTTCTGTGCCACCTCAGTGACGTTGCACCCATGCCAGTCATTCTGACTTCACGTTCACAGCCACTGCCCGGCCCGACCCGTCACAGCCACGGCAATCCGCAGGGAGCAGTCAACGTCAAGTTGTCATCAGGCAACCCACCAGAGGAGACACTGCTCTGCTGTACAGTCCCTTCGGTGGTGTTCAGTGGCGCCTGTTCTGATCCAACATACGCAGGACATCACCACTGAAGCTCCCTACTGACAATAATTAGTCGAGGACAGGCGTGAGTGGACTCTCTCCTCCTGAGGACGCCATCACGTCCCGTTAACGACCGTCCCCGTAATTTGCCGATACCTGTGACCGACAGAATCAAACCAAGGCCACAGACATGGAGAACTGAAACCGAGGTCACCACGAGAGCTGGGCATGAAGGGCCACAGAGAGCTGGGCATGAAGGGCAACAGACAGCTGGGCATGAAGGGCCACAGACAGCTGGGCATGAAGGGCCACAGACAGCTGGGCATGAAGGGCCACAGACAGCTGGGCATGAAGGGCCACAGACAGCTGGGGCATGAAGGGCCACAGAGAGCTGGGCATGAAGGGCCACAGACAGCTGGGCATGAAGGGCCACAGACAGCTGGGCATGAAGGCCACATAATTTGAGACGTTAATGCTGATCAGGACGAGGATGGAGATGATGCTGCAGATTTCCGATCTGGTCGGAGATTGCATGACTGGGCTGCAGATTTCCAATCTGGTCGTAGACTGCATGATAGGGCTGCAGATTTCCAATCTGGTCGGAGACTGCATGACAGGGCTGTACTCAACGCTTACTTTCATAATATATCCAAGCGTAAACCAGGTCCGAGAGATACAGACACCTCCAGCGTTGGACAGGAAATTTTTTTTTTAGCAACCTCAAAGCAGAGAGCACAGACGCTCCATTATATGGACAGAACTCGATTGTGGTGCCAGTATTCCCATTTGAGCCAATATCAAACTCAAGCCTGGGTAGGAGCCGGTCGGGGCTGAACATTCTCAAATACATCGCTCCAATGGGAATCGAATCCACGGCCTCCCATCCAGGAGTCCGCGACGCTAACAACTTCGCCACGGTAGCTGGTCTTTATTTTCGTTAGGTGGTCTCCCCCTTTTTCAGATCGACTCTATGACAATACAATAAAATGACAATTGTCCACGCCTAATTGTAGAGAGTGTTATGGTTGGTTGGATTTATCATGGCTCTAGCGTCTACGGAATCGTTAGCTGCCTGTTGGCACAGGAGTCTGGGTTTCTTGTGCCTCTGTAAGTTGCAAAAGAACAGTTTACTTCCGAACTACAGCGTATACGGGGAATAATAATTCAGTCCGCATCCAGACACCTGGATTTGCGGTTGCTAAAGTGTCGGGGTTCTTGCATGCGCTTTTAGGCTATCGTTTTCCTCACCGCAAATTAAACAGCGGAAATTGATAAAACGATGGTATGAAGGAACAAACAGAAAAAAAGTAATAGCTGGTTGGAATCCTAGAAACTAGTATGTAACCGACATCATAATGATCACCTTTCCGTGCAAAAGAAACGAAAACGACAACAACAACAACAAAACCGAACACCTCATCGTTGGAAGTGAGCGTGTGTATATGGTATACCACTTCGAAAATTATGGGATTCTTGGTTTCTATCTGGCTGTTCCGAAACGGCACCATCATGAACATGGCAGACTTGCTTGCACACGACAGCAGGGAAGGAGGCAGAATATATCTTGCCCCCACATACACCTGGCCAAGCCCCCCCCCCCCCCCCCCCACCACACACACACAGAAAAGTGAAGGAACTTACCACGGCTGCGCATGAACTTGGTAAATCCACTGGCGGGGAACGACTGTGCTGCTGCTGCAGCCAGCTGAAAACAAAACATTTCTTTTCAACGGAAATTCTTAAACACCGTCAAGAGTGTACCAATACTGTTTCAACAAAGCCAACACAGAAAACAAGATGCAAAGCATATATACGTACTCCCAGTTTATCTTGAATACGCGTATACATGTCAAGTGCATGTTTACTATGAAAATACCCATGATCTACCACTCAAGTTATTAGATCTAAAGCTATTTCAAAACCGTCAAATACCACTTATAAATCGACCAAGTACTTTCTGATATATTCCATAAAAAAAAAGAAAAACCGTCTTGGGCCGTTATAGCCGTTAATAACAGCTATTCTGGTAAAATAAAACATCGGGCACCATCCGTGACTCATGAGCATGCAAATGTTCAGAAAGATCGGCCCATAAGTTTTTCTGGAGCGAGTGGAACACATTTTAACCACGGACAGACACACAGGCAGCATTTCTTCGTTCCCATCCTAAAGTATTCCCTGTTCTATAAGAACTGGAGTACAAAAAGTACACAAGAAGCCTCTCACGTAACAAAAGCTGTCCCCTTCTATGAAAGAAGTCAGTAATATTCAGTCTACAGTTTTTTTTCTTCTCCTTTTCTAAACTTGATATGTGCATACCAGTGGCTGGGTAATCGGGCTATGTTCAGCAATTGAACTCGAAGACATTGTACACCAAACAGGTAAATAATGCTGTTTTAAAACCGATCTAACAGTAACACCGACAGCTCCACCCCTCTCCATGCATACACATACACACACACACACACACACACACACACACACATTCATACAACAGGGGTAAGTTTGAGATCTGAACAGTTCGAGTGCAGGATGTTTGTACTATCCATTACGTTTGCGTCACGATTTGACTTCGCTCTGATCGTTACTAGCAGGCAGTCGACAGACGGGGAAATAAAAAAACAACCCTCCTCCATCCCACACACAGACGCCAGCCTTGCCATAAGTCACCACAGCTGCTGACGGCGCCATTAATGGACCACCGAGTGTGCGTATTTGCGCCGTCAGTCATCAGACAGAAACCCATCAAGCAACATTCTCCACATTCGTTTTTGCTACGTACATGACTAATACACACCTTAGGTCCACCTCTTCTCTCCCCCCCCCCCCCCCCCCCCTACTACCACCTTCCTACATTCAGCTCGCCCCCTGGTACGCTAGTGAGTGCGTGCGTGTGCGTGTGGCGAGCGAGCGAGCGAGAGAGACTGGGGAGGGAGGAGGGGGGCGGGGGGGGGGGGGGGGGGGGGGGGGAATTTTTTTTCACTGCTGGTTATTTTTTTAAGCACATTGTTACATTAAGAAAATGTCACCGTTATGAAAAAAATGATGACGGCGCGAATTTCTTCTGAACCCTTAAGCTTAGAGCCTATCCGACCACAGGATCCGTAAGACTGGCATGAAAAGGAAAGTTCAACTTCAAACAAATCAACTGGCACCATTCAGTTTTGTGATGCGGTCCCTTTTAGTTCACTCTGCCGAAAACTAATGTAGGCCTATAGCATGTTTGAACAGAACACCTCTGAAAAGTCGAGGTGGACTGGACGGGACAATGCCATACAGCTGGTCTGGGACATTTCCTGAAGACTGAACATATGTAAACAGTGTCACAGGCATACTCGTGACCCTACAGTTGGGAATTAAAAAAAGGCTTCGAAGCATGAACCGCCGTAAGGCAGTTTGAGTGTGCCAGTGGCCTGTGTGTGTGTGTGTGTGTGTGGTGCGGGTACGTGCAGCGCGCGCGCCCTACGAGCGACGGGATCAGCGCGCTTGTGTTTGTAAGCTGTGAACCGCGGTCTAAAATCCTAAGAGCCTTGCCACAGCTTTTCTTGTAGCCAGCCCCCAAATGCACACTGCCACTGAGGATTGTTCCAGATGTTGTGGACATGTGCTGTTCCTCGTCTGCAAAACCAATTCCTCAACAAGCGAACACCAATATGACACGGGGTATGCTGCAGCAGCAATATGACTTTTACTGGCAAACGCTCGCGCCGTGTGTTACACGGGAGTCGGGGAGGGGGGTGGAGGTGGGAGCGAGACGAGAGATCCCGTACAGGTTTCTACAGTTGGCCGTTTTGACGAGTTACTAAGCTCTTCCATGTTTGTGGAGGCCATGACAATGTATACAGCCCTCCACATACACCGTTTGTACAAGGTATTACCACATTACTAGCGTTCATTCATCCAGTTCAACGGCCTTCACCTTGCCCTGCTGATACGCCCAACAGAACACTGGTTATGATCTTGCAACGTCAACAAAGGCGATTTTTTTTAACATTGTCATATTGACGACGCCGAGTGTTCGATGCAGTCGGATGAGGTTGCGCATCAGAATAACATCTGACAGGATAAATGCAGAATACGCCTCTTCGAGCGACTCGAACGCCGTGAATAAAACAATGTTGAATAAAACACTGCTCGCTCGCACGCGCATATGAATGTGTGTGTGTGTGTGTGTGTGTGTGTGTGTGTGTGTGTGTGTGTGTGTGTGTGTGTGTGTGTGCGTGCGTGCGCGTGCACTGTGCGCAGTTGTTGCGAGAAAGAGATCGAGGCATGATTTTGTAGCGATGTCATTTTTGTTCTACAGACTTCAACAAAAGTTAAGGACCACACCGCAGAATGCCTTAGGTGCTTTCAAAATCAAATATCAAATAAAGGTTAGTAATTGCCAAGGTTTCTGAACGCGACAGTCGTCAGGCCTTCTCAATACATACTGCCAAGCATGCAACAGCTGCACTGACTCCCTTTGAGCGTGCAGAAAAGTGCTCTTGTTTGGCAAAACAAGCTGTTTGTCAGCAATCCGTGCACACTGTGACTCGAACTGTCTACAGGTGAAAATCCTGAGGCACGTGACACCATGAAGGTATGGGAGTGCGTTGTGCTCACCACAATGGCCATAAAAGCCGTCGAATACCCGTTCTGAAGCACAACACCAACATGCCAGCGAGACGAAAGTTGAGAAATTTCGATCGTGCCCGAGCTATCGCCTGGCTGCAGGACGGAGTAGGCGTCCGAGAGGTGGCCAGAAGGCTGCAAGTGTCACACTCGGTTATCATCCGTCTGAGACAGCGCCATCAAACCACAGGCACCGTCCGGAACGGCCACGCCCAGGGCGACGCCCCAAGAAAACCACACAACGTGAGGAGTGACCGGTACCTCTGCAGACAGGCCCTCGGGAGAGGACAACCACCGCCCATGCCTTGAGTCAGTAACTGCGTGCTTCCACCAATACAGCAGTAAGCGGGCAGACCACTCGGCGTCGCCTACATGCCGCCGCTTTGCGTTTCAGGCGTCCGGTGAAGAAGCCCCACGCTGACTGCAGGTCACAGGGCACGCCGACTTGCTTGGTGCCTGGACCATTTAAGGTGGACTCGTGCTCATTGGGGCCATGTCCTGTTCACAGACGAATCGCGCTTCATGGTGAGCCCCAAAGACGGCCGCAGCAGAGTGTGGGGCGCCCACAGGAGCAGCTGCAAGATGATGCTATCCAGGAGGCGGCTGCTTTTGGAGGTGGCTCCGTAATGGTTTGGGGAGGCATCAGCCGACACTACAGGACTCCTCTCTACCATGTGGAGGGCATACTCAATGGGCAGCGCTACCTGCAGGATATCTTACAGCCTCTGGTCACAGCGACCCTCCCGCAGATCGGACCCCAAACTGTCCTCCAGGATGACAACGCCACACCACACCGCTGCAGGGCTGTCAACACTTTCATTCAGGAAGCTGGGGTCACCAGGATGGCATGGCCTGCGAACAGTCCAGATCTCAATCCAATCGAGAACATCTGGGGAGAACTTGGCCGGTGAGTCCATGCAAACCGCCCACGTCCAGCTAATCGGGAACAGCTGTTGCACGTCCTGCGACAGGAGTGGGAAAACATCCCCCAGGCTGTCATCGCAAACACCATCAACTCCATGAGGCAGCGCTGTCCCGATTGTGTTGCTGCGCGGGGGTGGACACATCCGTTTTTGAACAGATTAAAGAAACATGTTTGTGGATTTTCTTTTCCCTGGGTGGGTCTCTTTACATTGCTTTATCATTGCAAAAACATTACGCAATCCAAATGAAATTGCTTTAATTTGATTCACAAGGGTTGCAATTAAATATCTGTACACATGAAACATTTTTGTTTCGCGCGTGTTGCATTTGTCAGACAGGTTGCAAGTGGTCCTTAACTTATGTTGAAGTCTGTATGTAATTTCTTATGGGGAGGGGGGTGGGGGTGACAAGACTATTGCCCCCCCCCCCCCCCCCCCCCCCCCCCCCCCCCTCATCACTGCCCCACGCCAAGTCACTGGCTCAGATTCCTGCACTATTTGTGGACAGTGGCTCAGGTGCAGTGGGGCGAAACGTCATACAAACTGTGTCACCTCCTGCCACCGACCCCCCCCCCCCCCCCCCACATCTCCCGGATTCAAACTTCCAGGATACGATGATATCCGCGACACACGTGCCTGCGTGGTTTGCCTGAAGGTGCGACACCAAGGCACCTGGCACATTCCGTCACGAGAAGTGGTGTGTGGGAAACGGTACGGGGGGGAGGGGGGGGGGGGGGGACCTGGAATAGTGGTGCGCGGTTCAAAACTTACGAGACAGCCAGCGGAGTAGTTTTAGCGCAGGAAAACCAATCCGCCCAACGGTCTTTCCGTTGGCCCTGTTTGATCGGAGAGACATGCAGGGGTCCTGGACCGACGACGTATTGCTGACCTGCCTACCGGTGACATGACCCGGATCCTCTCTTGATCGGAGAGGCGGGACCCCTCGACTGCTGTTGACATCAAACTACGAACTTTCCGACCTAGTTCAGAGCAACACTGCGATCGTTTTGCGCATTGTAATGTAGACTGACACGTTCGTTTTCCATGTGTTTCAAAATAAGGGTGAAAAAATCAGGTGTTCTCCGGCGCGCGCATGCTGTGCGTGCGTGTGTGTATGTGTATGTGTGTGTCCATATGTTCCAAAAAATAAGGGTGAAAAATCAAGTTTTCTCCAGCGTGCGCACGCTGGCTGTGTGTGTGTGTGTGTGTGTGTGTGTGTGTGTGTGTGTGTGTGTGTGTGTGTGTGTGTTTCCAAAATAAGGGTGAAAAATCAAGTTTTCACCAGCGCGCGCACGCTGGCTCTCTCTCTTTCTCTGTGTGTGTGTGTGTGTGTGTGTGTGTGTGTGTGTGTATGCGCGCGCGCGCGCGCGCATGTGTGTGTGCGCGCGCAATTTCCCCCGGTTTCTTCGATATTTCTATGTGCGCTGCAAGTAGGTATGAAACAGACCGTTTATTCAAGCGTCATGCATATTTTTGCCATGCGTATATGCAGTTCCATCTGTTTTCTTGTCACGTTAAATTAAAAAATGGGGAGAGTAGGACTTTTTCTCCCAATTCCCTCGATATTCTTCAAAACAAAAAAAAAAAAAAAAAAAAAAGTTTTAAAGGCGAGCCAGTGCCAAAGTCTGGGACCCTAACCTCCAGTTTCGTCGGCTGGCTACAACGGACCTGGAACCTCCTGCCACTGCTTATGGCTATAGTGCAATTTTGCCTCCCCCCCCCCCCCCCCCCCCGCCCCCCTCCCTTGTTTTCTACACACCTCCATTATGTTTTTCACGGGTCTCGCCAGTTTGCACGACAGAGTATGACAAAACTGATCTCCATGGTCGAAGCTAATCTCTGCTGAGCATATAGGCCACGAAGCCAATAGCGTTGTTCCGCAGCCCCTAGTTTTACGGAATATGCATCGACACACAAACAAATGGTGAGCAAATAATAAATTAAATATAATAAAGCAAACCTCCAAGAGTTTCCGCCTGCAGTCGCCTCACTTTGCAACTAGAACAAATAGTTTGGCGACTTCTGAATTTGGAGGATACACGCCTTTGAGGCCACTGCTTCCAGTACACATGAACCTGGTGTATACTGGCGAGAAACCACAGCCTCGTAAGCATTTATCCTTCATGATTTGAGTCGGCAATGTAAACGTCCCCATGTACTCGCAAGCAATATCCACATTCAGCCACGTAAGAGCAGAATCTTTTGACGGAGAACTGCCCAACGAGTATAGAAAGCTTTCTGTCAGATTTTTTTTTTTCTCTAACGGTGGATAAAATTGGACATAGCCGAAACGCAAACTTCTCTGGCTTCCACGTACCCGTGGGTGTGCTGCTTGAGCAAAGTTCTTTTTCCTTCTAACTGCAGAAGGGTAAATGAGGACATCGTCTTCAAGTCGATTTGACACTTAAGACCTCCATTCATAAATCTATATCTTCCATTTTGAAATTCAGCCTGAAAAACCGCGTTTCAAAATAGGAATAACGATCCTCTAAAACCGAAGCATCTGTCGGTAAAATCCTCGTTTAGTGGCCCCCCAATTCCCATCTCACCCCCCCCCCCCTCTCTACCAGCTTCTCTTAATTTTTCAGCAATTTTTTTTTTTTTTTTTTTTTTTTGTATCGAGAAAGACTTGACAAGGAAAGCGAAGCACGGACAGGAAAGGGGCTGACGTGGGGTGGGGGGAGTGGGGGCAATGGGAAATGGCAGCTATAAGTGAAATTTTGCTCGCACAATTTTCCCCCCTCTTCCTATCAAGAAGTGAATGATAATACTTTAGGGGGGTGGGTGGGTAGGATGTCTCACCATCTAACTGTTAAATCTGTAGCCTCAGCGCGAATACTCAAAACCGCTGAAAATTGCAAGAACGTCAACTCGACCATTGTTTTCAATCTTAATGGCGATAGACGACATGCAATCCGACCACACGACTTTCTCAATCAGAGAATAAACATTCCTTTGTATGCTGAAATTAAAACCGAACAGTAAAATCCCCCATCCCCTTCCCACTGCAACAACTACATCCCCGTGTACTTACAATAACACTGAAGACCGCTGCCGTCAGCATGGTTGGTGATGCAGATGGACTCCGGAACGGTTTGACTCGAAGATCAGACTGACCGTTTGGAACTCTTTCACTTGTCGCCTGCGCGTTATAAACTTTCTTCTCTGAGCTGAACTGTGTTCAGGGGTGAGAGACTCAGCGGTCTTTTATGAGCGTGACTGAGGGAAACTCCGTGCCAGGCGTGCGTTTGGTGGCAGGTCGTCGCGAGGACTTCCGTCGGGCGTGGGGTGTTCAGTCAGTTTTTCGTCCTGCTCTCGGCTACTGTTCTCTCTCTCTCCCTCACCTCTCTCTCTCTCTCTCTCTCTCTCTCTCTCTCTCTCTCTCTCTCTCTCTCTGTGAATTCGTTCTTCACTTAAGTGTCTATTCAGAAAAGCTGTATTAACAGTGTGTGTGCGTGCGTGCGTGTGTGTGTGTGTGTGTGTGTGTGTG
This sequence comes from Conus betulinus, assembly GCA_016801955.1. Classification (NCBI taxonomy): domain Eukaryota; kingdom Metazoa; phylum Mollusca; class Gastropoda; order Neogastropoda; family Conidae; genus Conus; species Conus betulinus. The sequence continues at coordinate 32,875 of JADBJO010000399.1, forward strand.
TGTGTGTGTGTGTGTGTGTGTGTGTGTGTGTGTGTGTGTGTGTGATCTTGTATGCCTGAGAGAGAGAGAGAGAGAGAGAGAGAGAGAGAGAGAGAGGGAGGGAGGGAGGGAGGGAGAGACAGAGAAATAAATTTCGGAACACACCACAACAACACAGCCCACCACCACCCACACTTACACAACACACACAACACCACACACACACACCACACTACACCCACACACACCCACCCACACACCACACCACCCCAGAAATTGAGAGAGAGAGAGACAG
>JADBJO010000399.1:44895-64895 GCA_016801955.1 Conus betulinus
TCTCTGCGTGTGTGCATTCCTCTCTCTCTCATTCTCTCGGTCACTCCCCCCCCCCCCCCCCCCCCCGACACTCCTCCTGTACCAACACACCCATTTTCCGACCTCCCCTCTTATACTTTCGCGCGCTCTCTCTCTCTCTCTGTGTCTCTTTCTCATGTTTAAAAAGATTTCTCTTCAAGACTTTCCCCCATACCTATCCACCTCCCCCGCTTGCTTTGGTTCTCGGGTAGATCGCAAGTCTTTTAACCTGCTCGGTTTGTATTCATCCACTGAAATTCGTCTGAAGTTGATTTAAATTTAGAGGGGGTGGGGGGGGGGGGGGGGGGGGGGGGGGGGCGGGGGGCGAGGTGGGGGAGGGAAGTGGGAGGAGGGAGGGGGGGGGGGGTGGGGCAGAACGAAAACAACGTTGTGTCACTTTTTTTAATTCTCTCTCTCTCTCTCTCTCTCTCTGCGCTCCCCCCCCCCCCCCCCGCCCCCGGACACCACTCCCGTGCCTCCTGTCCTCCTCTCCCCGTCTTACCCCTTCCTATCCTTCTCCCTCCATCCCCCCTTCCCCCATACCATCCCCGTCACTCCTTATCCTTTACCTTAGACCCGCTTCCAATATCTTGAAGAAAAACAAAATGTGTTAAGACATGGAGTTGAGCCAAGGACCTACAGTTTGACGCTCTCCCACCCGAGCTATTCAGGCTGACAGTAAGTGTAGTGTACAACAGCAGCAGCAAGATATTAACAACAGTCACACACACACACACACACACACACACACACACACACACACACACACACACACACACACACACACACACACACACACACGAGGCGACCGCCAGTTCGTTGCACGTCGCTTATGATGATGAGTTTGGCGACAAGTTGGTTGTGGACTTTAAGTGGTGGCATGGGTGCTGCCATTTTGGTTAGAAACAACAGCTGGTTGTGCTGAAACTCGCTTTTAGAGCAGTACAGCTATTGATGACTTGATGTGCTTTTGAATACTGTTTGTCTTCGCATTTTACAGTAGCGACCAGTTCTGGTATTACATCACTGTGCTCACAGGCTTGTTTTGTCCTCAGAGGTCTGCCAGACTACAAGAACATGACTCGGATTGAAATCCTGTAGGTAGCATGGACTTTGCACATGTCAAGGAACCCAAAGCAACAAAGAGGCTGTGCCTGGTAGAAGAATGCTGAAGGGGGAATGGACAAGACAGAGATGAATAAAACACACAAAAGGAAAAGAACACACCTATGGGGTGGCGCTGTTCCATGGCAACTCTGTTGTGACCATTAAAGGTGCACAATACGACACAATGCTATTCTACAGGTGACCATTAAAGGCACACAATACGACACAATGCTATCCTACAGGTGACCATTAAAGGCACACAATACGACACAATGCTATCCTACAGGTGACCATTTAAAAGCACACAATACGACACAATGCTATTCTGCAGGTGACCATTAAAGGTACACAATACGACACAATGCTATCCTACAGGTGACCATTAAAGGCACACAATACGACACAATGCTATCCTACAGGTGACCATTAAAAGCACACAATACGACACAATGCTATTCTGCAGTGTTTCTGTTGATCTGATACCCTCTGCCTGGTGCTATGCGTACACAAAACACGCACACTCATTCACACACACAATTGAAGACGACCTCCCTCTCAAAATTTGTCCATTTTGTCGACCTGTAATTGTTTTTTTCACAGCGATGAAGCATCACCTGTAAAAATTAAGGTAATCTTTTGCGCGTTAGACTATTTCCTAACATTTTCCGTTAAAAGAAAAAAAAAAAAAAAACAACAAAAAACCCAATACTGAGATGAAAATCGTCATTTCTGATTCATATTAGTTCAAAACTACAACTAACACCAGACCGGTTCATGGTTCTTCCATAGCAAATCTTGCTACTTGGGGCAACTGACCTCTTCACAAAGAAATTCTGTCCTACAGTCGCTGTACGTTTTGATCGATTTTCTCTTTGTCATAGGGATGTGTAGAATGTTATTGTGATTTTACTCTCAAACTGAAAAGAAGTAGCATGGGCTACCAGTATAAGACTATAAACACCATGACATGATTAATAATGTATAACACCGGACATTGTGGACACAGCAGCGAAAAGGTTACGTCACTTCGTCAACTTAATCCACAGCTCATATACCACAGCAGTTCGCTTTTAACATACCTTATTTCATCATTCGTTTTGACTTTTCGTTGTTGCATGACTACACGTATCTCACATCGAAAACTCTCCAATGAAAGCTATCGCGCGCACGCGCACTCGCACTTACACACACACACACACACACACACACACACACACACGCACGCACGCACACACACATACTTAAAAAACCATCTGACCGCTGAAGACTTAACTTTAAACACGAATCTACCCAAATGTTAAAGACCTTCAGAGTTATGCTCCCGTTCTAATGCAGCGACGTCGTCCACAGGGTGTGTTGCAGCAGATGGGCGCCCCTAGGACAACTGTACGGACTGCCCTTCCCGCATCTGTCACGCTGGCGACAGCGACGGTCGACCACAGAGGCGAAGGCAGGGCAGCTAGGATGCTGTTCCTCTGAAACACGTCCCCGTCACCTCACACTGGACACAGAACGAAACTTTCAGCGAGCTGCTAACGCACAGTTTCACGTGTACGCTCGTAAACGTCATTTGGCAGAAGGGTTTAGGGAGAGTGAGGGGAGGTAATCTATCTACCACTCTAAGAACTTGACGTTGGAAAACCAGAGGCAGTCGAACAGTGGGATTCGATGCATAAAATTCTCATGTTGGCAAGATGTATCCGTGTGTTTGCCAGTCTTTGAGGTACATAAGGAAAATAGTTTATATATCCACTACTGGCATGTACTACTTTAACGGATCTCATCTTGATTAAATGTAAGTTTGATATTTGTCGCAAACGTTTGTATGAAGTATCCTTCAATCCAATTCCGATCAACCTATGAAGCAGCGATGGTAACTGACTATAATGTGTATGGAAAGGGTCAGTTTGGGAAATGCTGAAAGCAGTGCCATCAGTGTAAACTGCCAATGTTGCCCTTCACGATTTGACGGCATCCTGATATATGTATAACTGGAGGTGTTATGAATGACGTATCATGTTGCCAGCTTTGGTCTGCCTGTGCCGGTAAAAATGACCAACAGAGCGTTTGCTATCTTTGGGACTCATGCGCAAGCCTATGATTCTTCTTCACCCTGCCTGAGTGGAATCACAGATTTTTCTTATTTATTTCCGTCTTGGTCGAGTTAAGAATTCTTAGAAAGTAGGCAAAGATGATGATAGGTGACTTAATTACATTTAACATCTGCACAAAAAAAAAAAAAAGTAGACAATGGTGGTCATAGGTGACCTAGTCAAAATAGACAATGGTTATAGTCAAAATAGACAATGGTTATAATCAAAATAGACAAGATTGTGGTATGCGACCCTTTGTCGAGTTTGATAACATCCATGGAAAATAGACAATGGCGACAGTATGCAACTTAATTGATAGAGTTTAACATCCATGAAAGAAAAAGAAAGAAAAGGAGAAAAAAAAAAAAAACAGACTTGGTTGTGTTTGCAACTTCTTCTCAAGTTAAAAACGTTCTCTCTCTCTCTCTCTCTCTCTACACACACACACACACAACACATATACCCCCTCCCCCCTCTCTCTGTTGCACACACACAAACACATACACACACAACACACAACACACACGCGCACGCACGCACGCACGCACACAACACACACACGCACACACGCACGCACACACACACACACACACACACACACACACACGCACAAGGCCATGGCAATAGCATTTGAGCTGGTTAACTTTTAATGTCCACGAAAATAGACAATGTCGATATAGTATACGACTAGGTGAAATCATAATGTCCCCACAAAGTGGACAATGGTGATGTTATGTGACTCGATGGTATGTGACTGAATAATCTAGTAGTGGGGGAAAACAAGTGCAGGCTAACAATACCTCCATCGTTACATTAATGACTTCGCAAAAATTCGAAGGGAAAACAAACAACAACAAAACAAGAAAAGAAGAAAGAAAAAAAAAAGAAGAAGAAGAAGAAAAGAAACGTGGGGTGATTGAAGAAATAGGGGGAGATAAGCATTCATATCTGCAGTGGTAGATAATTCTGCCTAACTGACAGTATGTGCTTGAGTGGGTGAATGGGGAATAATAAATGCTTCTCAAAATGAGCCTTCAGCAAGCTTATAGTCTCCAAGGGGGAGACAATCTCCAATAGGGAGAAAACTCACTAACATATAACTCCTGGTCAGATACGGTATTTCGAAACGAGGCAATGGTATGCGACTTGGTCAGGTTTATAATGCCCACCAAAACAGAAATGGAGATGGCGACTTAACAATACACCATGACCATAGTTCCCGGCTAGGTCAAAATTTAATGTTAAATAAGAAGGAGAAGAAGAAGAAAGGCGATGGGATACGAGAAAAGAAAAAGAAAATCGATGGTGTGTGTGACTTAGGCCGACTTTAATGTCTACAAAAAATAGACAGTGTCAATGGATTTGGTTGAGAGTTTACGTTCATAAAATAGACAAAGGCCATGATACGCGGACTAGGTCGAGCTTCATGTCTACAAATACAATGATGGCATGTGACTTAGTCCAGTTTTAATGTCCTTAACAACAATGGCGATGTAGGCTACTTGGTGGAGTTTTAATGTAAAAAACAAAAAAAAAAAAAAAAAAAAAAAAAAAAAAAAAAAAAACCAGACCAACCAACCAAGCAACAACAACAAAGGAATAGTGATGTCATGTGACTTGGTCGTGTTTTCATGTCCACACAGAAACAGAACATGTCGATGGTTCGTCTTCTTAGCTGAGTTTCTATGTCCACAAACGAATAATTTGCACTATTCATGGCAAGGGGCCGGACTGACTGTATAGACCAAGGCGTTCACAAAGATGTCCACAAAATACGGGACAATGGCGATGGGTGTGCCAATTAGTCGAGTTTTCTACGTCCACAGAAACAGACAATGGTGATGGCATGCAGCTCGGTCGAGTTTCATTGTCAACATAGATGGGAAAGACAGTGGCGCTGGTAAGCAAGCTGACCAGTTTCACTGTCAGCAAATATATAACGTCCAACAGTGGGGGGTAAGTCTCTTGGTCGCAGTAAAAGCGACTTAGGTGATGAAGAATGGTTGGCATAGATACAATAGGGGCTGGTAGACCCACGGGGGGGGCACTTCCAAGGAGTTTATGTTGTACAGGCTCGCGCGCGCACACACACATTACCCGCACACACGATACTTTAAGAAACTTTTTTTTTTTTTTCCCTAGAAATTAGAGAGATAGTAAAAAGTACTTGGAAAATGAGGAGAGAGAGAGAGAGAGAGAGAGAGAGAGAGAGAGTGAGTGTGTGACAGAGAGAGAGAGAGAGAGAGGTGTGGAGGAGAGAGAGAGAGAGAGGAGAGAGAGAGGAGAGGAGCGAGAGGAGGAGAGAGAGAGACAGATGAGAGGAGAGAGAGAGCGGAGGAGAAGAGAGAGAGGAGGGAGCGCAGAGAGAGAGAGAGAGAGCGATCAGGGACTAGAGAGAGATCCAGAGAGGAGAGGAGCAACAGGAGAGTCAGAGAAGAGACAGACAGACAGCCAGAGAGCGGCGGATTGCAGAGGAGAGCGCAGGGTAGAAGGCAGGCGATCAAACTAATTGCATCATTTTTATGGAGCACGTTGTCTTTTGAAAGAGAGACCCAGGGATCCTAGGAGAGAGAGAGAGAGAGAGAGAGGGAGAGAGAGAGAGGAGAGAGAGAGAGAGAGAGAGAGAGAGAGGAAGCGGATTGCAGAGGAGAAGGCAGGCGATCAAACTAATTGCATCTGTTTTTTATGGAGCACGTTGTCTTTTGAAAGAGACTTACCAGGGATCCTTAGAGAGAGAGAGAGAGAGAGAGAGAGAGAGAGAGAGAGAGAGAGAGAGAGAGAGAGAGAGAGAGAGAGAGAATTTTACGGAATCGTTAAACAGTTTAATGTAACAAATACACATCTTAAAAAAGCAGAATCGACAATTAGTGTCTACCCTGAACAGCAAGTTAACAGTCAAATACGCGCACGCGCGCACACACGCACACAAGCGATAAGAAGAAACCGAAACAATCCAGGGACATGAACGAATTCCATTCCAAGTTTATTCAACTTAAAAAAAAAAAAAAAAAAAAAAAGAAAAAAAAAAAAAAAAAAAAAAAAAGAGCAAGACCGTTGTTGGATTAGCACACAGGAGACGATGCTTTATGACAGGCAGACGATGACGATGAAACGACCTCCTCAGTCATGGACACAGCTGACCCACCGACATTGAACAGCACACTGACACTGATACAGGCGGCACGTGCAATCGTGATGTATGTGATCATACCTTGATAGCAGTCACAGTGTGTATGATTTGATGAGCAGCAACATTATACATCAATCACCTACGTAAAACCAGCCCCCCCCCCCCCCCCCCCCCCCAAAAAAAAAAAAACAACAAAAACAAAAAAAAACGGTGTCATTCATGTATTCGTTACGCACATATTGGACGTTGAGTGTGTGCGTGGGTTTGGGTTTGCGCATACGCATGCGCATGTGCGCGCGCATGTGTGTGTGTGTGTGTGTGTGTGTGCGTGTGCGCGCGCGCCCACTAGTTTTGTGTGTATAAGTGCACACACACACACACACACACGTGTGTGTGTGTGTGTGTGTGTGTGTGTGTGTGTGTGTGTGTGTGTGTGTGTGAGAATGCATTCAGTTTATCAGTATCTCCTATTCAAGAGATCAGAACCCAACAAGCACCCCCTCCCCCTTCCCAAATCTTTACGTCGCACTGCAAATGTCCATTTTGGAGAAGTACCCTTACTTCGTCCATAAAAAAAAACGTCACAATCAAAGTTTCTTATCCAAAGCATGCACTGTTTTAGGAACATAAAACGTTCTCCAATTCTGGGGAATAAAATCATTTCTAATAAATAGAGGAAAAAAAGAAACGTATATTACCTATTCTGACTTAAGTCAAAATAACGTCAATCAGACAAAACTAGTTTTGTTTTGTTTATGTCAGGATAATGTCAGTCGAACCAAACTGGGTTTTTTTTTTTCTCATTTTTTTTTTATACATCGGGGTAAACAGAATTGCACAATATGCCAGCTCGAACAACAAATTATAAAAATGGAGGACAACAAGAATAGTTCAGTTCTTTTAAGACCAGCTTGCGACTATATCGTCCAAAACGCATACATTTTCCAGACGCCAAAATGTAAAACTTCACAACTCTACTGCGTCGAAAATCAACAATACAATCACCCTTTGTCTTACAGAAAAATGGCGGAAAAAATAGCAACAATTTTGGGCTGAATCATCACAGCTACGATTGATTATTCAACAACAAGGTAAGAAAGGAAAATGCAAAAGGAAAAAAAAAAAAAAAAAAAAAAGAAAGAAAAGAACGCAGAACGCAAGACTGAACGATATAAATGAGCAGAGAAAGGGAAGAAGAGACAAACATCTTGAGAAAGGGAGAGATAGGAAAGACTGGGAGGGCTGGGGGGGGGGGGGGGGGGGGGGGAGAAAAGGAAAACATGCTATTGTTGGGACATCTCTCTTAGAGCGTAACAGATCCACGCGAGCTCTGTCTTCCTCACATGGACAAAACACCCCTGACTTGGTGGCCATCAAATTCAAAAGCTGACAAAGTTTGCGGTGCAGAGTAAAGAAAGTTCTGAAGAACAGATGTCTGATTTTCTGGATCCGAAGTTCTTGTTCACACTGCTTTGCTGTCTGTCATACTGTCTCTTTTTCTCTCCTGATGAAGAAAAGAGAGAAGAGAGAGAGAGTGTGCGTGTTTAGAGAGAGAGAGAGCGAGAGAGAGAGAGAGAGAGTTTTCCTGATCAAAATAAATGTTGTTATCCCATTAATAAGTTTGTTTCGAAACAGAACATTGCCTGTCTTCTTGTGAAACATAAACGATCGTGGTCTTCGTCCAATCAAATGACAACAGGTATTAAAGAATCAGCACCATCTAACCAATAGCAACAACTGACTACAACAATTACAACAACAAACAACAACATCAGAATCAACATAATGTTATCTTTCCTTTCCTGAGGCTCAACATGACATACACAACAAAGTCAAGATATCCACTAGTGGCTTTCCAACTTCCCTTTTGGGATATGCTGAAAGATCGTCCACATGGTCTGCTGACACAGTGAAAGCACACGGAATGGAAGTGATGGATGTGTGTATATTATATGTTTACTAACAGAAGGCAGGACGACAACCCATTCTGTGCAATGAAGCTCACATCAGGTAACAACACACACATCCGTTCCCAAAAGATCTTAGGCGAAACTTTGCCGTTTTCAAAATTGTGAGACTTCATATGGCCTAGTTCTAACAACAGTTATCTCCTTTCTATATATTTATCATAATTCCACTTTCAAAACAGGCCTTGCTGACTAAAAAAAAAATGGCACTTTCGGTCCCCAAGAAATACATTTTTTTTTTGTTGTCAAATCTAAATTCAAGAAACAATGACAATTTGGGAATTCAGCAGTTTGCATTTTTCGCTTTCTTTAATTCGTTTCTCAGCTAGAACTTGTGAGATTAATCACCAGTGAGATTTTTACAAATGTGGTATTCAAAAAAAAAAAAAAAATTTTTAATCCCCATTATTAAGATAACCGCACTCTATCTTCCAGCCACCGTCATTAAATATTTTGGAGTAGTCAGATTTGTTGGTACAAGACCTACCTCACTCGTTCACCACATACCATCAGGCTGTTCAAAAGGCATGTACAGGGCACCAATCTTGGTAGTGGATAAATTTCTGTCATGTGCCTCTGGCTTTGACGTCAAAATACATTATTCTGTACATCAGTCTGAACCACTTTCTTCCTATTTCACAAACCCTTGAAAAACGTATACATGGACACTAGTTTAGTTTGGAGTTGTACTTTCAACAAGAACGTAGGCCGGTGTTTCCAGTATTATTGGTGTGTCAACAAACATAATAATATGATAGAAATTTCATTTTCAACATTACTGTGATATTCCCGGTAGACTGGAAATTTCAACAAAACTTTTCCCCCCCTGAAATTGCAATGAAGTTTTCAGCAGAATAGTATTTTGATCTTTTCCACACTGCCATAGCGTTTCTAACAGAACAGTGCCGTGGTCCTTTACACACTGCAATGGTGTTTTAACAGAGCATTACTGTGGTCTTTTCATACTGCAATAGCGTTTTTAACAGAACAGTACTGTGGTCTTTTTCTTACTGCAAGGGCGTTTTCTAACAGAACAGTCCTAAGGCGCTTTCCAGACTGGATCAGTGTTTTCAATAGAACGGTAAGTCACACACATGAAATTATCCCAGAATTTTTAACAAAAATTATCTGGGTGTTTTCAGTATGCTGTTACAATGAGGGTTTTAATGGAATATAATATATGTTGTTTACAGTAAAACGCCAATTTGTGGTTTTCAACAGAACATCACCTTGCCTTTCTTAAAAAAAAAAAAAAAAAAAAGGTACAGCAAGATTTTAAACAAAACTTTGCAAACGTGTTTTCAACAGAAAATTACTGCAGTGTTTATAGCAAAACATCTCCGATGATTTTTAAAAACTTGAAAGATACTACATGTGTGTTTTCGTCAGAATGGAGGGTTTTCAGCAGGTCGTTCGTGTTTTCAAGAAAAACATTTAAGTTTTCAACAGGTATTTAAATTTTGAACAAAACATGAATTAGGATTCTTCTGGGGCTTTGCGTTTTCAACAAAAAAAAAAACATAAGTTTTCAGCCGCTGTTCACTTTCTTAACAAAATTAAACTAAGGAACTGAGAATTTTCAAAAGGTCATCCGTTCCAAACCAGGCGTAATTGAAGATCTTCAAACGGGTGATGAGTAATTTTCTTTCCAGATATAGTTAAGCTGAAGTTTTCAACAACAAAAAAATGCTGTGGTGTTTTCAAAGGAACATTATTGCAATGTTATAAAACATACTGAGGTATTTTCAACAGAACGCTTGTAACGATACTCAGTAATGCTATTCTTTCCTTTCCTAAGGATCACCATAGTGGAGTTTTTTTTTTTTTTTTAGCAGAACATCTCTTGCGACTTCAACAGACCACGACTCTGGCATTAACACAACTTGACAATGCTATTTAGGAGTGTGTTTTTTTTTTTTTTTTCCTTTCAGAATGCCATGGAACGGTTTCTTGTTCCACTTACGGCCAAACCTGAATTATGCCGTGCACCATAGGCCAGAATATTCATCATTCAGTGCAATCAGAACTGCATCATTCAACGCAATATGACTCTAAAACTGCCTTATCAGGTACATTACGACCACAGCTGCACTATTTCACTGCATTACGGACAGATCTGCATCATTCATTACATTATGGACAGATCTGCATTAGTCAGTGCATCAGTCAATGCATTATGGTCTGAAGGTTCAGTGCACTGAGGGCAAGAACTGCACTGTTCATTGTATTCTGTTAGAACTGTGTTATTCCGTGTATTTAGTTTAGACCACTTCTATGTCCACAATGGAAATTTGTCTTTGTATAGTTATGGCCAGAACTACATCACTGATTTCATTATGGCCAGAACGACATTACTCCGTGCATGCTGACCAGATCTGCTCACGTCATTCAGCTCATTAGGATCAGAACAGGTTTTTTTTTTTTTTTCAGCCTGCATATGGTGAAATTCACTGTAACATTCATAGCGGAATGTTGTCTCTTTGCATCGATAAAGAATTGCATTATTCGGCACACGATGGTCAGAAACCTATTCATTAACGCAAGGTGGGTAGAACTGTATTACACAGTACACTACGGCCACAGCTGTATTATTCAATAATGCATTTAACGTTCGGAACTGCCTTATTCAGCGCCTGATGACCAGAATTCTATAATTCTATGCATTTTGCCCAGAGGTGCTGTATTTAGCGCACTGAAGTCAGAACCATATTACTCTGCACATATTAAAGAGATATTAGGCCAGGACTGGTGCTGAGCAGAAAGACTTTCAGCTTGAAAACTGCACAAGAGCAGACAGAACTATGAATGCATTCGTTCTCTGCTCATGAGAAGCTGTTAGACTCGAGGCCACTGTTGATCACAAGAGATTTCCATGCCCTTACGTTCCCTATATACAGGTTGTCAGTATACTACACCCTCCTATTTCACACATCTATCACCTCGCTTTCAGGGTTCCTGAGGACGTCAGCTCACACCTCTGTTTTAAGACCTGCGTAAGACCTCACTTTAAAATCTTCCTATGGCATCAGCACACTTCCTATCGAAAACATGCAAGACATTGTCTTACGGATTTTTGAAGGTTAGCACTGAGCACTGCACACTAATTCTGGTGATAACGTACTGAATAATGCAGTTCAAAACACAATACGTTATTGAATGTCACACTGTACATGACATCTGTTATACCACGGAGTCCACACAAACAATTAAGTATTTAACGAACTAGCAAAAAAAAAAAACCCCAAAAAAAAAAAAAAACAAACAAAACAAAAAAAAAAAAAAAACAAGCAAACAAACAAAAAAACTAAACCAATACGAGAGTAAAGACCACCAAAGACGTTACTGATTTTGTCTCATTACCAACAGTTAGTTGCCTGTCACCACACTCTGTAAAAATAGGCAAACAAAACCTTGCTGACAGCCTTGGTCACTCCGCTTGGTTTTCTCTTCCCCAGACAGCAATAAACCAAACAGAAAATAAAGAAGTAAAAAAAAAAAAAAAAAAAAAACCCAACTCCTTAACGGTGTCACAATATACATGAAAAAGGCCAGTCTGGCCCCCAGACACTGCAGAATGGTCAAGTTCTTGTCCACTCTGGGCAATGTTGACAGTCTCAACCCTAGAACCTGGTCACGACAGAGAAGCTGGTGGAATACAATACATAAAAATTAGAGAGAAAAAACAAGTACAGTGACTGTTGAAACGACAGTGGATGTCAGTAAGGAGAGAGAGAGAGAGACAGAGACAGAGAGGGAGAGAGAGAGAGAGACAGAGAGACAGAGAGCGAGAGAGGGAGAGACAGTGAGAGCGAGAGAGGGAGACAGAGAAAGAGAGAGAGAGAGAGAGAGAGAGAGAGAGAGAGAGAGTTGAAAAAAATGACAGAAAGGGAGGGGGAGAATTACTGGCACACAATGTGCTGGTGGGTAAACAATTTCTGACCACTGAAAGACTTCAGCCTGTCCCTTTCTTCGCCCGGGAAGAGAAACAACAGCAAGCAGTACACATGCTGTTTGTCGTTCACAGCCTGGTATTTTGACTTTGGACATGGCAACCAAGCTAGACGTTGTCAAGATCACATGCACAGAATGTCAAGGTCTTTGGGTTTTTTTCCACAGCCGTCGACACAGTTCGCGCACAATTTACCACCAAGCAGACAATAAACTTATGCGTATCAAATATATATATAGATATAGATATACACATGACTCCATTCCTATGTCCTCGTCTATGTTAGTCTATTGTACAAGACACGGTGACAATGGCCATAGCACATGAGCATGTAGGTTAATTAACAGAGGTTCAAGTGGTTTGTAACATTCAGCAATATTTATACATCCGACAAAAAAAAAACTTGAATAAAAGACAAATAAACAGAATGGTAAACAAAATTTTACATAGTTTTTGCGTGCAAAAACGAGAGAGAGAGAGAGAGAGAGAGAGAGAGAGAGAGAGAGAGAGAGAGAGACAATGCAAATGCTTGCTAAATCCACAATGTCATCAGACGTAGTGACCTTCCTGATAATGTACGCACTTACAATAAGCTGCACGTGTTTTCGTCCCGACACCCAGCCTGAATTCCAGGCCGCATCCATCACCAATCCACACCGTTCTTCCTGCACCCTTAGCTCCACACACCCTCTAGCTCTCAAAACCAAAGCTGCCAGCCAGGCCAATAGGCAACCCGCTAGGTCTCATCCTTCCACTGAGCACAGGAAGACACCATGGAAGGAAGTGACTCTGCGGCAGTGCAGTATTTCCTCCGTTGGGTGACCTCATGGCGATTCGATACTGACTGCTCCTTATGGTCTGCTGATGCCTCGACAGGACGAGTGTGGGTGTGGGTGTGCACGGGGAAGCCTGGAATACACAGCATGGAAGTAAGGCCGCCGAGAGTGGCACGGGAGGATCTTTGGCCAGTCTCTAGTTTGTTTAGTGTTCAACTGTTTACCACATAGTACACTGGTGAGGTACTGCTTGATTGATGTTCAAAAACGTTTTCAAAAAGCAAAGCAAAGAGAGAAGACTGCAAATATTGATCAGTTTTCAACAGCTTTGATTGGGTGACTCCAACAAAGGCCATCCTTTGGTATGTGCAGAATACCTGTACGCAAGCAAACGTGTTTATGTTCGTCTTGTGTGTCTGGGAATATGCACAATGACAAAAGATAGAGAAAGTTTGGAAGTACTTATTGCGTTGTCTACGCACTAGACACAGAAAGTTAATTGAGTGTGTGTGTGTGTGTGTGTGTGTGTGTGTGTGTGTGTGTGTGTGTGTTTGTGTGTGTGTGCATATGTGGGTATGTGTGTGTGTGTGTGTGTGAGAGAGAGAGAGAGAGAGAGAGAGAGAGAGAGAGAGAGAGAGAGAGAGAGAGAGAGGAGAGAGAGAGAGAGAGAGAGAGAGAGAGAGAGAGAGAGAGGCAGACAGACAGGGATAATTTCATAAAGAGAAAAAAAATCTGTATACATAATAAGCAAGCAGACGAACTTCTAAAAAGACAAAACGATACAAACAGATCTTTTAAAATCACCATTTTCAGACAGAAAGGTGGGATGGAGAGGACAGAGAGAGAGAGAGAGAGAGAGAGAGAGAGAGAGAGAGAGAGAGAGAGAAGAGAGAGAGAGAGAGAGAGAGAGAGAGAGAGAGAGAGAGAGAGAGAGAGAGAGAAGGGTGGGGGTGGGGGTGGAAGGGGACTTTTTCAAACCAAATCAAAACTCGTCAAAGCAGCTAGTCGTAAAACTGAAGCAGTTGAAAGATGCCCGGAAGGCCATATCCAGTCAGACACAAAACACCCAACACCGATACAGCCACCCGGGTATGACGACCACAACGAAACCAACCACAGGCCCATCAACACGACACAGACACAAGACAGCAAAGACACTAAGACTAGACAGCTACCGACATCAGCACTGAACAAGATGCTTTTTTTTTTCTTTCTTTCTGTTTCTCATGTTACAGGGATGGACAGACACAAGTAGAGGACGATTAAAAGCTTCTAATACCATACATTATACACAGATGACATGTTTAGCAGATATGTATTGATCCTGTGTGAAGGATTCTGACATTGTCACAAAAAAGGCGGTGCAGGCAGTTTGGCGTGATGGTCAGGCTGGTGATGATGATGAAGAAGAAGGAGAAGAAGAAGATGATGATAATGATGATGATGATGATGATGATGATGACGACGACGACGAATGACGAGAATGTTGATGACTTGGTGACTTTAGATGAGAATGCCAAGCCAGTACAATCATCTCCTTCCCCGTCTCACGGTTTCTGCAGACAAGTCCTGTCACTGCCGTGGTTCCATCTGTTAACCAACAGTCGTATTCTCCACCATCATCATTGGAGAATGTCTATGTGGGGGATGTAGCAGTCATGAAATCCACCATCGCCCTTTCACACGTAATGTCAGATGGGTTTCATTTGCACCAGTTAAACTGACGGCTCTTACAAATTACACAACAGCCTCTGTTGGATGCTTCTTTTCCCTCCTCTCTCTCTCTCTCTCTCTCTTCAAACAACAGTCGCTGAATTACACTGCGCCCTGCTTTCAGTTCATGACGGAACCGAACAGAGTGATCCACAAGAGTTCGTCTTCACCTCTCTCCCTCCATTCAGGCCTGCTGACACGAAAAAATACTGCGACTGTTTATGATGAAAGCTTCAAGTATTCCTTTCCTACCTCTGTTTGCAAATATATATCTCCTCAGTCATACCGTTCATGTACACAATGAAGCGATTACCTGTTTTTGTTTGTTGGTTGGTTTGTTAATAACACTTGTGAGTCGAAAGATTAGGGTTTCTTCAGGGAAGCTCCACATTTTGGCAGGTTAGTTCTGTGGTCCATACATACAAAAAAAAAATGTCAATGTGTCCTTGGTTCTTTGATGTCAACAACAAATCAAAAGAGCGCTGACCCTGTCCTGATGAATTCACAACACAGCCGTCGAAGTGATCCTGCAGTGTCCTCATCACTACGCGTTGTCCGCTACTTGTCACACGCACACAAAGAAACATATCAAGAGAGAACGGTTTGGGTCCCAGGTCTGTGTCTGCATGTTGCAGTGCTGATGGTGATTGTCTGCTGCCCGGCAGCCGCCCTGATGAAAAGCCAGCACCGTCCATTCCACCAAAGACTGTCTGCCTACAAGTCTGGCCAGTGCACACAGCTGGCAGCACACAGACACAGCTGGAATGGCCTCAATGGTTGCTTTCTGCACACAGCAACACAACCAGCTTCAACAAACCCGAATCAACAGCAGCCACAACAATGACGATGACAACATCAAACCAGCTTCAACAAACCCAAATCAACATCAGCAACAACACACAACGAGGAGGTCGAGGACGACGACAACAACAAAACAACACAAAAAACATGCTCCTCAATATGCAAGTCAGGTACTATCATTTCTTGGCCAGGCATGACCACAGTTGTCAATGAAGTTCATTCGTCCATTTCATGGACTTTTCAGTAAAAGCGTTTGTGTATTACAGAGTTTCAGAATTCGTGTTAAAAAATGTTCAATTTTTACACACTTCCACAAAAGAATGGGATAAAATAATAAAGAAGGAAGGGTTGTTGACATACGTCTTCTATACCATTGCATATGCACTTATATGCACACTTATACAGTAAAATAATAGTATTGTACAATGTTAGGTACCAAAGCACAATGCTGTTAAAATAATGCATATATTAACATACAGGAAATACTGAATTACACCCGTAGTCAGACAGACAAACCAGTAAATAAACACACAAAAACACACATTCACACATTAACAAACACACGTTTACACACTTACATATGCATTGACAGAGAGAGATTGAAACACACAGACAGAAAGAGTTGGTTGGTAGTTTTAGGAGCACAAAACACTATAGCCCTATTCATCTAAAGTTTTGTAACTGTTTTACAGAATAATTTGAAAAGGAGCTGTATCTATAAAGTTAATAAATCATTTGCATATAGTTCCAATTTAATATTATAAGTTTGATGTTGGAGAAATATCTCAGCTAATTTAAATATTATTAAGTTTGATGTTGGAGAAATATCTCAGCTAATGTAATGTGTTACATGCTTTCAAATTTGGGAAAACAGCGGCTTAAATGTCAGACATTTACCCAAAAAATCAATGTGGTTCAAGTTTATACATGAGTTACCTTTTTCGACTTTATGTATAAAAGTTATCATTTTAAGAAAGCAACTATGAAAAGATGCCTTGCAGTTCGCATTCCGAAAAATAGTGTTTAGCTATGAGTACAATGAAGTAAAATACCAAATCAACAGCAATCGTCACATCAAAACCTAGAAGAGTAAAGTGATTCTGGAATTTCCGAATACTTGTTTTTCTTCACTCGTGGAACTGGACAATTGCACTCTGATAATAATAACACACACACACACACACACACACACACACACACACACACACACACAACTTACTGATCCTGAATTCAGACTTCACAGATTGACGGTTACGTCTTCATCTGAGAATCAGGACGATAGATTCTGATTCAAGACTACCAGCCACTAACTCCAACAACTGTCCATGGTATACAGGTTCTAGGATCAGAACAAAAAGAAAACTGGGAGTAGGTTTTGTCCAGGGAGTCAGGGAAAGTGTCCAGAAAGCGACGTGGTGGCACTATTCTGAGAGGGCAGAGAACAGGGCAAGGGAGGGGGGTGGGGGTGGGGGGTGGTGCTCACCCAAAGACTGAGATGCAAGGACCCTGACCCCCACTTCCAGCAGGTGTCAGGGGATCTCATCATCCTCTTCCCACGGGGGAGCTGTAGGCACCATGTTGTGAAAGCTCATGTCGGACAGGAACACCTGCAATCAACACCGCTTCAGTTCAGTGATACTTCAGTAAACGAAACCAGGACAATTACAGCATCTGTCTTTGTTTACAACATTCACTCACTACATAGTCCTGAGGGGATTACACTATTTGCTGTTATCACAACGTTCACACATTAAATAATATAATACTTGCAGTCACACGTTCACGGCCCCAGTATCTCCACCATTTTAAGTTAAATAAAAACGTAGTTCCCCTAGCCTATCGGCTAAACCGTCAGACGTTCACTGTGTCAAGAGCACAGCATGATGGGTGGATCCCATTCCTCCCCTTCCGCCGCCCTTGACCTGCCCTGAACTGAATCAGGAACTCATTCACTGCTGGGTGGACACAGACAGTTTTCAAGCCGAAAAAAAAAAGCTGACCCCAACGTGTGGTTCGAACTCACGACCCGCAGCACTGCAGGCGAAAGCTGTTATAGGCAAAAACTCCAAGAAAGGGCAGCAGTCCATTCCAAACATACACACACACACACAGAGAAAAAAACACAATCATCCATTGTTTTTACTTGTACAAAATGCATGCTGTCACAGAAACAGTTTTTTTTCGTTTTTATCCGCTGCTGTTTCAAACTTCATTACCACAGTCGAACAAGTTTACACATAAATCCGCTCCTCAATTCACGGTGCCTTAGGACTGCATCACTACTCACTCTTATGCTTTGTATGAATGCGTGCAGTGACAGGCAACATTGTCCTCTTACCCTCTGCTACTTCAGATTTCATGTGCTCATGCAAACAGGTTTGCACCTTAAACCTGCTCTTCAGTTTATTGTGCCTCGGTGCTCACTCTCTTGTTAATTGTGCCTCGGTACTCACTCTCATACTTAACAACTTTCCTTCGGTAATTATTTATAATAGCAATCAGACAGGCTTTCGAACACACATTTTATCAGGCTCGAGTCGCACTTTGATAAGCGCTCATACATTCATTCGTGAACTCATTTAGTCACAGACTGGTTTAACACCCATGTACCCCTCCTCCCCGCAACTCCCAACACACAAATGCAAGCTCTTACGCACAATTACACACACTCATTGTCTTCGTTTTCAGAGAAGAATGGAACAAGGATGGAGGCGGGGCGGGAGGGGATGGGGGGTGGGGAGGTGGAGGAGGGGGGCCTGTTGTGTCATTTGACATCGTCGCAATCCTCACCACAGTCTTCATGACCACGACTTCTTCACAACATCATTACACATCACAACGTCAGGCAACATGAGAGGAGGCGTGCAACCAATTCAATTGTTTTTCAGACACAACTGAATGAAACATACTAGACAGAGCAATATAATGCAAATATAAAAAAAAACGCTTCCAAGTTTACTGCAGAGTGAAATTTTTATATAACTCTATGCTTTTCATTATACAACAGATAAGTGCGTCAAATCATCTGTGACACTCAATCAAAGTCTTTTCCTACTACATGCTCACTTGTACATTTTTTTTTTTTTTGGGGGGATGTGGGGGGGGGAGGGGGAGATTGTTTACTCTTGTCACTTGACAGTGTTACTGTCACTGTTTATTATTATTGTGATGCCATAATGTTTTTTTTTGTTTAGCTAATCCCTGACCCTTTGCCCATGCCCCCCCTCCCCACCCCCTCTTTTGTCTTCCTCCTATTCTTTATGACATGTACTTGTGTTGTGACTTCATGAAAAAATACAATAAAATGTTTTATAAAGAAACAGAGAGAGAGAGAGAGAGAGAGAGAGAGAGAGAGAGAGGGGGGGGGGGGGGGGGGGGGGGGGGGGGATGGGAGAACGAGCTGATGACTTCCCAGGGCAATGATGGACCGTCCTCTACGGAATCCAGTCATCATCATCATCATCATCATCATCATCATCTGTGTCCCGTATCATCAACACATCATCTAAACTAGTGCTGCCACCACCACCACCACCCCCACCACCACCACCATGCCAACCCCATCAGCTAGGGCCAGATGCTGGGCGCCGTCACCTGGTCGGAGGTGGAGTCAGAGAAGAACGGGAAGGGGAAGGTGGAGTTGTCGTCCCCATCGGGGGCCAGCAGAGGGTGGCAGGTGACTTTGTGCTGGGGTCCTGGGGGTCCTT
Source organism: Conus betulinus (assembly GCA_016801955.1). Classification (NCBI taxonomy): domain Eukaryota; kingdom Metazoa; phylum Mollusca; class Gastropoda; order Neogastropoda; family Conidae; genus Conus; species Conus betulinus. The sequence goes on from JADBJO010000399.1 coordinate 64,157, forward strand.
CAGGGGCAGCGTCCCGATCACGATGTCCACCGGGCAGCTTGATACGTCGGGCCAGCCCGGCCGGCTTGATGCACAGCTGTCCACACACACACACACACACACACACACACACACACACACACACACACACACACACACACATGTGTGCATGCCCATGCATGCATGCATGCATACATGCACAAACACACACGCGCGCACACACGCACGCACACACACACACACACACACACACACACACACACACGCACACACACACATGCAACAGAACTTATGATTTTTTTTTGATATGGCATAACACACACACATTTCAATTTCCGATCAAAAAAAATTCTGTTGATGCTTCAAATTCCATACAGACTTCAAAAAAATTCACTTTTTTTTTTGAAGTTACAAACTTGCGTGCATTGTTCTCATTGTAACAAATAAAACGTAGGTTACTTATCACAATTTTTTAAATTTACAAATTTGCGTGCATTGTTCTAATTACAACAAATAATGAAACGCAAGTTACTCTATTAAAAGTCTACCTACTTCCCTTTCTTCGAAGAGCAGAGAACAAACTTCAAACCATGTACAATGTAACCACTATTTTCAGATCAAATCTCCCACAACACTGCGGAAGTCTGGGTAGAATAGTTGCTTGGCCCTTAATAAACTAGTACCATTTGCCAAAACAGGAATATCCTACAAGAGATGAAATGAATTGAACGCTCTTAATTTGAAACCGGACCTTTTTTTT
>JADBJO010000399.1:74895-79895 GCA_016801955.1 Conus betulinus
TGAGGAACTTCGGGTCAAAAACACGGTCATAAGCAGGATTGGGGGGTCCACAGAAGAGATTCAAGCAACAGTTGAAAGAAAGTTGCTGTCAACGATTTGAGACGGGGGTGGTTCCGATGCCTTTGAATACAGACTGTATGTATAATGCACCCAGAGTCGAAGCCCTTGATGATGGATGGGATCCAAAGTTTTCAGGTAGGATGGTCTTCCAGAGCCATAGATAAGACAGCCGCCGTAGCCCGGTTCTGAGCAAATCGGATCCCTGTGAAGATGAACAAGAGTTTATGTATCAGTGCCCCAACCCGTATGTGCCACAACTTTCAGGATGTTTACTGCTTTTTGACAAGAAGGTTTCAAGTGCTGATGTGACTTTTAAAGTTCAGTTTGGGGTTGCAAATAACTTTCCCCGAATCTACCTTCCTTCACAGCAGGAATGGTCGATTTATCTAGACCACCCTCAGGGTCAGTAACGTATTGTGGAAAAAAAAATGTGACAGTGGTCACACAGAGGTTTGGTACATAGAAAAGTAACCTATTTTCTTCGGCCCACTGTTGAATCTTATTCGTGAAGAGCAGGAGTCGACACTGTACGCCAGCATACGTGGCTCCTACTACATGGAGTGCAAAGTCATCAACAACCAGAGGACTTGGAACCTAAGTGTACATAACTGAAAATCTAATTAATGAAGACTGATAGTGAAGAGGCCGGGTGAAAGAAATGTCCCCTTGGGGTACACACAACTCCTGCTCGTGGATGTCAAACAACGTGGAAAATCGATCAGCCAGAAAAAAAAAATCACACAGAAAGAGGGAGATGACCTCGAAAACCCTAGATTGTGATGATCCACGAAAATTTCAGACTTCCAAGTGGTGCCTTCAGCTTTCTCCAGGTTAAAAAAAAAAGTAGCAGCCATGTATTGTTTGTTAATGAAAGCGTTGCGGATAGTGGTTTCGAGATGGACTAAATGGCTAATGATAGAATGGTACTTGCAGAAATCACACTGTTCTTAGGTCAACAGGCCATCGGTTTCCAGCTTCCACATCAGACGAGAGTTGACTATCTTTTCCATTAATCCGCGCAAGGCAGTTGAGCACAGCCACTGGGCGATAGTTAGAAGGGTTGGTCGTCTCCACTAGGCTTAGTAACTGGAATAATGAGGGGTTTTTTTGCCAGGATGGCGAAAGTACTCTGTGGTCCGCATATGATTTTAGAAGGGTTTGGAATCAGCTCTCAGGGAGAGGTATTTCAAAAGTGTTTACTGCACAAGAGCAGAATCACTACAGGTTTGCCTAACTGATTTTGGTTCATGAAGTAAAAAAAGCAAATCGAAGACTTCAGTGAAGTCAGAAGAAAAGTTACAGGGAAAATTTTCTTTCCGTTGCTTAGTTTAAAAAAAAAAATGCAGATCTCTATTTGCGGAGGTAGAGGAGAGCCAATAGCCTGGCATCAGCTTGGTTATGGGTAATAAGAGCGTCTGCAAGTTTTGGATGATGAATGGAAGGTTTGTGGTTTTCTTTGTGTCCAAGGTTTCCATGCCTGTCTAGACCCTGACCGCAAGCATCTCCATTCACGCAGATCACAAGACAGCATTTTGGCATTGTGCTAGCTCCAAAATAAGGTCAGAAGATCCGCATCCTATTTTTCGCCTCTGCCCCCCCCCCCCCCCCCCCCCCACTCTCCCTAACACACACACACACACACACACACACACACACACACACACATCCACACACACATTATATTCCCCCTCCCACCTACATCCACACCGTTTCACGTTATATGTCCCCTCTTTATTTTTGTCTTGCCCAGCTCCCCAATTCCTCTTACCATTCTCTCTCTACAACCCAGCCTCTCGCTCTATTTTTCCCCTTCAATACTGTCTCCCTCTCTCTCTCTCTCTCACACACATACACTCACACTCACACACACATACAGACACACAGACACACACACACACACACACAAACGCGCGCGCGCGCATACACACACATACCCAAACTGTGGAAGAACTTGTGTTTCAGGTTTCGATGCCTATCTATTCCCAATCTGAAAGCATCTCCACTCACGCAAAACACAAAACAGCGTTTCGGCATTATGTTAGCTGCAAAATAAGGTCAGATGAACACACGCTCCCCACTCACCTCTTTCCAAACTCCACTACCCCTCCCTCCTCTCTCTCTCTCTCTCTCTTTGTCGCAAGCGCGCACGCGCAAACACACACACATACGCACACACGCGCGCGCGCGCACACACACACACATAACTTTTTACCCGCCCCACCTCCAAATCCTTTCGCTCACCTCCTTTTTCCTCTGTGTGTGTGTGTGTGTGTGTGTGTGTGTGTGTGTGTGTGTGTGTGTGTGTGAAAGGAAAAAGGAGTGTGTGAGTGGAAGGGTTCTGAGGTGGGGAGGGAAGGAGGGGGGTGTAAAGAAAAGCACCGGGGATGTATAAATGCGAGTGTGTGTGTGTGTGTGTGTGTGTGTGTGTGTGTGTGTGTGTGTGTGTGAGAGAGAGAGAGAGAGAGAGAGAGAGAGAGAGAGAGAGAGAGAGAGAGAGAGAGAGAGAGAGAGAGAGAGAGCGAAAAAAATGGGTCAAATCACATTTTCAAATGTTTTTAAACTGGCTGTTATTTTACGGAAATAGAGCAAACAGAGCAACCGCAATGTTTAGAGAAGAGCCGTTCAATTAAGCTCAATAAGCGTGCTCTCCAACGACTTTCTGACGTTTTCTTTTCTTGATTATATTCTTTAAAGTCATTTCTCTTTCAAAATCTGTTTGGAAACATATGCTTTGCTGTTTTTTTTTTTCTCTAAATAAACTATTGAGGTTTAATTTATCTTAAAAGTATCTAAACAAAATATGCTGGGTACTATCAAGCAAGAAAAAGGAGAAATGTAAGACTATCAAAAAAAAAACAAAAAAAACAAAAAAAAAAAAAAAGGGGGGGGGGGGGGGGGGGGGGATATCTGTTTGCGTGGTTTTGTGTATATATTTTCACCCCACTTCGTCAGTTATGCAAGCACACACGCACGCGCGCGCGCGCGCGCACACACACACACACATACACGCGCGCGCGCGCGCGCACGCACACACGCGCGCGCGCCTGTACGCACGCGCGCGCGTGCGCGCGCACACACACACGCACACACATATATATATTCCATCCCCTCCCCTCCTCCCACCTTTCCCCAATCACTTTAAACTGCACCGCTCCGACCCTCCTTCCCCTTCGCCCTCCTGTCGATGCTATTCGCCGGCACACCAAGTCATAGTAGGTCTTCTCCTATCAACTCCAGCCCATTGACGACGGTGAAGAACAGATAAAGAAGTGAAGTTGTCCCCACGGAAGGGCATGGGAGGAAGGAGGGGGGCGGTGTGATGAAGACAGAAGATGGGGGGGGGGGGGGGGGGGGGGGGGGAGTGGCGGAGGGGAGGGAGTGGGGGGAGGGGAGGGTGGGTGTGTGGGTGGGCGGCGGGGTGGTGTGTGGGTGGGGGGGGGGGGGGGTTGGGTGGAAGGACGCAAGTTTCTGGCTCGAAAACTCAAAGAGATTCCAGACACCCTGGGCAAGAGAGGAGTAATCGCTGTGAGAGAGAGAGAGAGAGAGAGAGAGAGAGAGAGAGAGAGAGAGAGAGAGAGAGAGAAGAGAGAGAGAGAGAGAGAGAGAGAGAGAGAGAGAGAGAGAGAGAGAGAGAGAGAGAATGTGTGCTGCTGGGGGAGAGGAAAGCGGCACGGAGCGAGGGAGAAGCAAACGGTGACAGTCGGTCGGGAACAGTGAAGAATACAAACAACCAACCAAAATAATAATAATAATAAACACGATACAACAAAACAACCAGAAGGGCGGTAGGGTGAGGGCAGGGCTCCACAAACAAACTTTTTAACGGGTTTCGTCCTTGGCTCACACTCCATCCAGTTCCACAACAAAACAAACAAACAACAAAAAGAAAAACGTTGCAGTTTCTAGACCCGCCCTTCAACCTGCACTGAATCTTCGTGGCTTCGTTTGGAGGCCGCGTTGTCTCTTTTCACCCAAAACGGGTGGAGTGTTTTTTTTTTCCGCGACGTGAATGAAAACATAACCCTCGCCGATATGACAATAAAGTTGAGACTCATGACAAATGATGTTCATCTGCTTCAATCTATCTTCTGGACAGCGTAAACGATGTCATTTTTTAAAAAAATGTCACCAGTTTTTTTGTTTATATCACTGATCACGTCATATCTGTAGGATAATGTTTTACACTTGGCACGAGGACCTGGTTAAAAACATGAAATAAAGAAAGAAGGATCTAGGATCCACTGCTTGATCCGTATCCGCACCACGGATCCGGCCCCAAATTCAATGGGCTTCTCCGTGGGTCACACCCACACACCTTCCATCTTGCCACCCGAAGTTCCTTTGAAGTAGGTTGGGGTAGTTGAGAAGAAGAAAGAAGAAGAAGAAGAAGAAGAAGAAGAAGGAAGAAGAGAAGAAGAAGAAGAGAACAAGGGAGAAAAAGCACCCTTGTGTTCCCAGCAGCACAGTACAGCACAGTCAGACAGTGAACAGAATTTCTTACTGAAAGTCAAAAGTGATAATCCATACGTAGGTAAGACAGACGGGTACAGAGATACATAAATAAAAAGAAACGGATGAGTATATAAACAAGAGTGAGAGAAAGAAGACAGCCCTATGTACAGACATGAAGAGGAGAAGGGAAAAGTACGTGGTTATGAGAAGACGACGACGAAAGAGAGAGAGAGAGAGAGAGAGAGAGAGAGAGAGAGAGAGAGAGAGAGAGAGAGAGAGAGAGAGAATCATATGAAAGAGAAAGAACTGCCTCACATTTGCAAAGAATCTACTCGCGGTAAAGTTAAAATCTAGACTATGAAAACACCGCCAAAAGATTAAACTATTTCACATTTAGTGTCGACATAGGCTGAGAAAGGAATACCTGTTTACAAAACTGATGCCTGTTGAACAAACAGCAGACCTTCCTCTCGCGAGCCCCCCCCCCC
>JADBJO010000399.1:84895-89895 GCA_016801955.1 Conus betulinus
CTCATATGAAGTGCAGTCTGCACGAGCATGCATGTGACTGTGTGAGAGAGAAAGATGGCTGAAGGTAAAGGTGCGGAGGTGGAGGGGTGGTGGAGGGAGATTTGGAGGGGGGGGGAAAGGGGACACAGTCCGTGAACGTGGGAGCAAAGAGTATGAAATTTGTATTGTAAAATATTCAGTGGAAATTACAGAAGCAATACTACTGCTGCTGCTGCTGCAGCATTGTTGAAGGAGACAGACAGAGGCAGGAAGTGTGTGTGTGTGTGTGTGTGTGTGTGTGTGTGTGTGTGGGTGTGGGGGGGGGGGGGGGGGGGGGGGGGGGGGGGGGGAGGGGGTGAAAGAGAGAAATAATATCACACTATATTTAACAGCAAGGTTGGGATGAAGAGAGTGAGGGGGACGGGGGGGGGGGGGGGGGGGGGTGCTGAGCGTAGAAACAGGGTGGGGATGGAGGTTTCGGGTAGAGTTGAGACGGGAAGGAGGTAAAAAGGTTTGAAGGAGAAAGAGGAAGTACGGGTATGGGAGTATTCTTGACAGGGTGGTGTTAAATATCCCCTTGTTATAAGTTTTCAAAGCACAACCGTTTCGAAATAACAGGCAAATACGCAGATGGGAGAGAGGATGGGGGACTAGGACGTGGTAAAGAATGATGGGGGTGGTTGGGGAGGGAGGGCGGAGGGGGGAACGGGATGGCGTGAGGGCGCGGGTATGTGTGTGTGTGTGTGTGTGTGTGTGTGTGTGTGTGTGTGTGTGTGTGTGTGTGTGTAAGTGTAAGTGTGTGTGTGCATATGCGTGTGTGTGTACGTGTGGCCGGGTCCGTAGCAATGTCTTGAAAGCTATGTGTGTAGATTTTCGATGCAGCAAGGATAAAGACTTCTTGTTATTGTTGCTGCTACTGTCCCATCTTCTGTGCCAGCTGAGTGGCATTTCCCCCGCGCCGCTCTTTCCAGCTGCCCGTCCACAGCCACACCTTGGCTTATCCGATCAAAGCCCTATCACAGTAGTCCGTATGGAGCAGCTAAAGTCTACTCGTCACGAGGCAACCCACCAAACGAGACACTGCACTGCTGTCAAGCCACGTCGGTGGTGTTCAGTGGTGCCCGTTCTGACCCAGCATATGCGGGACACCACCTGCTTGCTCACCAACTGACGACAATAACAGCTTATTCGGGGAGCCTGCGTGAGTGCGCGTTCCCTCCAGAAGGCGCCTCCACATCCACCCAACGACAGTCCCAGTGAACTTGCCAATACCAGCCACCTCGATATTAGCTCCTGTGAACATTGACGCGGAGAGGAAATTGAAACCGAAGTCGCCATGAGAGCAGCGCATGAAGGGCCGCAGAATTTTACGCTCTGTTATGCTGGTCGATGATGATGAGGGTGACGAAGATGATGCCATGGGGTTTCATTTCGGTCTGACTGGATGACAACAAGGCTGTACTCTGCGTTTGCTTTCACAACCAGTCCTTGCGTCATTTAGGCCTGAGAGATACAGACACTTGCGATGTTGGTCAGGAGACCTGAGCAACTCTCTCAGAGACACATCTGTATCTTTAGTTGATGAAACTTGACCATGTGGTTCCAGTCTTCTCACGTGAGCCTACAGCAAACTCTACTCTGGGCAGGAGCTGGTCGGGGCAGAAATACCCCACAAATGAACGGCTTTGATGGGAATCGAACTCACCAACTCCCGACGGAATCCGCGACAACTAACCACTGTGCTGCGGCTGCTGGTTTTACAATTATCATTCTGACCTTGACCGTGATTGAACTTGAAGGTCATAGAACACATTAGACCGAATTCAGGGCAGCGTCAACACTGTGCCGCGGCTGCTGGTTTTCAAATTCGTCCACTATGAAACCGATTTCTCTCGAAAAAAAAAAAAAAAAATGGACGGTGTTGAACGGGTCACCCTCCCAAACACATGCGCTGAAGAACTAACATTCTGTGCGGGCAGAAACTTTCCAGAGATCTCACAACTAAGGGATCCAGAGGAGATGCCTTCCTCTCCTAAACCATGTTGCCGCCCGTCCCCTCATCCCTTCGCTGTCTCCTTCTCTTCTGCCTCCTACTTCTTTCTGTTTTCTTCTTTCTGACTCTGTCTGTCTGTCTGTCTCTCTCTCTATTTCTGTGTGTGTGTGTGTGTGTGTGTGTGTGTGTGTGTGTGTGTGCGTGTGCGCGCGCGAGCGTGCGTGCGTGCGTGCGTGCGTGAGTGTGTGTGTGTGTGAACAATAGCTGCAATACTTTGCTCGATGCAGCAGCACTGGATTGATGGGAAATGACCCGTGAGAATGAGCGAATCGATCGACCCTCTCCCCCCCATCCTTCCGCCCATCTTCATCGCCATTCCCGCTCTCTGTTTTCCCCACCCTTATGTACATCCCCCCCCCTCCCTTCACCCACCCCCCCCTCCCTCCCCCCCCCCCCCCCCCCCCTCTCCTGATTCTCAGCAACCTTCCCCATTCTTCTCCTTTGCCCTTTTGTCCCCTCTCGTCTCCGCTTACCTCTTCACCCACTCTGTGTCTCCTCCTCCTCTGACCAACCGATTGTTCTTCGGTGGAGGAGGATTTCAGCAAGGATGGCAAGGGTTGGGTTGGGACTGAACAGGGAACTATTGATTTTGTTTCGCCCTCTCCAACGGACTGCTGTTTTCTCTCTCGTTAGGCACAAGATTTCCTCCTGTCACAGGTGTGATGGGTTTGGCTGGTTTTTTTTTTTTTTTTTTTGGGTTTATGTTTAATATTTCTTTTTTTTTTTTTCTTTTTTTTTTTTCTATTTCCTTATCGTTCTTGACGTGTGTACGGAGAGAGAGAGATGCTTTGTTTGCTTGCCTGCTGTTTTGTTGATTATTGTTTTTTGGCTCCCATGTTTTCTATTGAAGTATAAGAGAAGAAGGAAAGAAAAGCGCCGATATGGGGAACCACACACACACACACTCACTCACACTCGCACGCACGCACGCAAGCACGCGCACACACACACACACACACACACACACACACACACACACACACACACACACAATCACATCATCATATACTAGTATCCATCCACTTGCTCTGCCCATCGCAAATGCTTATGACTGTCTTCAGAACTGTAATTTTGACAGCTTCGTGTCCCCACCCGCCTTGACCTCGACGTTATCATCCTACTTCGTCGCTTGCTCTTCCTAGGTCCATATAGCCGTGCTCGCTGAACGTGACTTTATATACTTGAACACATTTACGCTGCAGCCTCCCGTGGCGGCACTGCTTTATTCCACACACCCTGGAACTCCACGCGCATTAAAGATCAATGGAGAACCGCACTCCCGGATGCTTTCAATTCATGTTTGGGGCGTAGAGGTAAGCGTGTGTCAGTGTGTCAGTGTGTCAGTGTGTGTGTGTGTGTGTGTGTGTGTGTGTGTGTGTGTGTGTGTGTGTCGGTGGTGGTGGTGATGGATGGAATGGGAGGGGGAAGCAGAGACAAAGGGGAGACCCAGGGATGGGATCAACCCAAAGAGGGTGAGGGTGAGGGTGGGGCAAGGAGGTTCAGGAGGAGACAGAGAGCGGGAAAGGGTAAACAGAGCAATGGATAGACTGAAACGCTGAGAGAGAGAGAGAGAGAGAGAGAGAGAGAGAGAGAGAGAGAGAGAGAGAGAGAGGAGAGAGAGAGAGAGAAGAGAGAGAAAGAGAGAGAGAGAGAGAGAGAGAGAGAGAGAGAGAGAGAGAGACGACAGACTGACAGACAGAGACATAGAAGGGGGTGGGGGGTGGGGGGTGAGAAATTGACACAGCAATACGGAGAGAAAGCAAGAAAAACACCAACAAACAGAAAGACAGGGTAGTGAGGAAGAGAGAGAAACTGCGGCAGAGATTAACGGGAGAGAGACAGAAATATTGACGGGGGGCAGTTGGGGTGGGGGTGGGGAGGGTGAGAAAGAGAGTGAGAGAGAGAGAGGGAGAGCTGGACTGGGAGAGATATAAAACAGAGAGAGAATAGACGGGAAAAGTGTTTATGATTTAATATTAGTATTTGATAAACAGAAAAGCAGAGAGAGAGAGAGAGAGAGAGAGAGATGGAGAGGACAGACAGGACAGACAGACAGAGACAGACCGACAGACAGACAGACAGAGAGACAGACAGAGACAGAGACAGGACAGCAGAGACAGACGTGGATGAAGCATGTCTACCCGATTTGTCTGAACGTTCGCAGTGAAAGCGGGCAAATGGGCTTTTGGACAAAATGGGTTGCAACGAGATGATCTATGCTATACGGTTCATCATACAGTGTGCGCCACAGAGCAACTTCATCTCTTGAAAGGTACGAGTGGGTGTAGAACGTATGTCCCCCCCGTGTGTAACCTGCATACAAGCCCCTCTTCTTTACAGATCTTAGGAACAGGTGGCAGGACCAGTTTTCGATCGGGGAAGATCTATAAGAGATCTCTGTCTGGTAGTTCCACCTCTTTTGCCTAAAGGCTTTACAGGCAAGTTTGTGCTCGGGGTTTCAGATCTGACTAAGGACTGGATGCTTTAGACGTCCTTTTTCTCCCTGTGGCATATATCTGGCGAAATCCTTCACTATTTCATTACCTAGGATGCCTTCGTGTGGCCTCGGGAACCCAACAAAAAACAACGTTTTAACAGTCGTGTTTCAGTGACGAAACGCGTTTAATATAAAACCACAAACTGTTCCAGCTAACACTGTTCTACACGTTAGTTATCTTGTGGGCGTGTTCTCTACAGTCATGAAAAGAAGCAGAGGTGGAGGGAGGGCGCTTGAAGAAAGCAATACAGGGGGTGTGTTTGCCTCCAGTTTGATAGGTCGACACAGGCTATACACACACAGACGCCAGCACTCTTGGTGGGCCTGTGGAGGAGATTGGGGCATGGGAAAACAAACGAGGGTTTTCCCTTCCTCCTTCGTGTTTTGCCCGGCTCCTGCAAGTCGATACTTGGCATCCCCCTTATCAAAAACACAGCCTTCGCCCTGATCATCCACGGGTGCCAGTCGGAA
>JADBJO010000399.1:97395-99895 GCA_016801955.1 Conus betulinus
GTGTGTGTGTGTGTTGTGTGTGTGTGTGTGTTTGTGTGTGTGTGTGTGTTTATATATATATATATATATATATATATATATATATATATATATATATATAATATATATAATATATATAGCTACTTTCAAGCTATCGTTGAAAAACGAATCATGACATCATATTCTGAACGAAGATCGTCCCAGAAAGTTAGGTCCCCCCGCGAATGATTCAAAAGACCTTTCAGCGATTTACCTGGTTCTTAAAGGCTGGACGCAGAACATACCACTGTCAACAGAAGATCGAAGCTGGGGAGAACATACACAGAAGTTTAGAATATCAGAAGCACATCCCAGACCTGTTCCCGACTCAGCTGAGAAAAAAAAAAAAAAAGAAAAAAAAAAAAGAAAAATAATGGAAGAAAGCCTTAAGGACATTCTGGACATACTGACGTAAATGGACTAAACTGGCCAAGGTCAATGCTCTTATAAACGGACATGATCCCATCTTCTCCTGGTCCTACTCATCCCAGCTGCCCAGTACTGTAGTCTTTTAAGTCCGAGAGATAAAGAAAGACACAATTACACAAGGGGAGATGGTGGTGAATGGGATAATGGGTTAAAGACAGACTGTGAGAGAAAGAGAGAGAGAGAGAGAGGGAGAGGAAAATGGCCCAACTTTCCACTGCGGCTTCTTCCTTTGCAAGCTAATAACTCTTGAAGTGTTGATCCATGGCAGGACAAAAAAAAAAAAAAAAAAAGTTCCAAAGGGCGGGGGGCGGTGCAGTGGAGCCCAGGCCCTAATGAAGAGGAGATTAGCGCTGGAAGGCAGGCGGCAAATGGCCTCAACACTTCGCAAATTAGCAGCACACACCCCCGAGCTCCTGCCACGGTTACGAAGGCAGAATCAACCCCGGATGCTTTCATCTGGTCCTCTCCGCCAAGGGTTCCCGCCCCCTTCCCTTACCCCCCCCCCCCCCCCCCCTCCCTGCCCCGCATCCCTTCCCTTCCTGCCCCGCAGCATCCCCACCTCCTGCCCCCGCAGCATCCCCACCACCTCCGCATCTGTACATCCCCCTCAACCACACCCCCCCCCCCCCCCCCCCCCCCCACACACACACACACACTCCCCCACCCTCGCCACCTCCTGTGTTTGTTTTTGACATGAAACAGGAGTTACTGGGAAAGGGCAGAGGTGGCGTGTGGGAGGTGGTTGCCCTCGCCGCAGCATCTCTTTCTGAAATCCCGAATCATCAATAAAATGGTTAAGAAATTCAGTCACAAGGAATGTTGTTCGCAAAACAATGGGTACGCCTTACAAAGATAGCGTGTAAAAGCAGGGCAAGTCTCATGTCATCTATGAATCGACTTAGTCTTTTCTCACACATCCCCCATCTCTCTCTTTCCCCTCGCTCTCTCTTTGTCTCTGTTGCAATAGCCCTTTCCTTTCTCACACATCCACCATCTCTCTCTTTCCCTCGCTCTCTCTTTGCCTGTTGCAATAGCCTTTCTCACACCCACCATCTCTCTCTTTCCTTCGCTCTCTCCCCTCTTTGTCTGTTGCAATGGCCTTTTCTCTCACATATCCACCACCTCTCTCTTTCCCTCGCTCTCTCTTTGTTGCAATAGCCTTTCTCACACATCTACCCATCTCTCTCTTTCCCCTCGCCCGATCTCTCTTTGTCTCTTGCAATAGCCTTTCTCACATATCCACCACCTCTCTCTTTCCCTCGTTCTCTCTTTGTCTCTTGCAATAGACTTTCTCACATATCCACCACCTCTCTCTCTTTCCCTCGCTCTCTCTTTGTCTGTCTTGCAATAGCCTTTCTCACATATCCACCATCTCTCTCTTTTTTCCCTCGCTCTCTCTTTGTCTCTTGCAATAGCCTTTCTCACATATCCACCATCTCTCTCTTTCCCTCGCTCTCTCTTTGTCTGTTGCAATAGCCTTTCTCACATATCCACCACCTCTCTCTTTCCCTCGCTCTCTCTTTGTCTCGTGCAATAGCCTTTCACACATATCCACCACCTCTCTCTTTCCCTCGCTCTCTCTTGTTGCAATAGCCTTTCTCACATATCCACCACCTCTCTCTCTTTCCCTCGCTCTCTCTTTGTCTGTTGCAATAGCCTTTCTCACATATCCACCACCTCTCTCTTTCCCTCGCTCTCTCTCTTGTCTGTTGCAATAGTCTTTCTCACACATTCACCCATCTCTCTCTTTCCCTCGCTCTCTCTTCGTCTGTTGCAATGTGAGGTGACTGCAGATGGAAATGTAAACAAATCTTAAAAGGTATTTGAAAAAGAAAAAAAAAAACCGCCGCCAGATACCATGGAATTACAAGACAAAACACGACGCGTTCCAACCTCTTAGGTCTTCTTCAGGCGAGAGAAACAACACTTACGAAATAAAGCGATTGCCCGTTCTTCATTTTCGTTGGTCCGAGTGTTGTTTATCTTGCTTGAAGAAGACCTAAGAGGTCGAAACGCGTCTGGTTTTGCCTTGTTATTCGTTTGTCCATGTTAT
>JADBJO010000399.1:107395-122395 GCA_016801955.1 Conus betulinus
GTTCGACCCGTGGCATCTGGTCGTAACCACAGTACGTCTGCACGGAGTTCTGTCCCTGGGCTGTTTGAGAACTGGTGAGGAGGGAGTGAGGGGTACTGTCCAATACCATCCACTGGATGGCACGAGATCTGGCTGCACACCAAAAATTCATGCCCCTAGGCCTTGCTTAAGTAAGGAGTCGAGTATTTATAGACTGGCGCAATTTGATTGTTTTTGAGAATTCTTATTGTGGTCTGAAAGTTGATTCTCCTCATTTTCTTTCACACGGCCATCAAAGAACAAGCTAGGTGGTTTCAAGCAGACAGATTGAAATCAAAGAAATGGGACTGTCTGGGAGCTTTCCGATGGCGCAAAAAGGTAAGGGTCACGGGTGAGTGCAAAGGCTGAACTGTGACGTCAGCTAGGAGGAAGGTCATGTATTTGAAGATTGCGATTTCATCGGTGAAAATCCCTCCAAAACACGGAAATAATTGGTGGGGAATTGTTCTCTTGATCTATTAGCAGTTTGATATCAAATGCTGGCTCAAGCTGATGGGATCCCTCTAAACCTTTACATGGACTATATATAATGTTTAGTACAAAATCCTAATTGTGACGTGTGACCAACGTGAGGTGGGAGTGAGGGGGGCAGTACTCACGATACCGTCCACGGGATGGAACGAAATTTCCCCGCTATGCGGCTATCACTGACCTTCTCGCTTCTACAGCATCTCCATCGCTGCTCACTCCATCATCCTCTGTTCTTTGAATGATGGGAGTACGAGATGTGGTCATTTCGAGACGGGATTGAGGTGCGAGACTCGCAGGCATTTACGCACTTGGCACAGGTGTGTGAAAAGATGTCAATCAACAACAACAACAACAGCAACAAAAACAACAACAATAATCATAGCAAAATCTCCAACAACAACAATAACAACAACAATAACAACGATACTATAACTGCTATCATAACTACTATGTACAATGTCGTAGACAAAGTTTGGTAATACCGCAACTTCTGTAACCGTAAGGTAGAGAGAGGAGGGGAGGGGGGGGGGGGGGGGGGGGGTTGGGGGTTGGGGAACTAAACAATACATAAGTTGGGATTTGAAAGAAAAAGCACAAACAAATATTCACAGATGTTGTGACCAGTACGCATTTTTTCTCATTCAAATTTCTGCCCCCAATTCACCGTAAGGTAAATCTGTTTGACCTTTGCTTCTGCTTTTGTTTTCACCATGCAAAAAAACAACACAGAAGTGACTCGTCGCCCAAGAAAGACTACTTTCCTTTCATTCCCCGTCTCTCACCGACAATACCCCCACCCCAACCCCCCACCCCCGCCTTCCATCCCTCCTGATTCTGCTGAAACCATCGCACGGGGATACATCCGAGTCTATGTCAAATCGGCGATCCCCTCTCTCCCACACTCGTGATATCTTGTTGACTCTCCTCCTCAACCTTCTCCCAGTGCAGTCTCAACAACCCCTTGCCAGAGAAAGAACGCCAGGCTGCAGCCAGCAGAGACGGCCACCACTGTATACAGATTACACATTGCCCACAGCCTCTCTTCTCCGGCGCACATGCAAATATCACTTAACAGGCACTGCTTCTCCCCTGAGAAAGAGGAAAGAAATCCCGTGCGATGTACCAACGGCATCGTCTGCATGGAAATGACGGGTAGAGGTGCAGGGGGTTGCTGGCTATCTGGCCCGCAGTATGAATCCCGACATGCTACAGAGGCCTATGAGCTTCAAAGGATCGGAATAACTGTTCTCACGATTTCAATACCGTTCGTGATGAACACCGTGATAAATGCTGTTTTCCACGTAGAGACTGTGATTGTGTGCGTCGATGGAGACGGTATTTATGATGGGAAAGACGTCTCTATTGATCTCTCGAACAGAACAGATGGTGTAGTTATGTATAATCATAGGAAGAAAATTCAAGCAAAACCGGACATTTTCCCTGCTTTCGACACTGTTATGATACCTGAAAATGATTCAAAAGGAAGGAGACAACCTTATCATTTGGCTTCGAAGGAAAATAACAAACCAGCAGGGTAACGCTCGCTTCCATGATGATAGGATTACAGACCCATGACTCCAACCGAATGCTGCTTACGACATCAAATCGCGCTGAAGAAATACCAACAAAGACCCACACAGAACAAACAAGGAGACATCCCAAAGTAGCATGTTCAAGAAGACTAATCTTAACAGCCCGATGCGATAAATACTAAGTCTAAGATTCCAGTATTTTCGTGGGTACCAACTGCCATCTTGTGCAAGTAGCTACGTAGACGAGTCCTCTTATCTGTTGTCATAAGCCACTATTACTTTTTCACGAATCCTACTCGCCTGTTTTCATGGTGATCACTCATGCCGCAATATCAAGACGAACTGCAGAAAACGAGAAATAATGAATCATGGAGATGAAATGTCTCCACGTGAAAACACGATTAATACTGTTCAAAAGCTGAGAATGACTGTTCTGACAAAGATGCTGTTTATTTAAAAAAAAAAAAAAAAAAAAAAAAAAAAGGAGGAAAAATAAAGGAATACAGTAATTATGGATTTTTAATCCTCAACAGCTCCCACAGCTCAGGGGCGGCACAGGGGGTCGGACGATTTTTCATCTGGAAGAACTCCGTGAGCCCTTTAAGCACACAAAGAAATGAAGCGACCGCACTGACACTGGTAGAGCAGACAGAGAGGCAGACTCCGCGACTATGGCAGCGGCTAAACATTCAGCAAAGCATGAAGGGAACAAGAGACCCATCTGCACGGGGACGAGAAAAAACATCGTGGAAGTAATATGATCAAGCTAAATGAGTGCTCCCCCCCTTACGTGCCACAAACTTCACCCTCTTACATGCCAACAGGCTGGGGGGGGGGGGGGGGGGGGGGGGGGGGGGGGGGGGGGGGGGGGGGGGGGGGGGGGGGGGGGGGCCCTTCTACCAAATAAATCCTGCAATAATAACGGTTAAGAATGTGGCAAATGTTTTTATAAAGAAACAGAATTTCCAGAAATGGCAGCCGCTGTTTTAACAGGCACACAATTTTCGGGAGATGCAGCAAGTATTTAGAGAGAAACACAATGTTTTACAGAAATACAGTCCATGTTTCAACTTCAAGCAGATGCAGCTAATGTTAACAAAATCACACCACTTTATACAGGTGCAGCATGTGTTTATACATGGCGTATGGTTTTCTACAGACCACGCTGATGTTTAAAACAAGAGGCACGGCCTTTACACCTCTTGTCGTTCTCCATCTTAAGTAGATGTAGTAACTTTCCACTTATGCACAAGTTTTTTCTTTGACGTTCTGCTGCAATAGAACGTCACGATTTAACCTCCAGAAGTGAAACTGTAGGTGTGCGAGATTCATCTTGCACACGTTAGAAATCGGTGGTTTTCGTTGCAGTACTGATCTCAGAGAAATAAGAAAGGTCTGTGGGGTTATCTACTGAGCTATACACAACCGCGTGTGCGAGTATGTGACCTTTATGCAGAAAAGCATTAACTTTGCGCGAGATGTTCTGAAGCTCGAAAACAAACAGAACAACTTCAAAGCTGTCATTCACACACACACACACACACACACACACACACACACACACACACACATATATATATATATATATGAATTATAAACAAAGCTTGCTCTTATGTCTCAGATTATAATTCAATATTTCTTGCAGTCATTGCAACACCTAGCTGCTCTGTAAGTTGCTGGAATGGTGCTCGGTACTTATCCTTGGAATTTATTGTTTCATTGTATATATATATATATATATATATATATATATATATAGAGAGAGAGAGAGAGATATAGAGAGAGAGAGAGACGCCCATACAAAAAACAATTACAAAGAAAGAAATTCTGCGCCATGGCATCCAAATTTGATGCAAACTTGTATGCATGCATTCTGAATGCTTTTCAACTTCTCTTGCTTGTCTTGTACGGATAGGGTGCCCCCCCCCCCCCTCACACACACACACGTGCGCCCACGCACGCACGCACCACGCACACAGACACACACAACCAGAAAGTCAGAAAGAATGCGAAAAACCACCTTGAATAAAGTTGAAAAAGAGTTGCTGCCCATTTATATGCAAATGAAAGCTTGGCAGAGGCAAAGCGTAAGGGGTCCTGGAAAACTAGTACAAACAGCTGGATCAATATTATGTGGGGATAAATCAGTGAGCGAATTGCTTGTATTCCCCTGTATACCCCCCCCCCCCCCCCCAACCCGACCAAATGCTCGACTCTCTCTCTCTGCTCTCTCTCTCTCTCTCTCTCTCTCTCTCTCCTGCTTTTTTTCTGTTGTCAAATCTACCAACCTTCCACCTTTTCACCACGTCCATCTCTCGCCTCAAACAAAAGGCTAAGCCGCCGGTCGGTACACAAATTGTGGGCCATCTGGCCCAAGGTCGTCTGTACTCTTCTCAATGATCGATGGTCGTGTTGTCCAACTGGTCTGTCAACAGCTCTCGTGTTTAAAAGGCCTTTAGGTAATGGAGCCAAGCCGGGCGACTGAAACTAGAACTAGTCTTTAATCGAATGAGCTCTGCTGTCCACTTTCATAGCCACGTTTTTCATTCAAACTGTGCAAAGTGTTTTTGTGTGGCTTTTGACTTCTATTCTTTGTGTCTTCTTCCTTCTTTACTTTTCTTCTGTTTTCTTCGTTTCACTGGACTACTGGTAGAACTAGAAATCTGATAAGCAGTACTATTGTGATTACCGCTATTATTACTATTTCTGCTACAATTTCGGATTTTATCTGATTTTTTAAAAAAATCTTCATTAGCCTACTAGTTGTACTGCGGCTACTAATGCCAGTCATAGTAATGCTACTATTGCTGCTGCTGCTAGCATTTCTACTATAGTACCGCTACTACTACTACTGTTACAATTACAATTTCTTCTTCTTCTTCTCTTCTTCTCTCTCTCTTCTCTCTCTCTCTCTCTCTCTCTCTCTCTCTCTCTCTCTCTCTCTCTCTCGGCGTTTCCCTTTTGTTCCTTTTGGTCTGTTATCATTTTTTTTTCTGTCCTCTAACCCCTCCAAAAACCATCAAACGCTAGCGTGAATTACGTGTAAGTATATGACCACCAGCATGCATATAAACTTACAAAGATTGTTCGAAGACACGCGGATAGGTTTTTGAACATATCATATACTGACCTGTAAAATGAACAGACAACAGAAACAGCAACTGGGACTAGTGCCTGAGAGCCCTAGTTGACTCCTGCACTCCGTGTTCTTGGCTAGCATACCCAGTTAAATCGTTACTCCACTGG
Organism: Conus betulinus; assembly: GCA_016801955.1. Classification (NCBI taxonomy): domain Eukaryota; kingdom Metazoa; phylum Mollusca; class Gastropoda; order Neogastropoda; family Conidae; genus Conus; species Conus betulinus. The sequence continues at coordinate 112,684 of JADBJO010000399.1, forward strand.
CATAACAGTATAAGCAAGCGTGCGCAAGTAGGGGGTGATTAGAGTGAGGGGGGGGGAGGGGGGGGGGGGGGGGGGGGGGGGCAGGGTATGTGGTTGGAAGGACGCACATGCTCAGCGATGATCTTGCAAAATACAATTTTAAAACGAAAGCTGAATCTGAACTGACAGAATTCGAGCATGAAACTTTGACTTCTTCGCCAAGCACGTTTATCCAACAATCCACTGAGAATAAAGAAGGCATGGCAAGCCAATTGAGCAACAATTTAACAATCAAATTGAAGTTTTGTTTGTTTGTTTTGTTTTTAAATGTTTAGATAGAACTGAAGCGTAAAAAGGTGAATTAGAAATGCGTGTTCGTTTTAAAGTGCATTTATCAACCTGTGCTGTTGATGAGCTTGTTTCCGTCAATTAAATCTTAACGACATTTATGCCAGTTCTCTCTCTCTCTCTCTCTCTCTCTCTCTCTCTCTCTCTCTCTCTCTCTCAGACACACTACCAACATCACCACCACCACACCACCACCACCACCATCAACCAACAACAACAATAACAAGCCGCCCACACACATTTCCCATCCTCCGATATTCAGCATCTTCCCTCTCCTGCCAGCACTCTGTCTAGGATATGACACTCAATCTACCCATCCATCCATTCATTCATTCATGAGCCGTGTGCTCTGCCTCGCGCGCCAATACTTGCTGCCGTTGTCTCTCCATCTTCCATCATGGGTTGAGAGGAGCGAGGATGAGAGAGCGGTTCTGTTCGACCCGTGACGTCTGTTCACCGCCCCCGTGCGATTTCTGGGCTTTGACTCTTTTGAGAACGGCACTCACCGCCACTGGGCTAAAAGGAAACGGTGGGTCCATTGATCAGAACATCGTTCACTGGATGGAAATGGAGCTCGCCGCTCGAAGCTCTCATTGACCATCTGACTGACCTTTTCCTAACACTTCAATCCACGGAGGTTCCCATCTTCCCATCCATCCACACTTCCTTTCCTAGAAGCCCCCGAGGCGTGTGCCATCGTCGATCACGGACAAGAAAAGGATGGGATCCTTTGTAACAATCACATGGGATGGGATCCTTTGCAACAATCACTTGGGATGGGATCCTTTGCAACAATCACATGGGATGGGATCCTTTGCAACAATCACTTGGGATGGGGTCCTTTGCAACAATCACTTGGGATGGGATGGATCCTTTGCAGCAATCCTTTGCAACAATCACTTGGGATGGGATGGGATCCTTTGCAGCAATCACTTGGGATGGGATCCTTTGCAACAATCACTTCGCATTTGGGAGGTGGGGATGAGAGACCTGATTAATAAAAAACAAACAAACAACAACAATACTGATGACAACAACGATGATGATCATGAGGACGAGGATGAAGATGATGACAAACACAAAAACAATAGCACAAAACAGCAACAATGACTACACTGATAACTGACAAGATCCTGATCTGCACGAGTAACTGGGAATTAACCACCCCACCCCACGCCGCCCACCCTGCTCCACATATTACAATTGTCATCACATACTGAAGAAAGCCACATAAACAAACAAAACACTCAGAAAGAAAGACGAAAAGAATTAAAAAAAAAAAAAAGAAAAGAAAAATACAATAAAACAGTATGACTGCAAAGGTCTTGTGGAATTGTGCGTCTTCTCATCTTAAATAGGCCCTAAACTGTAATGACTAAAACTGAAGTGGGAAATATATGTTTCCTCCTTTTTTTTTCCTTTCGTCTTCTTCTATTCCCCCCCCCCCCCCCCCCCCCCCCCCCCCCCCCCTTTGTTCTTGTTTTGTCTTTCAACGAAACAGTATTTTGTTCAACACTCAGTGGTCCATATGGGGCTCCAACCAGTGACCTCCGCCTTTTTTTCAGCATGACGCTCTCTCGTGAACTGAGCTGCTGGGGCCATCTTGATGTGGAAGGCTGTATTCCATGTCTACGAACCTCCCAGCGCTGTCCTCCCAACGACCTTAGGCAGGTGTCCCATGCCAAGCAAACCACAGCCTGAGAATGAACCCTGCAACTAGAACAAGTTTCTCATCAATCATTCATCCATGGTGCCGTGTGTGTTCGGGCTCGCGCCGATACCCTGTGCACTGCTTACAACCCCACTCCATCCAGCGTTCAAAGTGGGGGGGGGGGGGGGGGGGGCTCAGAGATCAGTTCTGTTTGACCGTAATACCGGTTCACCGCCACCGTGTGACTTGCACGGAGACCTGAGCTTTGGGTTGTTGAGAACGGGGGGGGGGGGGGGGGGGGGTGGGGGGGGGGGGGGGAACTTGCCGCGACTGAGCTAAAAGGAAACGGTGAGTTTTCGTTGACCAGATCACCCGATGGATGGCAAAGGAGTTCACCGCTTTGAGGCTTTCGCTGACCACCTCACTGACCGTTTCCCAACGCTTCGATCTCACTAACGTTTTCACATCCCGTCCACACTTCATTCCCCCCTACAAGCCTCTGAACAATGAGGTATGTGCTATCGTCTGTCACTGCCGAGAAGACCATGGAATCCATCGCAACGATGACTTGGCATTTGAGGGTGAAAGAATCGATTAACAATACCCCCCCCCCCAAAAAAAAAAATAAAAATAAAAAAAAAAATAAAAAAAAAAAAAATGAATAAGTAAAAAAATAATAATAATATAATAAATTAATAAATGAAATGAAATAAAAAAAAAATAATGATGATAACAATGATAATGAGAATAATAAAGACAATAAAAATAAGTATAGCAAGAACAACAACAATGACAATGATAACTAGCGTGACCCTGCTTTGCATGAGTAAACGGGAATCGATCCTCTATCCCCACAGGGTAAATGACATCACATAATAAGGAAGCGGCATAAACAAACAGAAAACTTCAAAACTTCAACAGAACACAAACAAAAACAAAACAGAGAGAGAGAGAGAGAGAGAGAGAGAGAGAGAGAGAGAGAGAGAGAGAGAGAGAGAGAGAGAGAGAAAAGAATAAGACAAGACAATAAACTAGCAAAAAAAAAAAAAAAATGCAAAAACTGAAACCAAACCCCTGTCCCCTTGGGTAGAGATCAAGTGCGCTACTATCCCTCCCCCCCCCCCCCCCCCCCCCCCCCCCCCCCCCACAAACAAAAAAAAAAAAAAAAAAAACAAAAAAAGCATCACTTGTGCTGAGCGTATAAAAGAACTCGGTAAGCGCTAAGGTACCATACCTCATGTTAATGACCGAACCGTATAATATAATCTGTAACAAGCCCCACAGTGCACTAACACAAATTGGAGAGGTAAAAACAACCCTTCTCTCTCCCAACAAATCATAAATTCAAAAAAAAAAAAAAAAAATTCACTGGTCCACATGGGGCTCAAACCACGACCACCACCTACATGCACGACGCTCTCTCACCCCAGTGAGCTGAAGGGTCAACTGATGTGGAAGGCTGTGTTTATGTCTACGAACGTCACGGCGCTGTCCTCCCAACCACCTTAAGCAAGTTTTACTTGTTAGATAATCTTTTCCAAACACTGAAGCCTGTGAGTGGATTAGGTTTACCGCAGATCGTGGCGATCAATGACCATCAAAACTTGAGACAGCTGATGAGTCAGTGGCGTCCGGAACAGACTTATATGACAGTAAGAACTGCGCCGTCCATTGTGAAACGGTTCTTTGCCGTCTATTAGCCTGTTTGCAAACTTCACAGATCCGTGGGGACTGGTCACAGGTCAGTGAAACATTTTCCATCGGAAGAAGAAACCTTTCTTATGTGTGTGTGGTGTGCGCAAGACACCACGGAGAAACGAGCAAAACAAACAAACAAACAACCACCCCCCCCCCCCCCCCCCCCCCCGCGTATTTGATACATACTGATTTAAGATCCCCCATCAATTTGAAGTCAAACCGTTCAGCCGTTCATAAGGAAATGTGCATGCTATATCAAGGTCGCGTACCTTATCATGATGCAGATAATGATGAAAAAAATAACAATAGCAGCAACAACAACAACAACGATGATGATGATGATGATGATGATGATAATGATCCGTGTACATTGAAAATCTCAGAGACAAAGTGAAAATGATATCGCAAATTCTGCAGCCACCTGGGAGGGAGAGAGAGAGAGAGAGAGAGAGAGAGAGAGAGAGAGAGAGAGAGAGAGAGAGAGAGAGAGAGAGAGAGAGAGAGAGAGAGAGAGAGAGAGAGAGAGAGAGAGAGAGAGAGAGAGAGAGAGAGAGAGAGAGAGAGAGAGGCTATGCTTGTGCAAATGGCGAGGGGATACAAAGTTAAGACGAAGATAGGTGGATAATTAAACAACAAAAATGCTGAGCTGTTGGGTTTTTTTTTTTTTTTGATTGTTTGTTTGTTTGTTTTTTGCTGTTTGTTTGTAAAGAAAGACAGACAATCCGATGGACAGACAGGCGTACCAATCATTTTAAAGCTCAAATTGTGCTACCTATGTACCAAAGGACGTCTGATCTTTCCTAAACGATGACTCCTCCCCCCATCCACCCCCCCCCCCCCCCCCCCCAACTCTGTCCCCTCCCCTCTGCCCTGCTACCACTCTTACCCGTCTAAGACGCAAGCACCTCTCTCTTCCATCTCGTTTTAATTTTTGTGCTGAAACCGTCCAGCAAAGGATACCTCAGAGTCTGCGTTCTGAATCCACGATCCATACTCGGCCCACCCAATATCTTGAAGACTCGCCTCCCCCCCCCCCCTCCCCTCCCCCCCCCCCCCCCTCCAATCCCCGCCCCATCCCGGTCCCCCATCACACCCCACCCTCTGCTTCCTCACTCCCCCTCCCCTACCCCAATCCTCCACCTCCTTCTGATCTACAAAGTCTGCTGAGAAGGGAGGGGAAGAGGGGTGGGGTGGGGTGGGGGGACAACAGACTGCAAGCAGCAGAGACAGCCGCCATTGTGGACAGATTACACTTTGCCCAGCGCCCGATCATCCCTGGCAGGCATGCAAATCACTTAGCAAGCAACACCCCCTTGTCCCTGGGGGGGGGGAGGGGAGATAAATCCCCGGAGGTCTGCCGACGGCGTCATCTACATGAAAATGATAGGACGGGAGTGAAGTGAGGGAGGGGATGGTGGAAAGGGCGGGGAGAGATCTGGTAGGGAGGGATATATAAATCCTGACAAAGAGTACGGGAGCCTACTAAGTTCAAAAGGTTACAATTACAATTTTTCAGGATGACATTATAGAAGTTTCACACACACAAAAAAAATGGTAGTAACTATCTTCATGTGAAGAACACATCAAGCGCGTCATGAAAATGGTAATTATGGTGCACTTTTCAGCATGAAAACCATAAACTCAACACGGAGAATCACACAAAACAAGATACTTAGTAACCCTTTTCTACTGCGCAACATAAAGCAGGCAAGTGAATTTTCAACAAACATGCCTTCTTCGGATGTCACAATTAACGAGCATTAAAAACAAAAAAAACACAAAACAACACTCGCCTGATAGCTTTCAGCAGGAGAATTGACGAAGTTAACTTTCACTATTTTTGACATGACTGAAACATCAGATCATAAATCACAAGAAACAAAAACCATCTAATAACCCAAGTAAGCCATGAGAACTGAAACAATTAACCATGATAGTTATTTTCGGCTTCCGGCGATCTGCGCCATTTCTTCCATTCAGTCCCTATATCGCCTGATGTCAAACGTCATCGGTGCGCAGTCCTACCAAACACAGTTACCACCTTTCATGAATCGTGACTGCTTTCTTTCACGGTGATCAAGCTAAACCACAATATCATACGGAAAGCACGAAAAAGAGGAATTACGAAGCGACAATATGAATATCCTCGAGGAAACACTGAAATCACTGTCGTTGCGAAGAAAACGACTGACTTTACGGAGAAAATGACTGCTTTGAAGAAGAAAATGACTGGAAAGGGGACGAAAAAACGTGTGTAGTTATGGCTTTTTGAATCCCATCAGTTCTCATAGCCAAGCCAGCCGCAGCATCGGTCGTTTCCTACCCTTTCTATTACGGAGAAATGACATGGCGGGCCTCTCACAAGCATACGGAATGGAGGCGACCACATACATAGACAGAGACGATGACTTTCGCCGGATGGACATTTGCCCGATGGACTTTCGCCGAAGGAGTGTGTGTGCTTCTGCATTCATGTCAAAACTAAATCTGAGCAAAGATTTGAGCAAAGACACTTTCCAACTCCGGGTTATTCATGTTTGTGTGTTCTGACTCAGTCTAATGAAATTTATCCGAGGGAAATTTTCGGCCAGCTACTGCTGGTCTTCATCAGCCCCGACTGACTGGTAGTTGTGGTGGGTGTTGGTGTCCTCTGAGTTGTCATCTCTGGTGGAGTGATTGGTGTTCAGCACATACTTGTAACGGGGGGCAGGTCATAGCCACAGTCTCTGTTCAAGCTTGGTTTTCTCTCCCTGATTTCTATGGCTTCTTTCACTTTCCTTTTTTGTGAACTGTGATTCAGCTGCAATTATGGTGGCTTGAAACTTGTGTATGGTATGGTGGATTGTTGTTGTCAGATGTTCATTATATGCATAAAAAAAAACCCGATAGCATCAGTGAATGGAACACACAAAACCGACATCATCAAAGAAATGGAACGTACAGAAAACCGACTTCATCATTGAATAGAACATACAGAAAAGTGACATCATCAGTGAATGGAACACACAGAAAACCGACATCATCAGTGAATGGAACGTACAGAAAAGTGACGTCATCAGTGAATGGAACACACAGAAAACCGACATCATCAGTGAATGGAACACACACACAAAACCGACATCATCAGTGAATGGAACACACACAAAACCGACATCATCAGTGAATGGAACACACAGAAAACAGACATCATCAGTGAATGGAAACACACAGAAAACCGACAGCATCAGTGAATGGAACACACACAAAACCGACAGCATCAAAGAATGGAACACACAGAAAACCGACATCATCAGTGAATGGAACACACAGAAAACCGACATCATCAGTGAATGGAACACACAGAAAACCGAAGCACAGCATCAGTGAATGGAACGTACACAAAACCGACATCATCCGTGAATGGAACACACAGAAAACCGACAGTATCCGTGAATGGAACACACAGAAAACCGACAGTATCCGTGAATGGAACACACAGAAAACCGACAGCGTCAATATGAGGAACATCCAGAAAAAACCGACGGCAAAGACAGTCTCAGTGAATGGAGCAGAGCCGACGAGGCATTCAGCTAAGCATAGACAGAGCAAGTTATCTCCCTATACAAAGATCACAGACTGAGTGACATGCTCCAGATAAATAAACAGTTTGTACCCCTGAAAGTGGAATTGTTTGATGTGAGGAGGCAAGCAAAACGCTGACTCCGTCCCTTGAGGATTGTATATGTTCGACAGGAAATGTCATGGTATAATACAAAGATGTTGCCTCCCTCCCCCTCCCATAATCTCCCCCAACCCTCCACAGCACCCCCCACCCCCCTTCTTTTATCTCTAGTTTCCCGCTGCCTGTTACGACGAATGCCACGGTTCTTAATAGAACATTTGACATTCAGTCATCACCGGCACCTGCAAACTCTTCTCTCTCTCTCTCTGGCATTCAACTCGCTCGCTCACTCACTCACTCTCTCTCTCTCTCTGTTGTGTCAGTGAGAACAATGTCATTACTCTCTGTGGAGTGGGTGAAACAGGTATGCGGCAAGTGTTTGAACAGTCAAGGGATATCACAAAAGCCGTAAATGCTTTTAACAGGCATTCGAATGTCCGCAAATACGACATATGCATGAACATGTAAACGATTTTCCAGAGATGAAGCCAATGTTTGAAGATTACACTCTTTTCCCTGAGATAAGGCACATGCTTGAATGTTTGAGCAGGCATCCCATTTTTCAGACACCCGGCACACACGCTTGAATGGGACACATGACTTGACACAAATCTAGCAAATGGTTCAGTAATTACACGATGTTCCAGAGATCCTGCAAATATTGGAACAATCACGTGATTTACTTGAAAGGCATCGTATAACTGATGCAGGAGATTTCTTTTTCTTTACAAAAAAATAAACCTGACACTCAAAGATACTATCAATATGTAATCATATGTGATTTTTTTTTTTTTTTTTTTGAATGGCTCGCAGCTGTTCATATTTTTCGTTTAAGTGTATGTGTGTGGTTTTTTCTTCATTTGTTTTTGTACTTGTTTTTTTCTTTCTTCAGTCCCGAGTTACATTTTCCCTTTCTGTTTCATACATGAAATGCTGAAATAATATGTACAGAAACTTGAAAAGAAAATGGATGTGTCACTACATTTTCTAAAAAAAAAAAAAAAAAAAGAAAAGAAAAAAAGCACGATTTTACAGTCATGCAGCGAAGAGAACTAAACCAGTTGTTACTGTGCTAGCAATTTTTTTTCAAACCGCCAGGCACACTCAGCAAAGACTCCAACAAAACCGAGGGCTCGGTCTAAGCAATCGGTTAACGCAACCGCCCACATACCCACTACCACCAATATCCGGTCATTGGATAATGGAATTAGTACGCGATACCGGTGGCCATCCGAAGCGGTTTAAACAGGATCAGTGATTACCGGCAAACGGCAAAACCCTGGTTTAAGGACCCACGACAATGCATGCAGCAACTGTTTGAACAGGAACAGGATTAACAGCAGCCAACAAATCATAATCAATGTCTAAGCATGTCTGAACACAGATGTAGTGAATGATTGAACAGGAAGAAAACATTTACACGTACGCAGCAAAAGTTAAGGAAAAAAAAAAAAAAAAAAAAGCACACCATTGACAGACTTCCAGCGAACTTTGGAAAGGAACGCATGGCAAAACGCATGGCAAACGATTTTACAGAAATGCAGCTGTTTTTTTCTTTCTTTTTTTTTAAAGGAAAACTATTTTCCAGAGACTAAGTAAATGTTTGAGTCAAACGACATGACCCTCGAGGTTCTCGTCGTGCACGCCCCCTAGCTCTTTCAACAGTAGTTAGACGAGACGTTGTTACGTTCAAGGTTGAAGGAACTTTGATTGCTTTATACACACTCACATATGCGCGCGCGCACACACACACTAACCTACATACACGCACGCACGCACACATACAGACACACAGACTCTCTTTTCTCTCTCCTCCCCCCCCCCTCCCCTCCCTCTGTCTGTCTGTCTGTCTCACACACACACACACACACACACACACACACACACACACACACACTCTCTCTCTCTCTCTCTCCCCCCCCCCCCCTCCCTCCTCTCTCTCCTCTCTCCTCTCTCTCTCTCTCTCTCTCTCTCTCTCTCTCTCTCAAGAACCGCTTTCTATGAAACGAATTCTTCTTCCAAAAAATGGATTGATCATCTCTTTGACTGTCCGCGTCTTCCCTGTGAACTGTCTACAAACTAATATAGTTACCGAATAAAAAAAACAAACAAAAAAAAACATAGTCTGTCGAACACTCTGTAAACGAGTACAAATTGGAATTCAGGACACAGCTTTAATATTCTAAATCGCCAAAGGAACACGAATTAACTGCAGAATAAGAATGTGTCTGATTTCACGCAGTCAAGTTCTCATCATCATGTTCAATTCATTTGGCGTATGTCGGAAATCTGCCACAGGAGCAAAAAAAAAAAAAAAAAAAAAAAAAAAAAACACTACTGGGGAAGAAAGAAAAAAAAAAAGAAAGAAAAAGAAA
>JADBJO010000399.1:132395-134895 GCA_016801955.1 Conus betulinus
GTAAGGCTAATTACGATATTAATTATACAGATTTAAGGAAAAGTGATGGGACCATGCTGCCAACATATGTCAAAAGCACATATAAATGAAAATTATATAAACCATCTTAAAATATATACAGACGGTTCTCTACTTGAAAACCAATTATCAGGTGCTGCATTCGTTATTTCCATCATTAAAAATAGAGAAATCATATATCACATGGGAAAAATTTCTCTGTATTCACAGCAGAGCTAATTGCCATTATTATGGCACTGAACTATCTTTTTCCATATTCGATATTTCAAATATTATTTTGTGTCGATTCAAAATCTGTCTTACAAGCTTTAAAATATATCTCATACAAGAGTGAGAGGAGAAATGATAACAGAGATATACCATTTAATTCATTTTTTTATCTTTACGTGGTTCTTGTATTGATTTTTGTTGGATTCCATCACATTGTGGTTTAGCAGCAAATGAAAGGGTTGATCGGTTAGCCAAAAATAGTGCAGCGAAGGAAAAGAGCTCTACAAAAATAGATATTCCTTTATCCTTGTATGAAAATTATAGCCTTTTAGGTAAAGCATCATGGGATTCGGTGATACGAAGACAAAAAAGAGAGTCCAAACATAATAAAGGACAACAAGGGAAAATTCTTTAAGAAGCTTGTAAAATATAAAACGGGACACAATCTCCATCAGGAACGGATTTTGAAGAGTCTGATCTTTAGACTCAGACTTGATGCATACAAAAACAAAATATTGTAAAAATGTCACTTGCATGTGTGGCCAAAAATATTACACCATTCCATGCCATCTTTCTTTGCAGAAATACTAAAAAATATTTACCTAATTGGTTATTAAGTTTGAACCCATCAATCGCGAATTTTTGGGGACATTTTGGGAACGAAGCGAAGGCTATAGAAGTTGTGAGGGCAATTGTTAAGAGTCCAGTTGGACATTTACTTTGATTCTCGAGTTTATTTGCTGGTTTTATTCTCTTATTATTTCAATGCTTAAAATGTTTTGTTTCTTTAAAAATGTTCAGATATGAATCCAGGCTAAAGTAGTTTACCGTTATGCCGGTAGTAGATTAGAATGGGTTAAAGTGATGGTCACTTATTGATATCTCATTAATTGATTAGACTATGCATGCAAAGATTAGTATACTACACTACCCCCACACTCAATACACTACACTTTTTAATATTTTAAAAAAAAACACACACATTTATGCCCCCCCCCCCCCCCCACACACACACCACACACACACACACACACACACACACACACACACACACACCACACACACACACACGCACGCACGCACGCACGCACGCGACACACACACACCGGCCCCCTTTTACATTTTTTTTTTTTTTTTCATGGTTGTCTTTGCCTGTTCGTTTGTCTCTTGTTTTTGTCTAAGATCACTGTAAAGTGGATAAGACAGACAGAAACACACACACACACACACACACACACACACACACGCATCACTGGAAATACACCTAGTACAGATCCCATTCCACCGTGGGAAAGGAACAGAGCGAAGTTGGATGTTGATCACACTGATGTTATGGAAGCAGATCAACTTTATATCTTATCTACAGCAAACATGCATAAGCAAATCAAATAAACCCGACCATCGTAAAGTGTACACACACACACACACACACACACACACACACACACACACACACACAGAGAGAGAGAGAGAGAGAGAGAGAGAGAGAGAGAGAGAGAGAGAGAGAGAGAGAGAGAGAGCAAGACTGCGCGCAAATCACTGGGAAAGACACCTTGTAGAGAACCACACTCCAACTTGGGAAGGAACATGGCGAAATTCCATATTGGTCACACTGATGGTAAGAAAGCTATTCAGTCACTCACACCGGGCCCGCGACTAAGCAATTATTGTCGTCAGTATGGGGCTTAGCAGGTGGTATCCTGTGTATATTGGATCAGAACAGGCGCCACTGAACACCACCGAAGTGACTCGGCAGCAGTGCAGTGTCTCCTCCGGTGGGTTACCTCATGACGACTTGACATTGGCTGCTCCCTGTGGATTGCCGGTGCCGGGGGCTGCGGTGGGACGGGCCGGGCTGTGGCTGTGGACGGGAGCTCGGAATGAGCGGTGTGGTTGCAATGCCACTGATGTGACACAAAAAAAAAAAAACCTCTAAAGCTGATCAACCTTTCATCTGATATTCAGCAAAATAAGCAAAACAAGACATCGGCAAAACAAATATCCCAACCAATGGAAGGTGTACATGTATGGCTCAAAAACACAAAAAAGAGGTCGGAACTGCTTTTGTCCTTCAATTATTTACAGTGGTAAACGCGTATTTCAATGGAAAACATCGATCTATATTCGTAGCTGAAATGGTAGTTACACTTATAGTTTTGGTATATCCAACTGATTTGTTACAGTAAAATGTTCAAGTTTTAATTCTGTGTAGATTTGGGTCAGTACTAGAGTCCATGATCTAAAAAAAAAAAAAAAAAAATTTTAAATGTCA
>JADBJO010000399.1:149895-164895 GCA_016801955.1 Conus betulinus
GCAGTCAGGCCCCATCTTGAGTATGGCTCAACAGCTTGGTCAACAGCAGCGAAGACCCACCAGCAATCCCTGGATAGGGTCCAAAATCAAGCCCTCAGGATCATCACCGGGTCCATGCGATCCACACCAATCAAAGCCATGGAGGAGGTTACTGCCATACAGCCCCTCCACCAGAGAGGAGAGACGCAAAGACCATGGTTCAGGCAGAGAAATTCAAGTGCCTGCCTCAACATCCGATGAACAAGAGGATGCAGAACCTGACCAAGAATCGTCTCAAACGCAGTAGCTTCATCCATGAAAGCAAGAGTCTTGCCAGGGAGCATCAAGATGGCTTGCCACCTGCCAACCCACTGGACCCCTCTGATCTGCCACAGCCCTGGAATGAAGATTTCACAAATCTTCACATCTCCACAACAGTTCCACAGGTTGCCTCAGGAGACTCTCAGGATGACACTCACACTTGCCATGATTGCTGAGAAGTACCCCGAAGAATCCTGGATACATGCGTACACCGACGGCTCAGCAACCAACGCAGTGTCTGATGGAGGAGCGGGCGTATTTATCAAGTCACCTGAGGGACACACCACCACAGCAGGGATACAACTGGGAAACACTGCTCCAATTATGCTGCAGAAGTTCAGGCCCTCATGCAGGCAGCCTCCATGATTCATGAATCACAGAGCGACTGCACCCAAGTTGTCTTCCTCTCTGACGCGCTGTCCGTCCTGGAGGCCCTTGCAGGAGACAAACTTCCTCGTCTAATGGAGAAACTCCAGGAACTCGCCAAAAGTAGACGAGTAGTCCTGCAATGGGTACCTGCCCACTGCGGAGTCCCAGGGAACGAGGCAGCCGATCAGCTCGCCAAAACCGGAGCCAGAGGAAGACAACCAGACAACAGCGTCAGCTTCGCAGAGAAGAAGACCCTTGTGAAGGCTCTGATGCGACCACAACAACCCACAAGGGATGCTTCCATCTTCTGGAGAGACAGGAGCAGGTGGTCATTATGAGACTCAGAACTGGCCACTGCCGACTCAATGGCCACCTGCATAGGAAGCTGAAGCTGGCGCCTTCCCCCTTCTGCTCCTGTGGTCTTGAAGACCAAACACCAGAACACGTCCTACAGACGTGTCCCCTTCTCAAGGGACTGAGAGAAACCGTGTGGCCAACGCCGACTCCGCTGCACACGAAGCTCCACGGCTGCCGACAAGACCTGGAGAAAACGGCTACATTTATCAACGAGGCTGGGCTGACGCTGTGAGGCGAGAGAGAGAGAGAGAGAGAGAGAGAGAGAGAGAGAGAGAGAGTGAGAGAGAGAGACAGAGAGAGAGAGAGAGAGAGAGAGAGAGGGAGAGGGACTGACAGACAGGCAGACAGACTGAGACAGTGACAACGAAATGTACTTTATTGAGGGGAAGGAATAAGCACAAAGTCAGTGACTTTTTCTCTTTTCGTTTAGCCCTCAAAAAAAAAAAAAAAAAAAAAAGAGTCTGCAAATAAATGAAAAGAAAAGATCGCACACAACTGCAATTCAATACATATATGACAATGAATACATAACGATTTACAATGAATGATACGATATATCTTTTGAGCAAGATAGAGCGGAAGGGAGGGAGGAGGGGGGGGGAAGGATGAGAGAACAACAGAGAGAGAGAGAGAGAGAGAGAGAGAGAGAGAGAGAGAGAGAGAGAGATGCAATAAAAGGCCCGCACAGCGTGTTTTGTCACCAATGAAGTGTGACGTTCAGCAAGCAGACTGAGGAGAGAAACCATAACAAAGTGTGACAAAGAACCTTTCTGTCATCAATGTTCTGTCGTCGCAAGTTGTCGGCAAACTAAACCTTTTCGGTTACTACCACACAAACATAAAAGCTGTAACAAAAGAACACACACACACACACACACACCGCACGCACACGCACACACACACACACACACACACATATAATACAAAACGTACGCATACTGTACTTGACCATATTACATCTTCACAGCGATGACACGTTAGTCACAAACCTGGACTTGTTTGTTTGGTTGATTTTTTTTTTTTTTTTTTTTTCTTTTTTCCCCAACCATTGTTACTGCTCAAATGCAGAGTCACTATGTAGTTATCCTGAATGTTAGGCACGACTTTTACTTTCTCTGATTTTTTTTTTATGTCTTTGTATTAGTTGCTTTTATAACTAATAGCAAATATTGAACACCGAGTCAAACCGATTCCAGAAAAGGTTTCTGAATTAGTGGGATTGCTTTATCTGAAAGAGAAGGCCGGGGGGGGGGGGGGGGGGGGGGGGGGGGGGGGGGGGAATAATATAGGAGGGTTGTGAGATTGAACTGCTTCGGCAGCGCGGGCCGGAAAAATGTCCGAAAGGTTTACGATCAGATCACGTGATGTTGGAGGTTCGCTTCAGTGGGATCTTACACTCGACTCTATTCACGTGATGTGAACAATTTGTGAAGGTACTATTGACGCTGGAGAAATGTCATGTATCAAAGAAAAAAAAAAAAAAGAAAAAGAAGGAAAAAAGTACGCTATACCGTTTAAAAAAAAAAGCCGCGCCTTTTCACTAAATTCACAACCACTTAATGACTTTCGTTTAGGCTTACAGGCAAACGCAATCATACGCTGATAAACAGCAAAAGTCCGCGCCTTGAACTTAGTTGAAGCCAGTCAAAGTGTTACAATTTTACTGACAAGTGTTACCATGCTACTGTAACACAGTTCTTCTTCGTTTTTTACATACGTTGACTACATTCAAACGAAAGCAAAACATGAGTGCTTGTCAACAAAACCACACGTAAAACAACACACATTCGAAAACTGCTACAAGGCATTAATTTTTTTTTTTTTTTTTTTTATATAGCACAAATGCCAAGAGACGATCCCCGAGAGAAGAATCTCCTTTCCGCTCCGAGTCTCAACCTTCTGTCCAATTCAGCATGACTTACTAAACCACGGCATGAAGCGAAAAATGCGATAGGCGATCCTTGTCCTTTCAAACCCCTACAGCTACAGAACTTTCATGCAAGTATGTCTGTCAACGAGTGAGCCTGAATTTCGCTAGTCTTTGTTTTTCTTTTGGGCAAGAACGGGACAGCTGCTGGCATAGACAACATCCCAGCAGAAGCTTTGGCATGATGTTTGACCTTTCTAATCGTTCGAGCTTAAAAAAAAAAAAGCATTGGAACTGAATTACTACGAGTATCATGACGCCCGATCCCAGTCAGCTATAATCTTGCTAATAAAACTAGAGTTACATTAAATCGACCTGGACAAAGCCAAATTCAATCGCAATAAACCATTTAGCATTGTATACTACGGGAACCCCAAGATGGCAAAGTTTTGTTGACTGTATCTTGGCTGCACGTAGAATGTCAGCAAAGTAAATGCATGACATTTGTAGAGTCCTAAGAAGAAAATCCGTACGATTGACATGTCTATTCCCTTTGATTGACTGTCTGTCTGTCCCCCTCCCGCTCTCACACTTTTTTTTCCTGTACCTCACCCTCTCAATCTCCTTCTGGACCCCCAGCTTCTCTCTCTCTCTCTCTCTCTCTGAGTGGCTTCCCTTGACTGGCAACCAGCAAGATTTTTGTTTTGGCTGCTCTGTTAAATTTCTACCTGCATCGCCTGTAGATTGCCCACTATGCCTGTTGAAGGTCTCCCATCGACTTTGGAAGCGACACTAAATGCTGCAGTACAGGAGATGACACTATCGTCTTTTAAAATTGAAGGCAGAGGTAAACAAACAAACTGTGATTCTACGCTTGACTACGAATACCGACCAGCCCCCTGCAACGCAAACCAAAGCCAGAGTGCTGTGTATCGACGGAAATGCTCGTCACCGGTAAACAGGGACAGGCGTATGGCTGAGGTATACAGAAATAATCAGCAGAGAAAGGCAAGTGTGCAGGTTTTCTCTCTCTGATTTGTTTTTGTCGACGCCACACTAGCCTAAAGTAAACTGCTGACAGAACCGGCAACAGCTATACTGCTTGTGATGAGATTTTTCATTGTGACAGCAATTCTCCTCCACCCCCACCACAGCCTACGCGCTATACACGGCACAGTGACACTCAAAAAGAATTCAACGTGGGACAGGATGACAAACATGCTGCTGTGACAATCGCCCACGATGAAGATTTCATGTTGGATAGTGTCGGTCGTACCAAGTGAAGAATGTGGTGAAAAATTCCATGACATGGTCTGTGAACATGACAGGCCACCATGCAATTACTTCCGCACAAAACAAAACAGAGGAAGAAATGGGAACAGAGGACGATCATGATTCAGAGAACAGAGGTGATCCCGAAGACTTTTTTTCAGGTCAGTCAACCGCAGGATACTCATTCTGACAACGTTACTATCAGTGACATGATGGCATATCTGCAGGAAATGACCAAAAACCTGGACAGCTTTCACTATACTACGGGAGAAGACATGAATATGGCTTCTGGCGACACCAAAGCTGTCAACGACGGTAATTGTAACGGTTTGTGGATAAACGCCTTCATATTTGTCAGTGGCATTCAAATTTGTATCTTCTGTGATCTGGTTTCCTCATCGCGATGTTGTATTCTAGCATTTGTAACATGCGTTTATTCCTTGATAATTATGAACAATATCCATCCCAGCGAATCATCCTCTTGAGGACGGGCTTTGTAAGCTTATCTCAATAAATCATTCTCTCTCTTCATTCATTCTCTCTCTCTCTCTCTCTCTCTCTCTCTCTCTCTCCTTCACTGCCGTAGTAGCAGAGCAAACTCACCCGCTCCCCTCTTTCAGTCTGCGAGGGTAACGTCGTAAAGTTCTTTCCGCCGCCGACTTGCTCCGCCTGGGCTTCGGCTTCTTGATTAAGAAGATTAGTGATGATCTAATGATCTCCCCTGCTCCCTTCCCGCCCGCCTACACCCGCTAATCTCTTTTGATCCTATTGGTCACAACTCAGGGCCTGCCAGGCCTGACGTCAAGGGCCAGGTCATCACTCCGACAGCCCCTAATAAGTTCCAAATGGCTTTTACCGATCGGAGTGCTGGGGCAAGGCATGGTGGGAGGATGGAAGCAGAGAAGGCGGGAGGGATGGGAGGTAGACGAGACTTCCGGACCAGCCTCGCTCTCCCCCCCCCCCCCCCCCCCCTCTCTCTCTCTCTCTCTGTCTCTGTCTCTCTCTCTCCTCTCTTTCTCTCTCCATCTCTCTCTCTCTCTCTCTTTCTCTCCCTCCCTCACTCTCTCGGATATATCAAGTCCTGTATACTTGATAATACGTGATGTCGTTATCATCACTTAAATGTTATTGTTTTGATGATGCGATTTACAGAATCATTAGTACGCTCCTCTTTCTTTTATGGTTTGTTTACCTAAAAGCAATAAAACGTCAAACAATAAACCACTCTCTCTCTCTCTCTCTCCTAAAGCTCTCTCTCTCTCTCTCTCTCTCTCTCTCTCTCTCTCTGCAGTGCCCCAGAGAAGAGGTGGTGGCAGTCCTTTCAGCCATGACGGCTAAGTGAATGTCACAGACGGAATTCCCTCGGGCTCCGGTTCAACGGAGGACGCCCATTCCGTCGTTGTTTTAGGTCAGGGGTGAACGTACAGGGATCCTGAAATGTAGGTCCGTCTAGCTAGCCCCTAGCTCTTCGGGGATAAATGAAAGTGCTCGGTTTGAGCGATTTGTAAAGAAGAGAGAGGATGTGAGGGTGGCGAGGTTTCGTGGCAGGATTGTCGTACTGTTGTGGACACCTACTCTACAACGGAAAAAAATCTATTTAGAAGTCATCACGAAAAGTAACTGCTTGTGCTAGGTCTATATCATATCTAATCAGATGACGGAAGGACAAACTCAGTTCAAACCGTTCTGAGTGGCTTCAGAGCAGAAACCTTCACTTATGTAAAAAAAAAAAAAAAAACAAAAGGAACAAAAGGGAGGAGAGGGAAAGGGGGGGTGGTGAGGGGGGGAGTGGAGCGTGGAAAAGAGAGAGGAGGCGAAGGGCACGACTCATGTTTGAATATATCTAGCCACTGTAAGCCACACAATTAATCTGACAATCATCTGAACTCGTCGTAAGTCATAAGTTGTGCATTTCTTGTTAGAAAGATTCACATGCAATATTTCCCTTTGTCTATCAGTTTACTAGAATTGATTCTAGCACTACAAACTCTCATTATGGGAAACTGGTTTGGAGAACAGTTTGTTAGAATTTTTATAAATTACACATGAGCGAAAACAAGCAAACAGACAAATAAAAACTGTACGCTTTGGAAAACGTCTGTCCAAATGCTTTTACTGATGTTGATTTTGACGCTACTACCACTACTGCTACCCATTGCATCTACCACTACTACTACTACTGCTACTACTACTACTATTACTGCTACTACTACTACTACAGCTGCTCCTCTTACTACTACTACTGCTGCCGCTGTTGTTACTACTACTACAACCACTGCTGCAACTACTACTATTACTACTCCCATCACCAACACCACCATCACTAATAATGATGGTGGTGATGATGATGACGACGACGACGACGATGATGATGATGATGATGATGATGATGATGATGATGATGATGATGATGATGGTGGTGGTGATGATAAGAAGAAGAAAAACAACAATAATAACTATGATAATAACAATCTATTCATTCATTCTTTTATTTATTCCTTTACTCATTTATCTATTTTTCTGTGTATTCATTCATTCATGTATTACACGACGCACAAACATACACACACGCACACACATCGCAAAACACAGCAGAAACGGCAACCACCAGCAGCGACAGAAAGAAGACTCACATAACACTCGGTTTCATTTTACTTACAGTCGTAGTACACCCTTTTACAGATGATGCAAATAAAACGCGCACATTGACAATGAATGAAATAAAGAGGCGATTCTTCTGGTGGTCAGAACGCTTCTTCAAACGACAACAAAGACTTCTAAGCAAAGGATGGAGTTTTCATGGTGAACGATCAGGAAGCTGGTTACAGATGGGCAAAACCTCACAGGAGAATGAACACTGGTCAAGTGGTTTTTGTCCTGAAAGAAGGCATCTTGTGGAGACATGAAACCGCAGAACGAAGATAACGAGAAGCCCCCAAGTCACTGAGCGATTAAAAAAAGATGGTTTGTAACCTATCCCTTTTCAACAGCGAGACAGAGGGGACATCAAATGAGAAAGGCAAGGGGGGATCTGAAAACAAGTCGTGAAGCCTTGTTCCAGAGAGAAGAAGCTTTGAACGAATAGGTAGGTGCCTGAGAATAACAGTAATCAAGTCAAGACAGGACAAAGAAGCAAACGGCAGTATCAAAGGCTTCTGTGAGGAACGGAACGTGTTCCAGTGATCGAGACAAGACAAAGGAGCAAATGACAGCATTGAAGGGCTTATTGTGAGGAACGTAACCTATTCTGATGCGAGAGATAATGGAAACTGTTGGAAGCAGTTGATCTATCTGTATGCGTAATTCTATCGATATGCCCATTAAAAGTGTTACTGAGATTATTATAACCAGTGAATAAAAAAAAAAAACTGATTCAGATGCGAGAGATATGAATAAAACCTGTTGGAAGGAAAGAGTTCACTAAGCAATATGCCCAGTTCTGAAGACAGGCCCATTTAAAATGTTATCCGGGTCACCATCACAAGTAGAACAGAATCGAACTTCTTTTTCCCTGTGGAAAATAAAGGTTTCCTGCTAAAAAAAAAAAAAAAAAAAAAAAAAAAAAACCGAAAGGCTCAGTCCATGCAGAGAAAAAAAAAGCTCTGGCCGATCCCCAAGTTGCAAAACGTCTGATTCAGCATTAGTACAAAGAATAAGAAAAAGAAAAACTATAAATGGCTCTGCCCGATCCTCAAGCTGAAAAACGTCTGATTCAGCATTAGTACAAAGAAAGAAATGGCTCTACCCGATCCTCAAGCTGAAAAACGTCTGATTCAGCATTAGTACAAAGAATAAATGGCTCTACCCGATCATCAAGCTGAAAAACGCCTGATTCAGCATTGTTACAGTCAGAGTCATCCCTGTGAGCGTACAGTTACTTCACACCTCGCTGATTGGGGAGTCGACCTCCAGGGTCAAACAGATGTCAATTAACCGATGGTGTTCGGTCGTCTTGGGTCAGGACCCTTGAGATTAACTGAGGAAACGGCAGGATGGGGATGGGGGCGAGGGGAGTGGATGGGGATGAGGGGGGGGGGGGGGTTCAAAAGGTCAAATACCCACAAGAGGAGTTCAGAGATGAGAGGTTTCCTGTTGACAACATCCAAGACTCTCTTATCAGTACTTGTCAGTACTGTCTATCCGATTGAAGATGTACTTGTAGGAGGCCTATTAGTTTCACCAACAGCAGCAACAGTAATAGAATCCTTAATACTGTTAGTAGCAGCAGTGAAAGTAACAAGAGTAGCACTAATAATAACAACAGTCGCAGTGGTAGCATCATATCATCATCAACAGCAGTAGCAGCAGCAGCAGCAGGAGGAGAAGCAGGAGGAGGAGGAGCAGCAGCAGCAGCAGCAGTAGTAGTAGTAGTAGTAGTTGCAATAGTAGTAGTAGTAATAGCAACAGCAGCAGCAATAGCAGCATTAGCAGCAGCAGTAGTATAGAAGTAGTAATGACAACAGCAGCAGCATCAGTACAGGCACTCGTAACAGCAGCAGCAGTACCAGCAGCAGTACTAGCAACAGCAGTACTAGTAGCAGCAGCAGCAGTTAAAACAGAAGTAGAAGAGGAAATAAGAGCCGCTGCAGCAGCTGCAACGGGAAGCAGCCGCTGTAACAGCCATGGAAATGTTGAGGAAGACACATGAGCCTTCTACCAGTAGCATGAGTTGTGTGTGTGTGTGTGTGGGGGGGGGGGGGGGGGGGGGGGGGGGGGGGGGGGGGGGGGGGGGGTAGTATGGGATGTAACAACTGAAGTTAGTGGTAACAGTTGTTTCAAACCAACGTTCATGGAAAAAAAAAAAAAAAAAAAAAAAAAACGATTTCTGTTAAAGCAGATGGATTATCTGACTGTAGGCACTCCTCACCTGGAGCACCCAGGACATCCGAAATGTGAAAAGAGAGAGAGAGAGAAAAAAAAAAAAAAAATGCCTGACCTGCCGTTCTGGATGTACAATCTAATCCCACCTCTATCACCTGCCCTGCTAAACCCGGCAGAGCGTGAACAAGGTCGGCAGCCAATCAACACCTTGTCGACTGCAGGCCTCCAAGCTTCCGGGCCAGGCAGGTGTGAATTAATTGCCGGTGGGCTGATGAACTGGGTCAGAGCTCTCTAGAGGGTCGTTGTATCGAGGGGAAGGGACGGGTGCCTGGATCCCACGCACCAAGATCAAAGCTATCGAATCGAGAGATCAGCGCCCGAGAGTGCTCCCAGTCCGACAGTGCTCCCAGCAGAAAACAGCCGCAGCGCCAGGCGGACCCAGCTGTTAAGTGGTGCCTCTGGAGGGTAGCTGCAGTACCAGGAGGAACGGCGCTAACAGTCAAAGTTGAGATAATGAGAACTACGACTATTGTGTGAACCAATCAGAGGACTCCAGGGCCTGCTTGTTCATGGTATATTCAAAACATGGCGTTACAAAATGAGAACAGATTTCTTTTCTCATCATCTCTGGCCTTTACCAGCATTCCTCTTGTTTTTTTTTTTTTGTGTTTTTTTTTTTAGAGAAGATAAACTGGACTATAAACGGAAAGATGCTGAATTAGACACTAGCTTGCTTTTCAGCGTTGCGCATCCGTTGCTGACAGTGCAGCAGAACTTGTTTTTTCTGAGCGGACACCCAACTCGGGCTTTGAGCACCCACTGGATGGGAATCCACTCGTTTGAAGCAACACTCGTTGAATGAATCGAAATTAAATTAATCAGTGAATGATTATCTGGATGAATTCCTCTGCTGGTTTTGTTACATGAGGTACTGCTGGTGCTACTCGACTGCTACGCTTGTTGCTCTATGTATACATGTACTGTTGGCAAAATTCGAGTAGTTCCAGAGAACCAAAGTTCCAAAAGAGAACAGCAGCAACAGTAGCAGCAGCAGCAATAGCAGCACCAAAATCAGCAGTAGCAGTTTAAGTGGGAAGAAAAGTGGAAGAAGAAGACTACCATACGTATAGTAGAAGGAAAAAGCAGTGGCAATATGAAGTGACCGTCATTCAGTCAGGTCTCTGCTACAGATAACGATGTAATGACAGAATCATTCATAATCCAGCGGCACTAGTAACAACAGCAAGTCAAGTGACATTTCTTAAAAAAAAAAAATGCTTGTGTGTGTGTGCGCGTGCGTGTAGTGCGTGTGTGTGTGTGTGTGTGTGTGTGTGTGTGTGTGTGTGTGTGTGTGGTTGTGTGTGTGTGTGTGTACCATATGACAGTAACATACAAAGATGAGCATTAGTAATAAACAATACGAGTTCACTAATGCTTCTTAAAAAAAAAAAAAAAAAAAAAAAAACAAAAACAAAAAAACACTCAAACAAACAAAACTACGTACCAGTAGTACAATTTATAAATCCTCAGCAGTATTAGCAACCGTCATTCTTGGATAGTTCTTCCCAGGAAACACGCGCCAGTAGCGCTGCTCGTAATCCAGAAGTAGTTAGAACAAATCATAGAAACCCACTGGAGTTTCTTCCAAAGAACAACGTCGCATCGTACCTTTCAAAAAAAAACTTAGGCAGTCAAGCAAGCAGCAACAGCAGTATTTTTTTTTTTTTTTAGCAGCAATGATGACAGTAGAACTCACCCATTTCATCATTCATTTGTTTGCCAGCACTGTCTGAATTCATGTTATTTAAAAAAAAAACAAAAACCAAAAAAAAACGTCCATAAACAGAAGAAAAGCGAGGGGAAAAAATGTGTGTTTCTCCACACTGTAACGACGCGTCCCTTTCCCTTCCCTGGGAAAACAGCACTGATTTCACTCAACGAAATCTGAGAGAGAGAGAGGAGATCGGAGAAGGAGGAGGGGGGGGGGGGGGGGGGGACTCAGGGGGGAGGGGGAAGGGGGTGCGGAAGGGGGCGGCGGGGGGGGGGGCGGGGGGGGGGGGGGGGGGTGGGGGGGGGAGAGAGGAGGGGGGGGGGAGGGGGGGAGAGAGAGGGAGGGGGGGGGGGGGACAGAGAAGAGAGAGGAAAATCGATGGAGCGAGAGAGAGAGAGAGAGAGAGGAGAGAGAGAGAGAGAGAGAGGAACAGCACTAATTTTACTCAACGAAGATCTGCAGGAGCAGAGAGAGAGAGAGAGAGAGAGAGAGAGAGAGAGAGAGAGAGAGAGCGAGAGAGAGAGATTAGGAGAGAGAGAGAGAGAGAGAGAGAGAGAGAGAGACAGAGAAAGAGAGAAGAGAGAGAGAGGAACAGCACGAATGAAATAGACGCTCGCTAGAGAGGTCCACACCATATAAATCAGTCCTCCAAACACACATCCTCCCCTCCCCAAAAAAAAAAAAAAAAAAAATCACAAAATAAAATAACACAAAAAAAACGACGACAACAGCAACAGCAACAATAACAATAACAATAGCAACAACGACAGAGAGTGCACAAACGAAGGGAATTCAAGCTCGCTTGAGAGGTCCAGGCCACATGAATCTTCCCCTCTCGTCCAAACCTCCTTCGTCCCGCCTCTTCCTTCCTGCCTCCCCTCCCTTAAAAAACAACAACAACAACAACACCCGCACGCACGCACGCACGCACGCACACAAACACACACACACACACACACACACACACACACACACACACACACTACCACACACACTACCCAAGACTGCAATGTGTTTGATGGAACTGGTGCGTTAGTTGACATCTGTCCGACACAGAAGGCGTGTTTCCTTTTTCTCTCAAGCTGTGGTATTGGGGCGGCAATGTGTGTGTGTGTGTGTGTGTGTGTGTGTGTGTGTGTGTGTGTGTGTGTGTGTGTGTGTGTTTTCTTTTTTAGTAGTGAAAGCAATAGGAGAATTGAAAAATTGTTTCTGTGGCGACTGACAGTAATCAGTAATCTGCCTTTCATAAGACATTTAGCCTTTGTGTTAATCCTGTTAATTACCATCAGTGTAGCTCGACCGACCGCACACACAAGACTTTTCAAAGGCTGTCACCAAGTTCAGGGGAAGAAAAGCCCCACACTTGAAACGAAACAACAAAAAACACACAACTTAGGTGCAGAAAATCTCCACCCTATAAAAAAAAAAAAAAAAACCCAACAAAGACAACATTCCACATCCATTTTGCAATTTGTGGAGATGGGTGATTCTTCTCCTTCGTTTTCTTTTTTCTTCTTCTTCTTCTTCTCTCTCTCTCTCTCTCTCTCTCTCTCTCTCTCTCTCTCTCTCTCTCTCTCTCTCTCTCTCTCTCTCTCTCTTTGTCTTGAATGTTTTGTCTTACGTGAAGAAGACCAAAGACGTCGAAACGCGTACAATCAATACACATGTACAACCAATACATGGTGGCTGATGAAAGAAGGTTGTGCTCGGAATGCCAGTCATTTCTTTTAATCTGCTTCCTCTAGTTTGAAAACAAAAAAGAAATGAACGTCTACATAAAAACAAAATCGTAAAAAAAAAAAAAAAAAAAAAAAAAGAAAGAAAAAAACCCACCGCTATATGGGTGAATACACACGACAGAACGGACGGCTAGTGTCACTCTAGACAGTGTCTTCCGGCTCACTGCCTCATGGCCAGATTACAACAGAGAAAGCTAGCATGTCCTAAAGCGTGATCAAAAAAAAAAAAAAAAAAAGTCCAAGACTTTCAAGCAAAACAAAAACAGAAGATCGGGGGCTACAAAGGCAGAGAAATGAAAATGACAGCACAACAAAAAAGAAGAAGAAAAAAGGTAACAACAACAGTTACAGGAAACAAACAAAAGAAAAGAAAAGACAAAGTTTCAGAGAGGGCAAAAAAACTGTTACAAGTACAGATCTTGCAGAAGATGGGGGGATACAATTTGTACTTTTAGATTTCCTCCTCCACCTCCACTCTCCCCCCCCCCCCCCCCCCCCCCCCCCCCCCCCTCGCGGCATACCCACGGGGGCGACCTGTCCACAAAACGCCAGTCAAGAAGATAATAATGGAACACACCCAGCCAAATCATCTGTTCGCCAAGACTTGGTGCCCTTTGACCCAAGGTATTGTAAACACTGACGACAGAACAGCCTGTGTCCCCTCTGTTATTAAGGACCACAATGGCCTCATCTCTTCCAGTCTGCTTGTCGCAGTCCCGCCTCTTCCCTGTCACCCTCCTCTCCCTGCCTACCAGCTCCTACCCCCCCAGCTCCTCCCCCCCCTCTCTCCCTCTCTCCTCCTCTCTCTCTCTCTCTTATCTAAGTGTCTCAGGCTGTGAAACCTTTGTGTAATCTTGAAGAGGGGGGGTAGTTGTGGTTTCAGCTTACAATGTCCTGAAGAGAAAGTCACGGTGACCTCAGTCTTTTCCTTTTCACGTGTTTATTTACTCTACGATGTTTTTCACATAAGAAAGAGGTTAAAAGAGAGACAAAAAGAAAAAAAAAAACACAGACAAATACATACACTATACATTATTGACATGGCATTGAATATAAGCATTAATCTGCTCTTGTAGATGATCACGTAACAACAGACATAAAGCAACACAATAGTACGAGTTATGATTTACAACAAATCAATGCTTGCATGTTACAAGTGTAGAAAAGAACAATACGTGACTTCAGCTTTAATTTCATGAAGGTGGAAGCAGATCGACCTGATTTTTTATCTTTTTAATTTGCAATGGTCCTTAAGTTGCCAACTGTACATGGTGAGTAAATGAGAGAGAGAGAGAGAGAGAGAGAGAGAGAGAGAGAGAGAGAGAGAGAGAGAGAGAGACAGAGACAACAGACAGACAGACGGAGAGAGAGACAGACAGACAGACAGACAGACAGACGGACAGAGAGGTGGGTGTGGATGGGAAGTGAGGAAGGGGGGGAGGGAAGGCTATAGAAGAGTAAGACAAAGAGTCGCATGAAAGGGGAGGGGGAAGACGAGGAATTAAGGTCCAGAAGGGACGAATGAATTAATAGATGGGTTGTAAACAAGCGCGCGTACAAACACACAAACACACACAGGCGCGCGCGCGCGCAAACACACACACACACACACACACACACACACACACACACACACACACACACACACACACACACTTATCCAGTCCTCAAAACACGACTCCACCATCGCTACACACGCAGTTCTAGTTTGAACTCGCTTCCTAACTCCCATATGACCCAAAGGTTGGCTTGGTCATCATGATAAACAACATAGCCGGACACCTTGTTAATCAGCTCTTGTGGTTCATGGCCTCACGATTAAAAAAAAAAGAAAAAAAAAGAATACCCGCAGGGGGTCAGCCTTGACAAGTGATTACAAATGACTGTGCATTTGGTGTGTGTGTGTGTGTGTGTGTGTGTGTGTGTGTGTTCACGGGTGACAAAAAAACAACGCCATCAGTGCTCAGTCATCGGAATATCTGGTAATCAGCTTTCGCTGGCTTCCGAACGGCCCAAAACACGCAACGTCTAACTCACCATTTCTGATCTGATTAGCCGCAGGACAGAAACAGAAAAGAAGGCGCCTGCACTAACCACCGAGTTAGAAAACTGGAGTCACTTTGTGTTTTATGTAAGCGAGATCATTTCAGCCAGACACAAACAAAGCAACCTTTCGTGCAACTAGCGCAGTAACAGAAGCGTCTCGATGCAATTTAAGAGCTTGAAATCCAGGACTGAAAAGGTTGAAAGGTCCTGTCAAAACTGAATTGTTCGTTACCGAGTTCATGATCCGTCAACGGAGCAGCTAGTTAAGCAGAGATAATTGTGTGTGCCATCGCGTCCTTCTTGGGAGGAAAGAGAGAAACGCGATGTACAGCCTATATTAGTTGAAACAGAAGGGGCACAGGGGAAAAGCGCAAGATCCGCCTCGGTTGAATACATCCTAAATCCTCGTTCTGATCTGGAAGATCCGTACCACGGATCCGTATAAAAGAAAAAAAAAT